>JARHVA010001672.1:365000-417500 GCA_037957365.1 Torreya grandis | reverse complement strand
TATAATGTCAAAATTGAGCCAATGCCATCAAGCCATTGAATCAATTAAGCCATCAAGCCATCAATCAAGCCAAGCATTCCATAATGGAGCCTAGAGGAGATGATGTTATCCATATGTCATTGATGGACTTATTATACATAAATTGAGCAAGATGACCAAATTATCATTTGGACCTATCAAAGATTTGGTAAGTAATTTGTGTTCTTATATTTATATTTCTCATTTCCTTCTATGTTTTGTCAAGTTCTCGTTTCATTTATTCATTATGCTTCACCCATGACTAGGAATAAAGGATGTTATTATTTTAGTGAGTTCATATTTAATCTTTTTTGTAACTAAATTTATACTAACCTCCTCCTTTGAGCTGAAATATTAGATTACAAATGGCACACCCAATCAGACATGATTATGCACCCTACATCTTTGAACAAAATGGCTATTAAAATAGCTCTTATTTTTAATCCATTTATAGTTTAATTTTAATTTCTTATAGGATGTTCTTACTGGTTTCATCATAAGTCTCTCAAAATTTAATTAAAATATTACTTGTATTTTAAAATTTATGACTCTTTTAGTGACTATCACTTTTTATTTTAAAATGTTTTGGTAAAAAGTTCTCATATAGAGCTAATAACTTCTTTTTTTTTGCACTATTTTGACCTTAAATTTTTCAAAGAAGTGTGTCATGGACATATAAACAACTTCCAATTATATATATATATATATATATATATATATATATATATATATGTATATATATATATGTATATATATACATACATATATATATATATACATATATATATATACATACATACATATATATGTATATATATATATGTATATATATATATATATACATATATATATACATACATATATATATATATACATATATATATATATATACATATATATATATAAATATATAAACATATATATATATATATATATATATATATATATATATATATATTTCTTTTAAAATACTAACTATAGGTTTTTATATTTTATGTGTTCAGTTTTATTCGTTTTAACCTTCTAACTTGTTGTTTGCATGTTTCATAGGTTTAGTTATTTTTTGTTTCTTTGAGATATATTTTGCCCTTCAAGGTGGCTTGTCTCATTTGATAAATAAGCTTCAAGGACAAACAAAGTACTGACCTTTTTCTTGCAGGGCCCATTTGAAAAATCCTCAAAAAAATATTAATTAGTTATTTCATACTTTTTTTTAGGGATGTTTTAAAATTAATTAGGCATTTCACTTTGGGTTTAAAAGGAAAGTTTTACATGTTTGTGTTAAATTTTTTGATTGTTCTTTCAAAGTTCAGAACATAAAGCCAAGGGGATAAAATAACAACACCACACATTTATTTTAGTGATATAAAATTGAATACACTTCAAAAAAAATTCAAGTTTTTTTCATTATTTGTTTAGTCTAAAATTGTTTGAGTAAATAGGGAGTTTTACGTGTACGTTCTCCCATCCATCCCCTTTAGGGAACTTTTCGGATACAAAATTCCAATTATTTTTGGGTGCTTTAAAATTATTTCCATTTGCACATATTAAATCCAAGGGGATAGTAATGGATCTAATCAAAAACTTTTAATTTGGTGAAATGAAATTAACCTCACTTCAATTATTTACAAACTTGTTTTTTTATTGTGTGTTTTAGTGAAATGATATGAGTGTGTATGCTCTCACATCCATCCCCTTAAGGTAATTTTTGTGATTAAAAGAACCATCTCATCAAACATTAAGCCTATCCCAAGTCATAAAAATAACATCATTTAAATCCCTCCCTAAAATATCCTAATAGTATTGGGTGATCTTAAGGTGACCATAAAGTCTTTCTCTTGTGTCATTTATTTCATTCATCTTGGCTTGTGAGGGGGAATTCATTACCTCCCATTAATTATTTAGGGAAGCTTTATCCTAGGGTTTCATCTTCAACCCCTATCTATGGGGGGGTATATAAATTAGGATCCCCTTACTAGGATGATGGTTTGAACAGTTAAACCATTTCCATTAATAGAGGCTAAGCCTGAGACGTTTGAGCATGTTGGACATCACACTACACTAAGAAAGCGATAGATGTAGTGGTTGTAAAAAGGATAAGAACATTTTACAACAATCCATATGATGTGGACCTAAATGACATGCACTTATTTTGTATGATTTCATGAAAGTTGTATGCAATTTGATCCATCTAGAATATTTGAAAAAAATATATTTTAGCCAACCCCACATTGCCATAACCTTGTTAGGATTTGGATAATTATACTTAGTATATTTTTGTCTTTTTCTCTTGGTGTATTAAACTAAAACTTGTAATGTTTAAACCATGTCATTTGATGAGTCATGAGTCCACATCACTCCACTATTTGAGGAGGCATTACACTGTCTATATGATACTTTGATTTAACTTAGAAAACATTCCCTTTTTGTGTCAAAACATTAGGAGTAACACTTGATTGAGGAGGGCACTATTACACTACCAAAATAATTTCAAAATATTGTGCCTTTGAAGTCTTGAAACATAAACCATTTGTCACATCATATTTTAGGAGTGCTAATGTTGTTACGCTACCTAAATTGTTTCAAAAGACTTGTTTTTTTAATCTTTTGTCTCCATTATCATTTATTTTTAGCTAATCAGTTGATACTTATTTAATCTTTTATTAACATGATCATGTTAAAATATTTCTAGAACTTTTCCATCAAATTCATAGTTTATTCTTAGTTGATTCCTTGGTTAACTATTATAAGTTCAAATTAAAATATTGGTTAATTTTAGTTTAGACCTAAATTCATGGGGTTAATACCCAAATCTTCCTATTTTGTATTATGTAACTTGGGTTAATTCATCACTCAAATTCAAAAAATTATATTATTTTGTGCTTTTATTTTGGTCAAATTAGTTTATCTTTAAACATCTCTTGTTTAGCATCTTATTCGAATTAAATCACATTTTATGCCTAGAGTCATGTACCTTGTCTATGTTAAACAGTTCCAAGTTTTTTAGATTAATCAAACATCAATTTTAAGTCAATATTTTATTTTCATTTGGTCATTAGTCATTGCATATCCTATTTGAGCCTATATTTTGACTTCACATCTAGACAAAAGATGTAAAAAATTTTCCCTTTAGTAGCTTAGACCTACTTAGAACATGTTTCAAAATTAGGGTTTGGTAGTTTGTTTCTTACGTAATTTTTCATGATATTTACATGTATCAGACAATTAGCATTTATCATTTGATGCTACACTATTTTTATCAAGTTATTACATAGAATTTTTGTAGATTTAACTCCACCTTTGACTAAGAAAGATCGCAATTAAAACCCATTATATTTACAAAAGGCATAGTTTTTATAGAGTTTATATAACTCTATTACCTTCTCTTGTTGTGAAATATTTTTCATTTAATTTGAACAGGGCTCACTATACATTTAGTGGAACTATGTATAATTCAGGATTAAGAAATCCTTTCACACAAGGGAACTTCGTGGAAAACCATACTGAAGACAATGTCATTTGGTAAATAGATTCTTATCCACCCCAAAACATTCAACTAGGGGGACAAATTAAATATCCTTTGGCCATTATTACACCTCCATATACAGATCAAGATCAAGAGATAATAGCCTAATACTTATCTAACATACCATCAGTTGCACAAAGTACTCAACAACAACCTTATCACATCATAACATCGTCAACATATGATCTCAATAGAACCACAGAAGTAGGGTATAAAAACTTATAAAATATAGAAAGAGGGCCTTCCAACATGTTTTACAATCAAACTCATGAACAATTGTCTTCTAGAAATCCTAATGCCATTGTACCAATACCTTATCAAAAACCTCATGTGCTTATCTCATAAAGAGATCCCATAGACAACCACTTTGATCAAATACATCAAGAATTCTTAATTTAGCATGTAACCTCACTAATATGGCCTTATAAAATACACCTCTTATTAATCTATCTCTTGGAACAAGAGTTTTAAAAAAGTTGATAGGTTAGGAAAATCAAGGTTTAAACCCATTTACACAAAAAACTTTAGTAGAAACCATGTTCAATACATTTATTATAGAGTAAATATCTTCAGTTTCTATGTAGGATATTGAACAAAATATAGGTTATAATGCACAAGAAACATCCAATTTAAACAAAAGTGGTGTTAGCACACAAATAATCAATCAACAACAAAATGTGCATTTAACTAGCACCATTAGTGATTTTAAAAATCAAGGAGTAGGAAATTATTCATACCAACCTCAACCAAGTAATTACAATCCTAAACAAATCACTTCTTCAAGCACACAAACAATAGGTATAAGTATCCAGCTAATAAGCAATGATGCACTTCAACAAAATGTGTTGAATCCTACTCTTCCCTAAAATGTGATTTTTGTATTTTACAATAGTAGGCACAATAAAATATCTTGATGCAATAGAGGCTAAACACATTTCCACCTCAATAAGGGAAACCAATGTTCCACCTCACTAGGTAATAAAAAACATACCTCTTCCCTCACAGACCAATATACCAATCCAAAATTAAATGATGTCTAATCAATAATGTATTCATATTGGTTAATGATAGGTACTAAATATCCAAACCTAGTTCTTAATAGGTATTTGTGCGACAAATAGGTTCCAATGCTCCTCAAGTACCTTCTAGGCAATAATTGTCTTTTGTATAGAATGTACCATAGGATTAGAGATAGGGTCTTAGCTCCTAAGTTACCACTCGAAAACAAGGTTTGAATAATTGACAATAAGTCCCTATTCAACTACAATAGGCATAGTATGGTTATATCCTTCCATCCTATCCCCAATATACATATCCAACCCCAACCAGAATGTTGCATCCATCCATGCACATTCCTAGACCATTCCCTAACCAATCCAACCTACCGCAACAAATCCTTCCATCATATCCTAGTCTAAGTCATCCACTTTTTAATGCACAATTATTAACCCAAGCCAATATTCCAACAAGTTTCCTTGAGCAAGAATTACAACAAATGAAGGATGTACTTTACATCATCCAAGTTATGAAGCAGGTTAAAAAGTTCAAATTGGATGATGTGTGTTCATATCCTTTTAACATGGGATTACTAACAAATTCCATTTCCTCCAAGATATGATCCACCCATGTTTGACAAATACAAGGGGAAAGGCGACCCCAAAGCACATTTAATAGAGTTATTTATTGCATATTATCTAGTGACATATAGTGTTATTTATCTATCTTTTGTTATTTCTAAGGAGTTTAGCTTGATAGGAATTATAATGGTTTCTTAAACTACCAAAGAACTCAATTTCTAACTTTGACAATCTATCAAATAAGTTTCTGTAACATTTCTCTTACAATCTCGAGCATGAGATTTCATTGGTCAACTTAATGAAAGTAAATTAAAAACTAGGTGAAAGCTTCACAAGTTATCTACAATGATGGAGAGCCCTTGTAAGCCACTTTACCCATAGTCTTCTAGACAAACAACTAGTAACTATGTTTACCAAAAATTTACATAGTAAAATATCCTATTATTTGGAGTTGTAATGTGTGCATATGCTTAAAGAGATCATCAACAAAGGCTTAGTGATAACAAAAAGTCCTTATTAACAAAGGGATCATAAAATTATACTCAACCAATTAGAATAATGGCCAAAACCAAAATTAGACCAATAATCAACATCAACATCTAGTCCAAATGCAAGCATCATAATCATCACAAGCCAATAACAATTATAGGCAAAAATAATTTAACTTCAATAATAGTGTTGTCAGGAATGGAGTAATAGAGTCACACTATGTAAAAATGGTGTAATTACCATTTGCTCAGCCAACACCACCTCTCCATCTTACTCTGACTCAACAACCTCTTCAAAAGCTATAACATACACAACAAGCATAACCTAGGCTATCACAACAAATTCAATAGCCACAACAACATTTAAATTTGAAAAACCCACCTCTTCCAAGGAGAAACCCACCTATACATCATCCTTTTACCAGCCTTGGAGAACCCATCAAATTAGTGTTTTTAAATCTCATAATAGCTAACCTAATCAGATACCATATTCTAAAATAACAATATCATGAGGGTACAAACATGCCATATTGGTACAAGCTAGAATAATTCTATGAGTTTCGTAGGGTTAAAGGCCATAATTTGTAATTTTATGTGCAAATCAAACATGTCATTCAAAATATGTTAGATAATGGTGAGATCACATTGGATAATGGATCTTTCACATCCAATAAAAACCTTGGCATCTATCAGAACCTATTTCCTCAACATAATAATTAGCTAGTACAACAAAAACAACAACATCAACAATAAAGGCCAAATCAATAGAATCAATAACAGAACCAATAAAGTCAAAGTTATGGATAGAACCGAGGAAAAAATAGTGAGCACAACCAACAAACCTACCATGCCATTACACATGACTATAACTTAATTTTAGGTTATATCTCAAGAGGTAGTGTTAATACCATTTTCATCAATCCTAAACCAAATTAAAACTAGGCAAGACCATTTATAGTCATACCAAATCAATCCAATCATTTTGGTAAACCTTATTTAACTTATGACCACACATAGGTAAACCAACAAGTAGGGATTCCCATTTTAGGACCTTATATTGATAACTCATCATTTTCTCATGACCATGCTTAAGTGCATTGATAATTGAGACTTATCTTATCTATCCCCCCTCCACCATAATTTGTTAGTAATAATAGTCATGTAGTTAATCCTAATTATGCAATCACAACTTGGAAGTATAAAATTACCATAACAAGCCAACAAACACCTACCACTTTACCCATCATCCGACCCACTATTTGGCCTCATAAGAAGCCATTTAACATTTTATTAGAAAATACATTTGATATAGTTAAATAATTATAAAAGATGCCAACACAAATCTCTATTTTAGATTTGTTGTGCATGTCAACAATCCACAAGAAAATCTTGAATGAATATCTTAGCCAATACACTATTTTGAATGACATATCCCCTGACCAATTTCAACCTTTGGTTGGATACCTATTTCAAATCCAATAAGTCATATTCAACCAAGTGATATGTCACCTCTTGGCCCAATGTATAACAATCCATTATACATTGAAGTATATATAATGTAGCACAAAGTGAAATGTATACTTATAGATAATGGATTAGGTATGAATATAGTGTCTCTAAAACTTATCAAGCTTCTTGGGTACACAATAATAGATCTTGAAGTAGAAACAATCACCATAAAATCCTATGACAATCAAGAATGAGAATCACAAGGAACCATTAGCTTGCCAATTATCATTGGGACCTTGACAGATGACACACTTTGTTATGTGCTTGATCTTGACTTGTCATAGAATATGTTTCTGAGTAGGCCTTGGTTACATGAGATTCATGTAGTCCCATCAACATTCCACCAATGTATCAAGTTTTCCCATTTAGGGATGGAGGTTAACATTCCAAGATATTTACATCCATATGAGCATTTCAAATATTTTGAGGTTGAATTTCAAAGTTACAACTACCCTTTCAACATGAATCCATCTAATAAAAAAGATAAAGGGAAGGAAATACTCCTTAAATTAGTAAAGGATAACTAAATTGATCCTAATACCTTTGATTCTTTTAGTCACATACCACCTCTTGAAGTATCCAATAATTTTACCATCTCAGATAATGACCCAGGAGAGTACTTGACTCATGATACCCTTCACATTACAAATCTTCCTTAGAACCCAAAAGCCTTTAGAAGACCTAAATCTATGCCATGAATGCATTGGTAAAGAAAGGGTAAAGACCATTTTCATAATCTAAGACCAGCCTTTTTATACCAGCTTCTATTCTAGAACAAGACCCTTTCAAAAGAGGTGAGGCATGGTTGTATAATGATAATTTGGATTATTGTTACAAGAACTCAAATTATCCCATTCCCAATCACATCATGTAAAGTTAAGATTATAAAGGAAGGGGCCTTAGTTCAAATCTATAAGGAATATTGCAACCTATTTCTATGACCAAGTGTGAAGGACCCTATAAACTTGGATTTAAACTACTTGGGGTTGACCATATATAGTTTACTTGTGTTCCATCACCATTGACAAGTGATGAGGATGTTAGAAGTGAAGTAGAGTTTAATTATATCTTATTTTATGACTTAGCCTAGACTAACATATTTGATAATCACACCATTTTCACCCTTCACCCAATCATTCATAACAATCTCCTACCATTATATTATCCCCAACTAATAGACTAGGACCAATAAGAGACACACATACCAATTAATGATTTTCAAAATGATGAAGCATTCTGTAATTTTTTAGGCCTTAGGGATAATGTTCCATTGGAGATCATAAATTAGGATTCTCAATCAAACTAGATCCTAAATCCTATTTTACAGAATGGTCGAACACCCTTATCCAAAAGCAAATAAATAAAATAATGAGGTCTCAAAGTGATAACCTCTTTGAAGAACTTTTTGACTAGGGAAATAGTAAATATAAAGACTAGTCTAGTGGTAAAAACCTATTTCAAGCACCACTAGATGGGGATGTTCAACATTGTTCATATATAGACCAAGACACCACCAATAATGAACTTGTCTACAAGTCCAAATTTAGAGATGAAGATCATTAAGATTTTAAGAAAATCATGCAATAAACTAACAATGATAAAGTTCACTATGGGTTTGAGTTAAGCCCTAAAGATCAACATGATTTTGATCAAATCATTCAAGAGGATGCTAATAACAAACATGATAATGGTTTTGAATTCAATCTTGAAAGGTAGGAAGCCTATGATCAAGTCATACAAGAATTTTTTACTATCTTTGTCACATGGACTGATATCCCATTAGGAGATTCTGATTCATCATGTCTTGGAGAGATTGTCTAAGAACCAGTCCTAATAAAGGACTCTAATGTTTCTAATTATTTAAAATCATTACTAACTATCATTGATGATGGCTCAACTCTTCTATTTGAAGATATGATAGATGCTAACATTGGTTCCCCAGATGACCCAAAGTGGATCAAGATAGGTGCATCCCTAACTAAGAAGGAGAGTGAAGTCCTTATAGCCCTTTTGAGGGAATTTGTAGATATATTTTTATGGGCATATTTTGACATGCTAGGTTTGGACCCCACCTTGGTTCTACACCATCTTATGGTCAATTCTGATGGCAAACTAGTAAAACAAAATCTGTGTAAGATACATCCTCATATTGTTGTATCAATAAAGAAAGAATTGGAGAAACTCTTAGAAACATGATGTATTAGACTAATTGACTATTATAAATGGATTTATAATGTAGTACCTATTATCAAGAAACAAAAGGGAATCAAAATATATACTAATTTTCATGACATTAACAAATCATTCCCTAAGGATGACTTTCCACTACCTAACATTGATATGATAGTCAACTCCATAGTAGGTTATGAAATGCTTTCACTAATGGATAGCTTCCTAGGTTACAATTAAACTAGAATAACACCAAAATACTAGAATAAAATAGCATTCACCACTCCATAGAGAACATTCTATTATTAGGTCATGCCATTTAGCCTTAATAATTCAATGGCCACTTATATGACTATCATATTTCATGATATGATGCATGACACTATCAAAGACTACATTGATGACATACTAGGCAAATCCAAAACTAGGGCCAACCATCCAGAAACATTAAGGAGGATATTTGAGAGACTAAAAGAATACAAATTTAGGTGCAACACCAAAAGGTGTGTGTTTAGAGTTACATCAGGTAAGTTATTAGGCTTCATCATGTCTCATAGGGGCATTAAAGTTGATCCAACCAAAGTAAGAGCCATCCATCGACTAATTTGAAGTAGTTACATAATTTTTTAGGTAAGATCCAATCCATCTAATGCTTCATATCTCAATTATTAGACAAGTGCCATCCATTTACACACCTACTAAAGAAAGGTGTCATATTTCATTAGGATAATGATTATCAAAAGGATTTTCAACAACTAAAGGATTATCTCCTAAATCCCTCAGTTTTATTACCTCTAACACTAGGGAGACCATTCTTGCTGTATTTTTCTACTAATTATAATGCTCTAGGGGTACTTCTAGATCAAAATGATGACAAAGGAAAAGAGCATGCAATGTACTATCTAAGCCATACACTAGTTCTATATGAGCACAACTATACTCCCATCAAAAAATCTTATCTCACTATGGTCTTTTTAACTTATAAACTATGCCACTACATTTTAAACAATAAGACCATGGTCATTTCAAAAGTATATCCACTTAAGTATCTACTATCAAAAACAACTTTACAAGGTTATATGGCCAAATGGATCATGCTACTCAGTGAGTTTTAGATAGAGTATGTAAACCATAAATCAATCAAGGGGAAATTTCTCATAGATTGGTTTACTAAAGCACTTCTTGAAGGCACATAACCATTAACATTGTAATTTATTTATAAATACATCATGACCATCATTAAAACACCTATTAAGTAGCAACCTTGGAAGTTGTATTTTGATGGATCATTTACTACACATGGATCAGGGGTAGACTTTTTATTCATAACAACTCAAGGGGATCTAATCCCAAAGTCATTCAGAATCAATTTAATTTATACGAATAATATGGCCGAATATGAAGCAATCATCAAAGGGATTTGAAAATTGGTAAAATGGAACATATGTCATTTAATAGTTTATGGTGATTCTTAGTTAATCATCAATTAGGTTATAAACCACTTCTAAACTAAATATGATAAACTAGTTTCATACAAGGTAATGGTTGACAATCTCAAGAAACAAATTTGTGAAATTCAATTTGAGCATATACTAAGAGAAATCAATAGAACATTAGATTCCATGGATACCATTGGATCATTGACTCATCATGCAGACATAACTATTGAGTATCAATTTATTATAAAAAATCTAATAGCACCAGCTCATGAACCTTCAACTATTATACTAGTATGTGATATTGTTGGTCCCAAGTCTAATTGGTACTCAGACCTATATGCCTATTTACATGAGCAAATCCTCCCTCTAGACTTATTCCAAAAACAAACCAATGCTTTCATCTATAATGCCCAATGTTATACCCTAATCAAACCAACCTTATACCATCATAGTTTTGATGGAACTTTACTTCTTTATTTACCTTCAACAAAATCTATACTAGTGATATAGGAATATCATGAAGGAATATGTGGATCCCATACTAGTGGGGTGGTCCTATCCAAAAATCACTTACATACTAGTTACTATTGGCTGACAATAGATGCAGATGTAGCTACATATGCCAAGAAATGTGACAAGTGTCAACATCATGCTAATTTGATTCATGCACCTACAAAGTCCTTAAAACCAATGTTGACACCATGGTCATTTTCTACATGGGGCCTTGAATTCATTGGTAAAATAAACCCCACCACATTATACAACCATAAACACATTCTCACCACCATTGAATATTTTAGTAAGTTGGTCGAAGCTATACCCCTCACTTACATGACTAGAAGAAAAATTTCCAAACTCATCTTTAACCATCTCATCTACTACTATGATATCCTTTTTGACATTATATTTAATAATGGAGGATCATTTAAGAACAAGGATATCAAAAATATATGTGCTAAATATAAGATAACACAACACTTTTAAATGATGTATTACCCTCAAGGTAATGGCTAGGCTGAAGCATCAAACAAAACCATTATCAACATTCTCAAAAATATTGTCAATGATATCTTTCTTGATTGGAACCTTCAGATATTTCATGCCCTTTTGGCATACCATACCAATCATTACACACCCTTAGGAGCCACTCCATACTTATTTACATAACTGAAGCCATACTTCTCATTGAGGTCAAGTTTTTTTCATTATGTATATCTTTTAATAATGTTCTTGACCATATTGACTATCAAGTAGCTTTCTTGCAAGAGATAGATTTAGTTTATGAGAAGCATATGGACACTATGAATAATCTATACACCTATCATAATTGAATTTGAGGTTAATACAATTGATGTATAAAACATAGAACATTTGAACTTGGTTATCTTATCCTAAAAGAGAACTAAAAGAATACCATAGCTGAAAAGAAGCATAAAGTAGAGTTCAAACCAAACTAGCTGGGTCCTTTCATCATTAATATAAAATATGACACTGGAGCATACAAGATGACCACAATAGATGGAAACACAATTGAGTATCTAATGAGCATTATTCAACTCAAGTAGTAATATGCTTGAGTAACTTGATGTATTATCTATAAGGAATATTTCATGTACCATATTATCAATATTCTTCTTTATACCATTATAAAACTATTTATTCTACCATCCTCTCATTTTGACATTCCAACCAGACTATCCAAACATTCCATTCCTACTTGACCAAACATGTCTTAAATCCTATCAACCTAACCCATTTGACCTTGGTTTGTCCATTGGTTTCATGTTTTCATCATACAAAATCAGATCAATTTTAGTAGTTATATCAATCATTTCAGATAGAGTTAGTATTTTGGAGTTGTATGATAATGTTTTATAATTTTCATCCTTCATTTCTTACTCCCTTTTTATCAAGTTTGTTTATGTGAGCCTAATTATATCACCTACTAGGGCAAATCAATGTTCACCAGTCTTGATACTAATTATATCACTTGTTGGGGCAAATCACTATCATGGATCTATCAATTGTATCCTAATTATAACCACCTATGGGTAAACTAGGGGAAACATTTGTTTATTTTGCCTTGACATATCACATATCCATTCCTTTGATGTACTATGCAATCATACCAACTTAGCATGTTTTTTTTGAATTAACTACTACACTAGTTGGATTCCTCCACTATGAGGTGAACTATTATGAACTAAAGCCATTTTGGGAATATGTGGGTTATATTTGATTCATGTTGAGGTCATCTCAATCCCCCTTTAACCACACTCTTTCCATTTTGTGAGCATCATTTCAATTTATAATGCTCTCACCATTTTGAGAGATTGGACCCTTTTAGTGTCTCATCATTCTTGATTGAGTTGAGGTGCTTCAAAAATTCTATAAACATTTGTAAAATCATTATAAAAAACCAAAAAAATAAACCACTTATTTGCCTTTAGGATTATGGGAACCCTCACTAAGTCATAAACAAATCATTTTTTTATTAGTTTCCTTATCCTTTTTGGCCTTTTATCTCATGCTCTCACCATTTTGCAAGCATCATTTTAATTTATAAATGCTCTCACAATTTTGTGAGCATCATTTAAAGTTATAACTCTCTCATCATTTTATGAGCTTAGACCATTTTAGTGTCTCATCATTCTCAATTAAGTAGATATGCTTTAAAAATTCTAAAAACATTTGTAAAATCATTATAGAAAACCAAAAACATTGACCACTTCTTTACCTTAAGGATTATGGGAACCCTCACGAAGTCATAAACAAATCACTTGTTCTTTAATTTCCCTATCCTTTTTGGCCTTTTATCCCATGCTATCACTATTTTGTGATCATCATTTCAAGTTATAAACACTCTCACCATTTTGTGAGCTTGAACCATTTTAGTGTCTCATAATTCTTGATTGAGCTGAGATGCTTCAAAAATTCCAAAAAAATTAAAAATTATTTAGAAAAACTAAAAAAAATTACCACTTCTTTGCCTTAAAGATTATAGGAACCCTTAGTAAGTCACAAATAAATCACTTTTTCCTTGGTTGTACCATACTTTTTGGACTTTTATTTTATGCTATCAGCATTTTATGATTTCATCCCTATTATTCTATCACATCCATTATGTCTTCTATCAATCATCTTTTTCTCGCTATTTTGTGGGAGAACTACATTTGGCCTAAAGTTTTGATGGATCATCATAGCCATGGAACTATGTAGGAAGAGTACACTTTCCTAGTACATATGGAGATATCTAGACCACCCACTTCCTTTTTTTCTATTCCCTGATGTTCTTTGTTATTTAAGTTATCACCTCATGTTTAGTGGCAATGTTCATCATTTTGTTTATACTTACATTGTGACTAACACTTGTTTGTTTACTTTTTTTCTATTTTATTTATTTATTTGTGTGCCTATATGTTTACTTTCAAATTTGTTTCCTTGATTTAGTCTGTGTGTTCATTAGGTGATTCCTTGTGCATTATTATTGAATATATCCATATTCAAATGTCTACATTGTCATAATGGTTTTTATCATTGGTGCAATTATTTTCCATTGAGTATCAGATATCAAAAGATAGTCCTAATGAATATTTAGTCAATCCCCCATGTTTTTATATAATGAGGCCTACCATCAAATTCTATAGCAAAAAATAGTTTTTAGAGGTCTATAACATCAATACAGCATCACCATCTCCTCAGCATTGACATTAATAATAATCCCAATCCAATCCCAATCATATCATAAATAGACTAATTAAGTAATGAAATAATTTCAACCTTTGTTAGTTTAGATGATCATCCCCCTACTAGTAGGTTATCCCAAATTCATCTTTATCCTCTGTATTAAGTTATCAATCCTCAACCATTAATCATGCTTTTCATAATCAAGGTATACTACATAATCATTGCACACCATCCCACATACATTTCCAATGATTATATTTCTTACTAGGGAAAATCATTATGTTATCACCAATTTTTTTTCTTGTTTACGTATCCTAACTGGGTCAGATCCATCTTCTCAATGATTATATCATCTACTAGGGAAAATCCTTGTGTTATCATACCACATTGCCATTATCAGGGTACAATGCTTATAACTACCTTTGTAAAAACCATTATACACCATATCACTTACATTTCTCAATGATTTTACAAAACTTTGGGTGAATTATTGTGTTTTCACCCCATCATTTTCATTTATTTGGTCCCCTCATTTTGCTTCTTTATTTTGAGGGACTTTTACCAACCTACTTGTCAGCCACTCCCTTGAGGAGGTAGCTACAGGTCAATCATTACCATTATATTCATAAGCATAAAAAACCATTTTATTCATTGAAAATATGTAACTATTATTACATCTTACAACATCTTCCCAAACAAGGGAAAACTATAGACATGTAAATTTGGCCACCAATAGCTTTGTATCAGACTATTAGAGCAATTCTTACCAATCATCAAAAATTTAACATAAGAATTTAAATTAGTATCAAATTTGGATTTATAACCTTCCATTAAATCAATTTTCCCTATTAAATAAATTAAATAAGGCAAATACACACATTAATTTAATCAAAATCAAACAAATGATCAAATGCCAAAAAATAATTAATTAACTTTCACACCTTAAATAGAATCAATTAGCAAGTTAAATCAATTTAAAATTCTAATTGAGTTCACCCATGAGATATTAAATAAATTACTAAAAATTAAATTCAAGATAATCTTAGAACATCTTAGAACACACTCATTACCTTTGGGAGTTGTCACTTGATGAAAATATCAAAAAAAAAATCCTAGGAATATGCGAAACTTAACCAAGCTTAATAAACTCAACCATGGTCAAATTTAACCCATTCTAAGGGATTTGAAACCCTATAAAATAAATCCTAGAGCTCTTCATTTATGAATATCAATCAAAGTAGATTTATAATGTAGGAATAAATTCATGAAGCTAAAATCCTAATGTTATAATGTCAAAATTGAGTCAAGGCCATCAAGCCATTAAATCAATCAAGCCATCAAGCCATCAATCAATCCAAGCATTCCATAATGGTGAATAGAGGAGATGATGTTAGCCATATGTCATTGATGAATACTTATTATGTATAAAATGAGAAAGCCAACCGAATTACCATTTGGATTTATCAATGATTTGGTAATGAATTTATGTTTTTATGTTTATGTTTCTCATTTCCTTCCATGTTTTGTTGAGTTCTCCTTTGGTTTAGTCATTATGGTCCCCCCATGATCAGGCCTAAAGGATGTTAGATTGTTAGTGAGTTCATATTTCATTGTTTTTGGAACTAACTCTATACTAACCTCCTCCTTGGAGTTAAAATCCTAGATCACATGTGTACCTTGGTATTATTTTCTAACCCCCCACTCTCATCACTTCCCTCCAAGCTCTTAACAAAGACCGTAATGAATTGTCTCCTAAGTTGAAGTGGTAATAATGACATTCCTATTTATATATTAGTAGTAATGTTATTATTTTGTAAAATTAATATTTTCCCTTATCAACATGGTTTGTGGGACTTTCAACCCAAAATCAAATCTTATCAATGCAAAAAAAAAAATGGTTTTGGTTAATCAAATCATGCATTAATTTTTTTCTGACATGGGATGATCTTATATTGAACCCCAATGTCATTGTCTTTCTTTGTCAATGGGGTAAGCGAGGAGGAGAGAGAGAGAGGGAGATGTAGAGGGGGCTAGAGAAAAGATGGAAACCCTAGGGCATGGTGGCAGCATGGAAGATATTTTAGGACACTAAAATCCTGATAGAGAGAGAATTGACTTGCTTGGGTCCAATGCTAGATAAGGAGGGTGTGTCTAAGGAAAGTAAGCATAAATTTTTTTTTTTTTCATCCATTGAGATTCAATAAAATAAGTGCTACAATTTTTTCTTTCCCATGCAAAAATTATTGTGTTCATTTATAAAATTATGAAGGTAAATAATATTACAAATATTTTACTTGCAAGTTCATAAGGAAGTCATATGACTTCATAATGAACTTGCAAGGGTTTTTATATGGATTTAAATTTCAAAAAAAATCCTTTATTACCTCAATGGGTTGATAAAAATTTAGTTCCAGATATCTAGGGTTGTATAAATTATTTGGTTTCAATCAAAATCTTTGCATAATAGTTACAACATAATTATTATTAATTATTTTTGGTCTTTATTTTGTTTACCCTATTGGAAAATGGAAACCTAGTTCAACATTAAACATAAATTTTGGTCTTCTATTTAACCATTTTATGGGTTTTATTTTCTCTCCTGACCCTTAATTCTAGAAGTCAATTTTGAGAGGGTTGTTGTTATAATAAATTTTATACATATTTTTTTGGGGGTTTTATTAAAAACTTATTGTAGGTGATTGGGGTTTTTAGAAAATCATGCTTTTGGTCGAGTCTTTAATATGTCATTTTATGGATAAATTATTTAAATGATTCATCTATTTAATCCCAGGGTTAAGAAAATATTTTACTTGTAATCATATGGCTTGTGCAATCTTGTGAATTATTTGGTTTTAAATTCAAACCAGCTATATAATAACGAGATTTAGAAACTTCATCACTATTTCAAGTGACTAAAATATCCATATTTGGTCAACTAGTAATAAATAGGTAAAATGTTTAAAACCTTTGTAGTTATTATGGTTTTAATTATCATTCATTTTATAACTCCATCTTGTTTGAACAAGGGCTCTATTTTTCATTATTATCTTGGTTTACTTAGAACAAGTGATGAAGGAAGATTAGGGTCAACTGGATAACTAGTTGACTTCTAAAACTCCTTCAGATGAATACAAGGGTTACTAGGATCATTTATGAGTGTATATATTTAAATTTCATTCTAAAATTTTCATTTTTATAACTACTTCAAGTTATATGGGTCCTTCCCTCAGTGTCCTTGTTAACATTCTAGAAGTCTTGAAATACGAACTTCACCTTCTAGTTAATGGTTGGTGGTGGTAAGGGACACCCATTTGGGGTTTCATATGATGGGTTGGGATAGGAAGATAACATCCTTACTATTTTTTTAGTTTCTTATTGATTGTGGTACATTGATCCTTTGTTGACATGGTTGATAAAACATGTTTTTTAAAACATAATTTAACTTGTTTAATATTTTGGTCTGAATCATTTACTATAGCTTTAGGATTTATGTATCCTTCATTGAGTTGTATCATATGAAATTATTCACTAAAATTCTAAATTTAGTTGTATTTATTCAATAATCTCACATGTTTTAAATTTACTCTATTGCATCTTTAGACTGGAAATTTTATTTTCAGCTATAGCGCTATGTTTTAAATCATTTTATTATGTTATAAAATTTAGTGACTATAAACTATGATTGTGTTTATTTTATTTTAAACCTAGATGTTATTTTTTCTCATTATAATTACTTATTAAAGCTTATTATATCTCTATTATATGATAACTTAGGCAATTAAGGTGAACTAATGAATGCACGTTCACATGTTTACTATATGTTGGAAATTGGGTCTTAATTACGATTTCTAAAAGAATAAATTATACACATTGATTATAAGATACCAACATATTTAATCTTAGTTAGATTGTCATTTGTAGCACTATTTTTTAAAATCATTGGATTGTGTTATAAAATTTAATGACTAAAAACTATGAATGTGTTTATTAGATGCTAAACCTAAATGTTATTTTTACTCACTATAATTGATTATTAAATCTTTCTACATATCTATTATATGATAAATTTATAATTTAACTTGAATTAATGAATGTACCTTCACATGTTTACTATATGTTGTAAATTGGGTCTTAATTAAGATTACTAAAAGAATAAATTACATAAATTCATTAACAACTACTAGCATATTTAATCTTACTTAAATTATCATTAGTTGATAATAATTATATTAATTATGAAACTATTAAATTTCTAAAAACTAAACTGGTAACTCTACTTTTTTTATTACAAAAGACTTCCTATATGTTGCATTTGTTATAAGATGTTATGGCACTTATTTACAACTTCATTAAATAGTTATTCCAATTATTGTAAAAATTATTTTGCCATCTTACTCTAGCTTATATATTATTAGTAGGTATATCATTTATATAACTAAAAATGTGATATTGAATGCATTTCTATTTCATAAATAAATGAAATGAATTATAAAGAACTGGTTATTTTTAAGGTCATGTTTCAATTCATTCTTGTGATTAAAACTATTAGAACTTGAAACAAAGGCAATTCAATTTGATAGGTATAATAGGTTTATTTCTAAAACCTTTAGAATCCTTAATCAATGAAATTATAACTTAGTCAAATTAGTTATCTCATAAGGAAAACTCTATCTTAAAAATATTTTAATAGTTATTAATGAATATGGGACATGATAATTACAAACAATATTTCTTTTATTTGTTACAATGACCTAATTATGTCATTACTTCTTAAATGGTAATGTATTTAAACTATCTATTTTAATTCATATGCTATGAGAAGGCCATATAAATTTATTAGTTAAAATTTGCCTTAATTAAATAATATTAGTAGCTATTATTCCAACCTTAGTTCATACTCTTTTTTTTCACAACTAAGGCATATAGTGAATTGTGTATAAATATGCATAGTGAGATATAATGACAAAGAGTTTATATTCATTGAGTACACTTTTTTAGAGAGTTAATGGATATATTAAATCATGCTTAAGTTGATTAAATAGACCTGTTAGTATTTTATTTATGACACAATAATGAATTATAATCAACATTAACATTCTAAAGGAATATATTTGAAAGTTAATGTATCCAAAAAATGATTATAGATTTACAAGTTAAGCGGCATAATTTTATTATTCTTATGATTATGACTAATTAACATGTAAATAATACTAGAGAAACATACATCTCTAGAATACTATTTATAGGATGGTCTAGTGAGAGCATGATGCCACTATCATTTGAAAGTATCTTATCTACTCATAAATAATATTGACTTGGAGAGAATTATAAATTAGTTAAAAATGGTAATTTAATTTCTAAATTAAAGGTATGAGGTTTGATGACCCTATAACCATAGATCATGGTATAATGATTTAAAAATGAGGGATAATATTATTATGGCCTTTCAGATGTATTATGTATATGAACATTCAATTTCATCTTAATGGTGTATAGGCATAGTTCAAATCCTAAAATATATTAACTGTCATTACTTGAATCAGATAGAACAAAAGTTATGAACATAACTTAGATTAAATCCATGATTGAATAACATTGATAACTTAAGTATTTAACTTAGTTAACCCAAGCTCAAAAAAGTGAAAGTTAACTACCCTAGCCTATACCAAGTCTTTACATATGTCGAAAGATTTAGTAGGATAAGGACAACCAAGTTGTCCTATTGGGAAGGTATCTGATACCATGTATATCATTATGCATCACATATTGATGCACCCTAAATTGCATGTGTATCTCCGTATGGCAATAATCTTCCTCATAAAATCTTCTATAAATAATTACCTTGATAAAGGGTTTTATGCATGTAAACATGATGATAGGTCACACAAAATTAATTATTAGGTCACAATACATTTCACCTTCTACTGTAAATTTTGAAATAAGGGATGTTGATTTTTTTTGGGTTATTTCACCTGGTATTAGAGCCTGCACTATGTTATGAATTATATATACAATAAAACATATAAAAATTTAATTCTAAAACCTATCTAATAAACTATTTAGGGATTCTCAATCAAATGGTTAATACTAGAGATGACATTATTTAGGTTGAACATGATCAAGGAATTGATAAATTAGTCTTAAGAGGTCAAGGTTGAGACAAAAGTATAAGTTGAGGTAGGCTTTGTACTACCGTAAAACCTAACCTAATTAGGAATGAGCCTATTTATCATAATAACAATAGAAAAATGAGGCAAAAATGATAATGTGGATGAGAAAAACCCATATGATAAGCAAGAAGATATACTTCTTGGAATCTTATCTTCTCTAAATGCCATTCAAGGAAAAATTGAAAAACAAGAGTGAAGGCTAAGCAATATTGAGGGTAGTCCTCAATAATAAGTCCCTCAATTTGGCATTGTAAAAATAAGGGAATTTAGGAAGATATTATAAGTAAAATAGACCCTATCATTAGTAAACTAAAAATGCTTCTCTCATCTACATTCTCAAGTGAGGAATTAGCAGATGCAATCAATGCATTGCTCATCAATATACAAAAATACTTTAACCTTCATTACATGCCATACAACGTGAAGGAGAGGGTTTCTATCTTTCAGTTAAATAGTTATGCTAACCTATGGTGGTACTATCTCTATGCCTTGGAGGGTTATCAGCCTATGACCCTCACTTGGCAAATTTTTTAGAACCATTTATAAAAAAGTCAGTTAAGTATAAACTTCAAGGAGAAAAAAATAGTAGATTCTATGTACTCAAGTAAGAAAATATGTCTATCCTCGAATATCAAAATAATTTTTTGAATCTGATAAATCATTTAGTCTACATGCATGACAAAGAGATAAAAATAGCCAAATTCAAGTTAGGGTTGAATTAAATATTAATGCATGACATCAATATGACTAATCCTAAGACACTGGTAGCTGGTATAGAGTTTATCCACAAGGTAGAAGAGAAGGAAATATCTCAATGAAAATTGAGGCAAGACTTCAAGATGAATATGTAGTAGTGAAAGACTAAGAACCCACCTCCCCCTTCAAAATGTTTTAAGAAATCAAACTAGAATCACAAGTTCCAAGGGAATAATAGGAATTTAAATTGATTCCATGGTCAAAATAAGAATTTTAAAACCCAAATAACCTCTAAAAAAGGGTCTTTTAGGAGAGACCAATACCAAAATATCCAACATGGACTAGCCATAGGGGAAACCATTATTCTAGTAACCCCACAAAGGATAGTGGTGTGATGGGAATTTGGTGATAACCACTAATGTAAAGACTATCCAAAACTAAAATTAGGACACCCTATAAACCATACAATATATGATATAGTGAATAACTAAAAAATTGATTTTTAGGCCACCTCAATTGAGATTAGAGGTAATCTTGATTGTAATTATGTAGCTATTTTAACTGATTTAGGTGTTATAGACAACTTTATTTCACCTTCTATAGTAAATAAATGCAAATATAATTCTAAACCATTGAGAAAAGGATGGGAATTCAAGTTTGATACTAGTAAGAGGGTACCTATACAAGATTTCTTAGAGCAAACTAAACTTGATATGGGCCCCTTAAAGACAAATTTAATTTTTTTCAACACCCTTATCATCTTATGATATTATATTATGCATGGATTGACTACAACAACACCATGCAACATTTGATTACTCCAAAGAAGGATGTAATGCACTGATGAGAATGGAAAGATTGTTAAAATTCAAGGCCTTCAAGGGTGAAAATGTAAAAAATGCTTTCAGCCTTGAAATTAAAGAAGGTTATTCAAAAAGGGTGTAAGATATATACACTCTAATTAAAGTAACTTCCTAAAGAGGAAGAACCATCTTGTTATGAATTTATTATCCTACGATAATTTTTGGATGTTTTCCATAAAAAATTACTTGGTTTACTACCAAAAAAAGAATATGACTTCTTGATTGACATTATGCTAGGGGTTTCCCTTGCATCAAAATATCCTTACCAAATGAATGTGGTATATTTTTAATAACTAAAATTCAAATTAAAATAAATTTTGGATAGTGGAAACATTCAACCAAGCATATCACCTTGGGGTTCTCCAATGGTATTTGTAAGAAAGAAAGATGTCACTTTAAGGTTATGCATTGATTATCATATGATGAAAAAAGTGACTATAAAAAATCAATACCCACTATCCTGGATCATCAATTTATTTTATCAATGAAGGATGAATAATATTTTCTAAATTTGATCTAAGGTCTGGTTACCATCAATTACAGATCAAAGAGGAAGATATATATACATATATATATATATATATTGTTGTGTGTGTGTATAACTACCTTTTGAACTTGATATGGCCACTATGATTTCACCATATTACCATTTGGACTCACCAATGCACCTGCAACATTCATAAATCTAATGAATAGTATTTTCATGGATTTCTTAGACAATTTTGTACTGGTATTCTTGGAAGACATCCTCATCTACTCCAAGAATGAAGCTAAACATGATCAGCATTTAAGGCTAGTTTTAAAAATATTGAGACAACATATTTTATTTGGTAAGTTGTCTAAATTCACCTTTTACCAATCATAAATACATTACTTTGGATATGTGATTTCTATTAAGAGCATAACAGTGGGCCCAAAAAAAAATTCAAGCCATTCAAGAGTGGCCTACTCCATCTAACATGCATAAGTACACATTTTCATGGGATTAACTAACTACTATCGGTGATTTGTGTAAAAATTATCACCTAACCAACCCCATTACATCCTTACAATGAAAAGGAAGAAAATTTTCATGGATACCTCAGTACAAAGAGGCTTTTAGAAGGCTCAAGGAGATGTTAATAATAATCCCTATTATGATTATACCTAATCCATGTAGTCATTTTGAGGTATGGGTTGACACCTATAAATAAGGCTTTGCTGGCATATTGACACAAGAGGGTAAAGTGGTAGCTTATGAAACTTAAAAGCTTAAGGAAGCCAAAAAGAACTATCCCACACATGATTTAAAAATTGCTTCCATTGTGCATACATTAAAAAATGGAAGCAATTTTTTATTGGAAAAAATGTCAAGGTCAAATCTAATCACTACATCCTATAACATCTTTTCCCTTAATATGACTTGAATTCTAACCAGTGTGATTGGATAGAATTTGCCAACATTTTTTACATGGGCATCACTTATGTGAAGGGAAAGGAAAACCACATGGCTGATGCACTTATTAGGCATACCTATCTTATTGTCTTGTTTATTTTACAAGGTAATTTTATCAATATTATCCTATGACAATTAATTACTAATAATTAATGCCAAGAAGTAATTGTAGGATAGGCTGACAAGCCTTTGCAAAAAAGATCTGCTAATTTTTATGTCGAAGTAGATGGCCTTGTAAGGCATCAAAAAAGGAATTTTTTTAACCAAATTAGGTGGAATAGAATTTTTTTATTATAATAAGTGCATATAACACCCCATTTTTCCCATATAATGGTCAATAAAATTATTCATAAACTAAAAAGGCTCTATTTTTGGGCTGGTCCAAAAAAGCATGTTGTTAATTTGGTGGCAAGATGTCTAGAATGTTATCATGTGAAAGTTGAACACTAACATCCTATGGGTGTATTTTACCCACATTACATACCAAGATACACATTGACATTAGTTTCATTTAATTTTATTATAGGATCACCTAAATCCCATAGCTAACATGACACTATACTAGTAATAATTAACAAAACAACCAAATTTGGTCACTTTATTAGTAGAAATTTCATTAATGAGATTATTGTTTTTGATTAAAAAATTTGTGATGTAAGTGGTTTGATTTTATTGTATGTTATAATTCATTATATCTGATAGAGATAATTTGTTAACATCAAGGTTCTGGTGAACATTAACCACAACCTTTGGCACTTGATTAAATTATAGTTATTAATGCCACCTAGAAATAGATGTGTTGGAAGCACAATGACTAAGAGGGAGGTGAATAATTATTAAAAACCTTTCAATTATTTACACTCAAGTAATAATATACCATTAAAATAAACACATAGATCTATCAAGCATAAAAAAATATCCACATAAGCATGAAACACAAGACCACATCATGTATATGGGAAACCCTCAAGGGGAAGAAAAACCACTGATGTATGCAAATGCACTATAGTATTATAAGACAAAATCCAAATTTAGTAAAGTGAAAATCCACATGTAATACCATCCCAAACTATCCAATCACCCACATGACTATGCTTTAACAAGCACCCACTTGTAAGGAGGCACCAACCCCCTAGATGACTTAACACCAACTTAGCACACATTATTTTTTCAATCACCTTTAGAAAAAATTATTGCTCAAACAATAGATGATGATCACTTTGTTTATATCTTCACACTCTTTAAACTTCTTAGACTACATTATAGGCTTCTTCACTCAAATAGGTATCTTCAAGAGTGATTAGGTCATATAAAATTGATTTTATTACATAGAATTCCTATTAGATATTCATGATAGTTTGATGTATGGGAATCACTCATGAGAGCAACATGATTGCAAGATTTTATTATCTTAAGTGAATAAGGGGTCAGTAAACATGTTTATTATGTTTTTTGTAGTGTTAGGAGTCCAAAAATGCACCTTTGAATGCTTTCAAAGTGCCTATGAGTGTCTATGAAGGTTAGAGATTCAAATTGGATTTTTAATACTAGTTAGAACAATTTTATTTTTTGAATATCTTGGCATAGAAAGGATGTTACAGGAAGTGGTCTAAAAGTCATAAAGTTGTCAAACTAATAGAAAATGTTAATTAAAGACACCTTAGGTCTATAATCTTAGTCATGGGTCACACTTATATGGAATCATCCACCTTTATTTTTGTGTCAAGGGTAAACCTATCATAAAACATGTAAAATTTTGGTTTTGAACTAGTTGCCATATTATATTCAAAGGAGGAAGGATTCAAGACCTAATAGAATGAGAATAAAACCCTCAAAGTTGATAGTTTTGAATTATAAATGAATTGGTGAGTTTAATTATAATTTTTTAATGTGTTAGAGTGATTCATGTGTTGCTTTCCACGTTATGTTGCTAACAAAATACATAGATCTATAGTGTAATGCATTTTTATATAATTAGCCAATAGGGTTTGGTAAAGAGAATAGTGGAGTCATCTTGGCAAGTGTTTTTTATTTATTTGAGGTTAATGGGGTTGTTTTAGATCCTTTACAATCATCCATGGAGTTTGAATACCATTTGAGATCAAAAAAAAATCTCAAAAACACTTGAAGACTCTCTACATTATAACTATGTACACAAAGCATTATAAAAAGATGTCATAGAGATGTTTGTATATGTAAATATTGATTTGAAAAGGTGTATGGAGGATTTTAAAAACATATCAATGATGTACAAACTTTAACAAACCTTTCCTAGAGGATTTATTGTCAAGAACTAGCTTTTAGACCCCTACATACATGATTGGGTGTTCATTTTGAACCAAGAACAATATGAAAGGATTGAAAAAAGTGGTTATTGTGCATAACTAGTAATTTTATAAGGTTAACATAAGTTCCATATTCCCAAAATAACCTTTATAGAGTCTTACAACCTTCTCTAAAATGGATAAGATCATATTGAGAGCTCTTAAGTCTTACAGACCCTTGTAAGCCCTAAGCTAGGGTTTGAGATGTAAAATCCCATTTAAATATGTTATAATTGGTAAAAAAACACCTCAAATTTGGTCATCTGATAGGTCTCAATGAATTCAAAGAGTTTTTTTTATTTTTTAGCTTGTTTCTATATGTGTTGGTATGTGGAGAGATGACTGTGTATGTTCTCAAGTAGGGAAGACCTAATTAGGCTTAATAGTGGGCTAAAAAGGGTGAGCAAGGGGGGTTTAAAAGAAGAATTTGATGCCAAAATTATCTAAGAGGTCAATAAAAATAAAGGGTATTCAAATTAGGCACCAATTTTTCAAGGTTCATTTGTACATATCTATACATGTAGAATTAGCCTAAACAATGGCTAATAAAGGTGACCATGTCATAAGGGAAATTTGAAAAAGTTCATAGGTAGGTGATTAGGTGTGTAACCAATGGGATAAGAGGCCTAAAAATACTATAAATAATCATAATAATGTTAACAAGATCCATGAGATATATAAATCATTAATGGACTTTTGAGTGACCATGTGAACCTTGGTCTACTGAGTGAGCATCAAATAAGGACATTCTAAGAAGTTAATCATCCTTTGTATCATTTTGGTATCAGATCACATTTTATATTGGTGGTGGGTGACTTGTGATTGGTACAAAGAAGATATAACTTTACAAGGTAAAAGACATATTGGACACAATATTTCTAGAACTTAACTACAAGATAAGAAACCAAGAACAATGACCCATGGAAGAAAGGGTGGAAGGAGGTAGTAAATATCAAGATAGCATTGTGTAATTTAATGGGTTAGATGACATAACTAATTACACATTTTATTATGAGAATGGAAACTATTGAGAGTGATCTTAAATAAAGGGTACATATTTCTGAGGTAGCAAATGTGGAAGGCAATAGAGAACAACAAGGTCAAGAGGAACCTTTGCATCCAAGGATAATTATAAGAGAGAATGGAGAAATTTTACAAGAGGATATAAGGCCATAATATGATGTATAAATAGTTAAAGTAGTCACAAGGCCACCATACGATGAATTTGAGGCAAGGCCATTTGATAGAGTAATAACTAATGATAGTTTTTTAAGAAATAGAAAAAGACAAGCTTTTCAAGGACAATGTTGGTATTGAAATAAATAAGGACATAGGGAAATGGAATGTCCCTCATAGATTAGTAGGAATGATCAACAAAATGAAAGTGGACCAAATGAAGAAAGGATATAAGTGATATGAGATTATTTGATCATGAAAAGAGTATTATTACAGTAGAAAGGACAAGTACAAGAACCGATTCAAAGAAAAAGTTTACTTAGGAATAGATGTAAAGAAAAAGGAAAATGTTGTATTGTGCTGATTAATATAGGAAGTATAGAAAATATAGTTTGTTTGGAGATGGTATAAAATATATCACTAAAGAGGACTCCACATCCAAATCCTTGAAAGGTAATGTGGGTTCAAGAAGGACATCAAATCATGGTAGGTAAACAAAGTTGGTTTGAATTTCATATAGGTATTTATAAGGATATATTTTTATGTGATATAATGCCCATGGACGTTTCCCATTTGTTTCTAGGGAGGCCATTGTAGTTTGATAGTATTGCTATTC
Organism: Torreya grandis; assembly: GCA_037957365.1. Taxonomy (NCBI): domain Eukaryota; kingdom Viridiplantae; phylum Streptophyta; class Pinopsida; order Cupressales; family Taxaceae; genus Torreya; species Torreya grandis. Next base: position 389,807 of record JARHVA010001672.1, on the reverse strand, counting down.
ATGATGGGTAAGAAAGTACTTACACTATAGAGAAAGAGGGAGTGACACATAACATTTTACCTTTGCAAGGTGATGTAGATAGAGTGAAATAAAGAGTGATGTTGATAAAAATCAAACATTATTTTGGTAAAGATATTAAGATTTTTAATTTGATCAAAGCCCCTAATAAATAATTTAGGGCAAGTTGGCTTGAGATGGTGAGTATGAAGAGATATGAATCCATAAATTTGGACATAGAAGGTAACCAATAAGAAATTATATTATTAAAAAAGGTCACTAAGTTGAAAAGAATAAGTGATCTTCATGATAAGCCATTGGTAGTTAGCATGAAATTCATGAGTGAAGGGTTTAAAAACCAATAAGGTGGTGAGTATACTAGAATAAAACGGATAGAAATTATACTTGAGATTAATAAGAAGTGTCTTGAGAATGACACTAAAAAATATAGGGATTTGGATATTAAAGTGTCCAATGAGGAAGCACAAAAGAGATCCATTAAGGCTTCAAATTTTGATTCTAACAATATGTTGTGTGGTGTGAATACATGTAATAAATAAGTGGACACAAAACAACTCTTAGATTCAAAGAAGCTAGAGGTGTTTGTGGTTAAAGATACAAGGCTAGTCCTATACAGAGTAATAATCCTCAATAAATGAAGGACAAAAAGAGAGAAACATGCCAAAAGATTCAAAACAAAATAAAGGAACCAAGTGAGAGATAAGATGAAAAATCTAAGCTCAAGATTTTTAATAACTCCATGTGAAGAAGGAAGAGAAAACTTATGACAAATAGAATATTAATTAAGGTGAAAACAAACATGATAATTTAACTATAATATTGTAGTATAAAATAATAGATATGAGCATAATAAGTGAAGAAACCCCATACAAGGTCAAGATTCAAGAAAACATTGAGTGATAAAATGTATGTAGAACTCAAATAAGTGTAAATCTTATAGAAGATTTTATATTCGTATGTATGGGTGAGAATGATCTTGTAAATGAGAAGTGTCAAGAGTCTAAGATACCAAATCAAGAAGAGCGTCAAAATGAAGAATATTGATACCAAGCTATAAATATAAGAAGATACCATCAAAGGATTGTCAAAGTAATACACATGTCTATGAGAGAAGAAGATGCTCAAGGTATATTCATGAAAGCTTTTGAATCTCACACTTATTGTGTTGATTCCTTACCTAGTATTAGATATGTAGAGTATAAAAGTGATATTTAGAAGAGTTTTAATAAATATAGGCATTAATAAAATTAAATATATGGTAATTAAATTTATGATGGTAAAGTTTCAAGTGATGACAAGGTAATCATGTCCAAAGAAGACATATGGGAGATTGATAGTGAGGAAACAAGAAGAATGTTTCTAGCTGATTTGATAAGACAAGACATTAAAATAGAAGTATGTGATAGTTTGGAAGTTATCTTTCATAGTTTATATGGAGTGGATAACAAAATAAATCATGATATAAGGTATGGGAATTGATACCAAAAACTATTATTGATTGATTTTCATAGACAAATACATTATTTTTTATTTAAAGAAGAAATATATAGACAAGATGGCATGAGTCAAGATCAATGTGGTTTGAAAAAACCTTTTATATTGGAGGAGATAATGAAGATAGAAAAATTAAATCATCATAAAGTTCAAATTATGGAATACTTAACCATAATGGAGGAAAAAAAGTTGGGTTATATTTTGGGTTGGAACATAGACGTCATTTGGGGAAAGTACCTCATAAAAGGGATTATAACACCTCCATATATTTGTTCAAAGAATTATTATGATGTTTGAAGTGTCTAGAATAATCAGGTACAACATATGAAGGAAGGAAGGAGTACTTTGGAGTTTCGTGTTCAAAACATACTCATATAAGTGGAGTCACAATTTCAAGCATTAAGATAAAGACGCAAAGTTATAGTAGTTGTTCAAATGATAGGATGAGTAGTTTGGATGATATAAACATGGATATGTCATGGGGAACATAAAAATAGGCCTATTTACAAAAATAACATGAAAATTGTGTTTATCCTTTCTAAAAATTAGGAAGTTAGATTGTAAGAACTGGCTAGAGCACAAGTATAAGTTGATGAATTTAAATTTGACAAGGTTAGTGCTAGTTTATTTTTTTATTTATTTTTCTTAAAATATTTTTATGAGGTTGGAAGAAGAAAAAAAAATTAAAAAAATAAAAATATGACAATTCAAAATAATATATCTTAAGAAACACTAGTGGAATTGGAAGAAAAGGAAGAAGCAATAGTCAAATCATGTCAAGTTAGGATTTTAAATCCTTAATCCTAGTCATACATATGAGCATGAATTGCATAATGGTGTAGTTATGTCACTAATTTTTAGTATTTTTTAAGATTCAAGAAGTGTAAAGACAACAATGGAAGTGGCTAAAATAGGTTCAAGTTGGGCAAATAAATTTAGTTAAGGCAAAATGTGTCTTAGACAAGAAAGAGGATAAGAAGACTTAGAACCAATAGCATGTCAATTATGAGAATATAAACCTCATTGAAGATAGTAAAAGGAAGAAAAGTAACTATATAAAATACACAAATATTAATATACAATGGTTCATGGATAGCAAACTCTCTTTGAGTTTTATTTCTTTTCCCCTTTGAGTATGATGCAGGGGCATCACTCATGGGAACAACATGATTTCATTATTTTGTTAGTTCAAGTGAATAAGGGCTCACTAAACATGTTTAGTATGTTTTTGGAAGTGATATGATTCCAAACATGTACCTTATAATTCTTTCTAAGTGATTAGGAGTATCTAGGAAGGTTAGAGATTCAAATTGGAGTTTTCCTAGCAATTTGAACAATTTGAATTTTTGAATATAATGGCATAAAAAGGATGCTATAGGAAGTGGTATATAAGTAATAAATTTTTAAAATGAATATGAAATTTTAATTAAATAAAACTTAGGTCTATAAACTTAGTCATGGGTCAAAATTGTATGGAAGCATCTACCTTGATATTTATGTCAAGGGTAAACTTACTTGTGATGACCATTAGGAGGTAGTTAATGTAGTTATGATAGGTATAAAACATTTAAATTATTAGCTTTGAATCAATTGAAATATTTTATTAAAATGAGGAAGTGATCAAGACCGAAAAAACTAATAATCAAACCCTCAAAATTGATAGTTTTGAAGACAATCCTATTTTTGTATGTGTATAACATATGTTGATAATGTTTAAGGAATTCAATAAAAGAAGATGTGACAACATTGTATTTTGAATTATAAATGAATTGGTGAGATTTTTATGTAATTTTTGAATGTGTTATAGTGATTCATTTGTTCCTTTCCATGTTAATTTTCTAACAAACTACATAGATCTATAGTGTAATGCATTTTCAGATAGTGAGCCAACAAGGTGTAGTACAGGGCATGGTGGAGGCATCATGGTGAGTGGTTCTTAGTTATTTGAGGTTAATGGGTTTGTTTTATATCTTTTCCAAATAGCTATAGGGATTAAATACCATTATAGATCAAAATAAAATATAAAATGCACTTGTATGCTCTATACATTGTAACTTTATATATGAAGTGTTGTAAAAGGATGTTGTAGAGATGTTTGTATATGTAAATATTGATTTTACAAGTTGTGTGGATGAGTTTAAATACATATAAATCATTTAAAAACTTTAAAAAACCTTTATTATAGGATTTATTTTCAAGAACTAGATTTTAGACCCATGCATACATGACTGAGTGCTCATTGTGAACTAAGAACATGGTGAAAGGATTGAACAAAGTAGTTATTGTGCATAAATAACAATTGGAAAAGATGAACATAAGTTCCACATGCCCCAAAAAACCTTTACATAGTATAGAAACCTTATTTGAAATAGATAAGTGTAGATTAAGAGTTCTTGGGTCCTACAGACCCCTAGAAGCCCTAAGTTAGGGTTTGAGAAGTAAAATCCCATTTCAAGATTTTATAACTGGTAAAAAAACATAAAATTTGATCATTTTATAGGTATTTATTAATGCAAAGAGATTTTTGATTTTTTATCTTAATTCCATATGTGTTGGTACATAAAGAGAGGACTATATATGTTCTTAGGTATGTAAGACCTAACTATGTCTAACAATGGGATAACAAGGGTGAGTAAGGGGGTTTAAAACTAGAATTCAAATCCAAAATTCTATTGAGATGTCAATATCAATAAATTCTATTCGAATTAGGCACCATTTTGTCAAGGTTCATCCATACAGATTTGTACATGTATAATTAGCCTTAAAAAGGATATTAGAGGTAACTATATCATATGGGAAACTTGTAAAATATAAAAAGTATGTCAGGAATCTAGAACAACAAACATGCTCTCATACCACTTTGTCAGGATCTAAGAAGCACAATTGATTACCAAGTACAAGCAACTTAAATATGCAGAATTATACAAGAATGCACAAGTAACTAGAATTTGGAAATAACACAGAATATGAGAGACAATACCCAATTGTATTAATACTCATCCAGAAGGAAATACAACAAAGAAGATGCCACAGTCTTCTTCCTTACATCTCTAGAGCTCACACACATCTAGAGCATAACAGTAAATCTCTTCAAGAGCTCAATCTCTATCTTATGGTCCCAACACACAACTCAAACACAGAGTTGGTGTTCACCTCCAACCAGTCAGTATCCACTACTACCAATACCACTAGTAAGTGACAATCACTACTAGTCTAACAGAGTACTCCACATACCCAAGTTCTGAGTACACCATGTACTCCAAGTAGATCTCTTCTAATATTGCTCCCTATTGTGTTGTTGACCTCTCTGATCTTACACACCTGCAAATCACTCTGGTTCTGTACACCTGCAAACCTAGATCTCACACACACATACACCTGTAAATTAATGATCTTACTTATGGAAGGATCTACCTTTCCTTCCTCTATTTTCTCTTTGATGTGTTGCTATCACCTTTGATCTTGCTGCCCCACAGATCTACCTTTGACCCTCTCACACACACCTATAGATCAACTGATCTTGCTTACCATGTAGATCTCCAAACATGGCCTTGCACACCTGCTAACCAAGATACTACATACATGAAGAACCCTTCTGATTCTCCAAACCAACACCCACACTTGGCACTGCGGCACTAAGAGGAACACACCTTGCTCTCTTCACTCTGAAGGAGCTAATTTTTGCTCTCTTACTCTCTAGCACTAAATACAATACAGCCCATGAGTCTATTATATAGATCTCATGCAAATAATAATTAGACATCTAATTACAATAATTAGATCCACAGCTTCAAGTCTATAATTATCCTTCTACATGCAAACAACTGGTTCATTAACTAACTGTTCATGTAACTGACAGTTTTGAAATCACACAGGCAACCGACGTCAGTCCCTATCTGCCTAGAGGTGACTGACACCAGCTGATATGTGACCAATATCAATTAGTCTTCTCACTGTATATGACCAACGTTGGCTGATCAAACCAATGTCAATTGCTCTACAACTCAGTAACCTCTCAGCAACCTCCTCCATGTCTGCATCAATGAAGCTTCTAGCTCCACAACCTAACAATCTCCCACTTTGAGATAAACAGCTGCACTATACCTATATCTGTACACCATCTAATTTGTTTCTTGGCTTGTATCCCTCTTTAAGCTCAATATTGAAGACCAACCACCACACAACCTATGGTGCACCTCCTATCATCCAAGTAACCTGCCACATTCGAACCTAAAAACCCATGTAGTGAAGTCCTGACCCTACATAGCATGTATACCTGCTGGTGGTCCCTCTCAAATACCTGAGAACCCACTTCCCTGAATTGGCTCCTAACTCTCTGACAACTCCCACTACTGGGGAAACTCAGGTCTATACCAGACCTCATGTGATTTTGGACACTGAACTATCCAACCCTTGGTGTGCTCTGGTTCTGCATCCTACGTATTGAACCTCACCAACACCTGATTCACATCAAATCCCACTGGAGACAAAATCAACCTATGATCTTCCATGTCTCTCATGCCAAAGAATTTTGCTGCTCCCAAATCCTTCATGGCAAACCACTGAACTAACCTTAACTTTAGCTCAACAAAACCCTGTATGTATGAACCTGCTAGCATACCATCCACATATAGTAATAGGATAATGTTGCAATCACCATCCACCTGGTAAGATAAACACAATGGTTACATTGACATTGACTAAAGCCCTAATTTGTCATCCACCTATCAAAACCTGTACCACTATCCTGCAGCTTCCTCAAGACCATATGACCTGGCCTTCTGTCTCACATATCCATTCTCTCTATTATTTAACCAAGGAATCCATTCATCTCTCAGTGCTTTTCATACTAGCTGGAAACCCTACCAAATCTCCCATTTGGTTTTGCATCCTATTCATGCCATGCTCCCACTATTTCCTGGATCCTTCCTGCTCTGCAGTGAGCAATGAGTATAAAGAAGAGGAACAACAAATTTGAGGCTTACTTACACTTTCAGTCCTCCCCATGGGCGTTTGATACTCCTTGACAGCTTACTTTCCACCCAAAATCTGTCTCAGTGACCAACCTCAGTCACCACATAGTCTGCATCTGATTGACGTCAGTTCCATACGACTATCCAAGTCACTGACGCTGGTTATCCTACCGACGTCAGTCTCCACCTACCTGACACCACCAACTCCTATGGTCTACATATGACCAACATCGGTACCTATCTGTTTGACACTGGTTCTCCCTGATTGATGCTAGTACATGTGTTCACCTGTGAGTGATGAATTTTTACCCACAAGCTTTCTTTAGATCAAAACCCTATCCAAACTGCCCTGCTCAGAGGTATCCAGCCCCATTCACTGATCTCTATCTGTCATCTCCTCCAATAACACCAAGGCTTTCCAGTTCTTAAGTTTGTCAAAGACATATGACTTCCTCTTAAGAACATGCATCTCCTTCTTGCTCATGTGACCAAGCCTACAAAGCCACATCTTCACAACAGAAGAAGAATCAGTAATACAAGCAAGTAGATAAAGAGTACCTACTTTCTTACCACATGCTAATTCAAGTGCATCCACTATGAGAGTATTTGTGCATCTCTCATCACCCAACTTCCTGAAGTAATTAGCCACATCTTCAAGACTGGGACCTGCATGACCTTATTCAACACCCATGTGTTGGCCACCTACAATTTCAGCTGCACTTCCCCTTTGCCAATACTATGACAAGGCTCACCAACCCCTCTATTTGGGGCTGCATGGAAAGAGGCAATAAAATCTATAAACCAAGATTATACTTTATCCAAGAAACATCCAAGAGCATCTTGTGCAACAACACCTGCAATATCTACATCTTTAGTTCCTTCATGTTGATCTGCTACCAACCAACAATATTTCTTTACCTGCTCTTTCTTTCCATAACACCATAATTGACCATTCATGCTTTTCAATTCCTCCATTCTTAGCTTACTTTCTTCTACCATTGCTATACTCCCACTCAATTAGAAACCCCTGAGAGTGACCTGTAATCAAACACAAACCTGCTCCCTATAGCCTTAGCTCTGATACCACTTGTCAGGAATCTAGAACAACAAACATGCTTTGATACCACTTTGTCAGGATCTAGGAAGCACAATTGATTACCAAGTACAAGCAACTTAAATATGTGCAATTATACCAGAATGCACAAGTAACTAGAATTTAGAAATAACACAAAATATGAGAGACAATACCCAATTGTATTAATAGTCTTCCAGAAGGAAATACAACAAAGAAGATGCCACAGTCTTCTTCCTTGCATATCTAGAGCTCACACACATCTAGAGCATAAACAGTAAATCTCTTCAAAATCTCACTCTCTCTCTTACGGTCCCAACACACAACTCAAACACAGAGTTGGTGTTCACCTCCAACTAGTCAGTATCCACTACTACCAGTACCACTAGTAAGTGACAATCACTACCAGTGCAACTGAGTACTCTATGTACCCAAGTTTTGAGTACACCATGTACTCTAAGTAGATCTCCCCTGATATTACTCCCTATTGTGTTGCTGACCTCCCTAATCTTGCACACCTAAAAATCACTCTAGTTTTTCACACCTGCAAACCTAGATCTCGTACACATATACACCTGCAAATCAATGATCTTACTTATGGAAGGATCTACCTTGCCTTCCTCTATTTGCTCTTTGATGTGTTGATGTCACCTTTGATCTTGCTACTTCACAGATCTACCTTTGACCCTCACACACACACCTGCAAGTCAACTGATCTTGCTTACCATGTAGATCTCCAAACGTGGCCTTACACACCTGCTGACCAAGATCCTACATACATGAAGAACCCTTCTGATTCTCCAAACCAGCACCCACACTTGGCACTATGGCACTAGGAGGAACACACCTTGCTCTCTTCACTCTGAAGGAGCTAATTTTTGCTCTCTTACTCTCTAGCACTAAATACAATACAGCCCATGAGTCTATTATATAGATCTCATGCAAACAATAATTAGACATCTAATTACAATAATTAGATCCAAAGCTTCAAGTCTATAATTGGCCTTCTACATGCAAACAACCAGTTTGTTAACTAACTATTCATGCAACCAACAATTATGGAACCACACAAGCGACTGACATCGGTCTCGATCTACCTAGAGGTGACCGATGTCGGCTGATATGTGACCGATGTTGGTTGCTCTTCTCACTGTATATGACTGATGTCAGCTGATCAGACTGACATTGATTGCTCTGCAACTCAGCAACCTCCTCCATGTCTGCATTAGTGAAGCTTTTAGCTCCACAACCTAACAAAGTAGATGATTAGGTGTGTAAACATTGGGATAAGAGGCCTCAAGAAATCATAAATATCATGAGAAGGTTAGCAATATCTATGAGATAGATAAAGCATTAATGAACTTTGAGTGACCATTTGAACCTTGGTCTGGTGCATGAACATCAAACAAGGACTTTGTGAGAAGTTGATCATCATATACATAATAGTTTCTCTACACCCATATGATGGTATACAAGGCCCCCTTATATTATTCAATATTTTATTTCATTTTCTTTCTCTTAGCTTCTTTAAATAGGCCTAAAATTGCCTTGTATATATACCATTCCATGTTCATATACAACTTAGTCATTTGTACACCCTTAACCTCTTAGGATAACCATAAAATAGGTCTTAATATATCTTTTGGACATGGATCAAATGAGATTTGAGTCCATTTTCGTCTTAAATGACTCAATTATGCCTCATTAGGTCTATCTCTTAACTTCCAAAATTTGATTCTTTTGGGCCAAAATGGCTTTCTCAAATTATTTAAAACCATTCAATTACTTATAAATATACCCATATTGACCTCTTACATGTTTGGTTAGACATGTCTTTTGTTCATACCCTGAAACATCTTTTAGGACAAATTGTCTTATTAGGCATGTGTGCTTAAAAATTCTATCTTGAAAAAGTGAAGCTCAAATATACTTAAGACACTCAAATATGATAAAAAATGTATATATAAAAAGTCTACATGAACTCAGTGTCATTACCAAATTCATTAGACACTTCCATTTAGGAGATAAGAGCTCAAGAACATCTCTGAAACTCACTCACTTAGAACTACCAGTTTACCTTAAAAACCTATCATGGTGACTCAGACCTCTAATATAGACAATTTACATAACTTATAATGTATGTATATGGTCCAATGAGATATATATACCATCCTAAAATATAAATATCATATGGTTTAATGGTATATATTGGTATTTTAAACCAATCTCATGAAATTATATCTCACTATCTTATCTAATCTAGACAACTCAACTTGTAAGAAAAATTTTCACCATATTCACTAACCTCAAAAACTTATACCAAACATGAAAATTTATTACAAGTCATAAAAAACATCTTTATTCACTTGGTTTCATCATTATATTATGAAAAAACATTCTAATTCACCTTCTTCCTATTGCCTGGGTTTTTCACTTTTTACACCATTATGCCTATTAGTGACTGAGTAACTTGGATGACAATTTTATCATGCTTGAAGGGTGGAACCTATCCATAAAACTTCATGGACATATAGTATGATTATCTATCTCCTTTTTGCATCTATTTCTTTTTCTTGACAAATGCAAATTTTGACTGCTACAATAAATTATTGACAAATAAGCCTATAACTACACATTTTCTCTCTCATCTAACTAACCACTACCACTTGTAATTATCTATGAGAGACCAATACAATTAAAAAACACTTACCTAATCATACTAATCTATTATAGCGACTTTTAATCAACATCTTCAATATTAGGTACTTATTAGGGTTATGAGAGGATTTAAACCTATTTGTAGTGTTAATAATCAGTCATAAATCATAACCCCTCAATTCAAAAACTAATTATTTGAAAAATAACCTAATACCATTCCAAAAATGTCATTAATATATTAGGTTTCCATTCAAAGGTTTGACAAGATATTGAGCACAGAAAAATCCCTCTTTGAATTAGAACCCTTCATTTTGAGCACTTGAGAGACCTCCAAACAACTTTTCATGCCTTGTCCTTCAAAGTAGAACCCAAAACTTCATGCACATTCCTAAAACATCTTGAATCACCTTTTTGAATTTCACCTACTCACACTTTCCTTAAAAAGTGATGTTGATACCCCATTAGGCTACACTCTTTCTCCACACCATAATTTTCATACCTTAATAGGATGTCAACTAACCTTTATTCATCTTTCCATTCTCTCAACATGTCATTATCATGCTCAACATCTCACTCTCATGCCATTAAACCTCTCCTATGCATAAACATTTCCATACATCCTTCATATTACTTGACAATAGATCATGATACCTCATTAGACTAAGTAAGGACCATATACAGACCAATATAGAATGCCTTACCCTCAAAGACCCACCTTAAAAAATTATGAAGGATTATACACCTAACTAACAAGCTCATATAGTGCCAAACAACTTCTCACTTTCCTAAGCTCACTCAATTCACCATTTACCTACACATACCTTATCATAAGGTCTATACTAGGGTTTACAAGACACCTTGACTATGTTTAAACATAATGACATTGATGATATCACTCAATTTGTCATAAGAACACTCATAATGCACTCATATCACTACTCTCATACTATTTCTAATGACAACAATCTTCCATAGCCTCATACAAACCTAAAACCACATGACCAAGCTTCATATGGCTAGATTTATTTCTTCCATGTACCTGAACACCTTTGACACCTTCACTTGTGCCTTCATTCAATTGTAAGACATTAATTACCTTTAAATTATCTCTTTCCTTTAAATTATCACTTTCCTTTAAATTATTTTCCTTCAAATACATCTTATCACATGGCTTCCTATGAAGACATTGGTTCTCTTCAAACATCTTCCATAACCTGTACCATCTTAACATGAAACATATTTGACATCAATGACCATTATGCTTTTACATTATTTACTTTTTTGACATCAGTGACAATAACATGCCAACAAACTTACCCTTTGTCATTGATGTCAAACTTACTACAAAAATGAAGTCACTTCAAAATGGTACTTTTCCCATCTAATCATTATCCCCCTTTTGACATGAATGACAAAGGATTTTCTAAAAACTACCATATGATCCTTGGTCTTGAATTTTAATGAATAACACATAGAAATTTTGACAAAATGCACGTTAAGCTCATCCCAATTATTTTAGACAATTTATAGAACATTTGAACTATATCTCAAGAAATGATGCTTCTTATCACTATCTTGACACTTCACAACATAGAGCTACAAAGCTCCCCCTAAATCCATACTCTCCTCTTGAGTCAAAAGATGGAAACCGTTATTAGAAAGATATCTAAATAGGATAATTTTCCCATTCTAAACTTTATCTCTTTTTGAGATATCTACCCCTTTTGGTAAAGGATCATAGATTCTATGAAGAATCATATAAATGTGCTCTCAGTCTTGGCCACATTATTCAACCTATATTAATGTTTTTTATATACCTTATTTGACATAGACCATTTACTTATCTTCTCTTGAAAATAATGAATTGTCTGCTTATCTTCCCCTTTATCTTCATAGCTTGTGCTCATCAGGACTCATAAACCCTTCATAACCTCCTTCAAGTATCTTGATACAAATACCACTTCTCAACACAAATTGAGCTATAAAGAAAAATAATCATACATTACAACACAAACAACTTGGAATGCTCTCAAGATGAGAGCTTATTTGACTACAACCTATTGGGTGAATATTTTGTCACTAGCTAACTGATGGGCAAAATAGGTGTTGTAACCACAACATAAGGAGATTTATCAGACAAAATGTGTAGGTCTACAACATCAGGATGGGACAAATCTCTCCTCTCATAAAGGGGAGGTTCCCTAAAACTATAGGATACTATATACTATATATATAAGCTAAAAATAACACTCAGGGGTAGGATAACACCATCCATCTCTTTTTTTTAGAGATGATGTTCACAGATCAAAGGAGAAATCTGGGGTGATTGGTGAAGGTACTTCTCTTCTTTCAAAAGTAATATTTAGTCAACAACCATATTCATTCCTGGATAGTAAATGTAATAGGGTGAAGTAGCCAACAAGATGAAGTGTAGTGAAAAGTCTCCACCTCAACTGTTGAAGAGTAAAATATATGAAGGACAATGGGGGCACAAATTCATCCCAAAATCCTTTACACAGAAATAGAAAAACAAACACACTAAAGACAACTGTGGCAGCACAAAGTCTCTCCACAATCGGCTTTAGGACACCTTCGTGATTACTTCCACTAGTTCTACTTATTTAATTAAATGAATAAGATTTCATCTAGGAAATAGACATAAGAACAATCCCCTAAATAACATAAGTTATTACAACACAAAGTCTGAAAGTAACCTACTTTCTCATTCATATAACAAAATATGATTAACGATTTGAGCTCAAAGTTTCAGTAATGCCTTTCAATTTGGGTAGAGTTTTGTTTTTACAATAGAGAGATCTCTCTAAAATAATAAGAGAGATTACAATATATAGCACTCTCAGAAAGACTTGGGTACTTTGTTTCATGGAAATGGCCCATGATACATTCAATGCCTTGAATGCATTTTCATGAAAGAGCCATGCTGGAACAGGTCATCAGCGTTAACTTTGGCATTCTAAATCATATCAAATGTCCTTTCTTAAGCATGGGTTGCATGATCTTCTTTATGATTCTTACATGGCTATCCATTCACCTTCACTTAATGAAGAAAAATAGACCATGTCATTGAATTTTCATACTCTCTAATGTCTACCTGGTGGACTATTCCACCTACTGGAAATAACTCTCTTGTAGATATTTTTGGATTTACTGTAGTTGTTCTCTCTTTCCTTGCCATGTTTTATCTTTTTCATTGCAATCTAAGCTCTCAAGCTATCTTCTTCAACAGTTCATTGAGTTTGTCTTTAGGTTATGTGCCATATTTGAAAATAAGCAAATATTTTATTACCCTAAATTTGACGTCCACTGGGACTTCATTGGTCACTCAGTCACTTAAACTACTTTGAACCTTGAACCTTTGAATCTTTGAAGTGCTTCAGTTTAATGGTTCAACAGTTCAGGCAGTTCAATTGGCTTGTCTATTCACTTAGCTCCTTGGTTCAATCATTCTTTGAACCCTTTGGTTAAACTCCTTGTTGATCTTCTTCTACTTCTTCCATTCACTCAAAGCTTTCTTTCTGCACTTTGAACTTCTTTGAACCCTTTGAACCTTTGAACCTTTGAACCATTTCACTTCAAAGTTCAACGGTTCAACGATTCATTCTCTTTCTTTGAATCCTTTTATTCTCTAAGTCTTTTGAACTTATTGAACTCATTGAACCATTTTGGTTCAAGGTTCAACAGTTCAACAATTCAACCTTCACTCTTTGAAGCTTTTTTTTCTTTAAGTCCACTGAAGTCTTTGAACCTTTGAACCCATTAAACCTTTGAACCCTGCAAAGGTGGGGTTTAATGGTTCAATAGTTCAAAGTGGTTCATTTTATTTTTTTGAAGCCCGCATGTTAAGTCTTTTGATCAAACCTTTGCATTAAACCATCCTCAAAACACTAAGGAAATGCCTTGAGTGTTTTAAACTTCCTTTGAAGAAAGCTCACCTATTAAACCTGTAACTTCCTTAGCTGAAAAGGCTTGAATATTTGAAAAACTTAACTTCTTAGAACATTTTGAAAGAAAGAAAGAGACCATTTTGGCTTAGAAGATCAAAATAATCAGCCTATTGTCCATAAAAACAAGTGACAGATTTTGGGAACAATAGTTGGCTTTAGTTGTGTAACTTCCATCAATTGAAATTAAAGCAATCGAAGGGGGTAGAAACTAGAATCTTAGTTCCTTCATATATGCCATTGGGCTATGGAGTCATGCCACCCAAAAATAAATGTGCCAAAAATAAAACAAACAATGTAAAATAAAAACTTGAGACTATACAAAATTTATACATATGTACAACTAGAACTTATCTGATACTTTAAGAATCGAAGTGTCTCAGAGGCCGCCCATTATGAGGTACAGAAAAGGGTGTGTCGTCTTGATAATTCAATAAGAAACTATTTTCACCATTGAGTTGATAAACAGAAAATGGACCTCTCCATAAGGAATCAAATTTACCATACATTCATTTTCATTCTCTCCTCTTATCCCATAACAAAACTTGATCTCTAATCTAAAATTCATGAGTTTTTGCTTTCTGATCAAAGAATATTTTTACCAGGCTTTGATGCATATCAATTTGGTCCACCACCATGGTTTGTTTCTCATTAAGTTCAATTAAGCACATGATCCTCTTGTCGATGGAGCTCTCATATGTTTGATATTCGATTGCCTTTGCTAATTTTAGTGCTGGTAATTCTAGTGTGATTGGTATCTCTACATTCAAACCATACAAAATCTAGAAAGGTGACATAACTATCACCCTCTTGGGTATAATTTTGTCTACCCATAAAGCATCAAAAAATGCTTTATGCTAGGTTATTTGATTGTCATCAACCAGCTTCTTGATAATGGTCACCAGGTTCTTGTTGCTCGATTCTACTTGACCATTTCCTTGTAGAAAATAGTCAAAAGAGTGGGAGAGGGTGACCCAATAATAAAAATAGAATTGGGTAATCTAATGAGAATAAAAATAGGCTACATTATCAATCAAAATCTTGGTTGGGACACCAAACCTAGAAATGATGTTTTCTTTGAGGAAATTGCATACTACTTCTGAAGTAGCATGCTTGGCTAGAATAGCTTCCACCCATTTGGTGAAGTAATCTATGGTTCTGAGGACATAATCATGTCAATTATTGGAAGACAATTTTATAGCACCAATGAAATCAATTCCCCATTGGTGAAAGGGATCTTTAATTACTAATGGTTTGAGAGGCAACACAACTAGTTTGGGTCTTCCAATGAACTGCTGACACAACTTGCATCTACTCACCCAAGCATATGAGTCACAAAATAGAGTAGGCCAATAGTACCTAGCTCATAGAATCTTGTGGGTAGTCACAGGTGTAGAAAAATGTCCTCCACAAGCCAAATTATGGAAGGACTCCAAAATTTTGTCATGTTGTTCTTCATCCAAGTAGTGAAGGAATACCCCATCAAGATTCCTCTTATACAGACTGTTATCCCATAGGACAAAGTTGAAAGCTTTAAATTTAATATTCCTCCTTTCTTTATTAGATAGTTGAGTAGGACACTCACCATAGGTAAGGAAATGAGAAATATTTGAATACCACTCATTCATAGTTGTGACAAAGAGAACTATTGGCATGTCTTCAACTCTTGTTTCTTCATGCCCTATTTTTTTTTGATGTGTTATCAACAATTAATTGTTAGAGGCCTCTTCCCCAAAAAATCTTTGTTAGTTTGATAACCAAATCAAACTCTTATATTTTAGCAATCTAATTTCCCCTTTTCCTTCCAAACTCCTGATAAGTTAAAATGGACTTAACTATTGTATCAAGAACCATGGAAATAGTGTGTGAGTTCAGGATGTAAAAATGGAAGTGCTTTACCACCTTTACCACTGCAAAAGTGTGTTTCTCAATGTTTGAGTACTTTAGCTCATGATTTTTGAGAGGAAAACTCATGAAAGATATGGGAGACTTCACACGCTCTTTATTCTGCTAAACTAGAATTGTTGAAAGTGTGTGTTCAGAAGCATAACTGTACATTATGAATCCTTTGGTGTAATCTAGACAAACCAGAATTGGGGCATGGGTGATGGCTATCTTGATGTCTTGAAATGTTGGTTTGCCTTCTTTAGTCTAGCTGAAAGTGGCCTTTCCCTTCATCATGTCCACAATGTGGCGAGTTTTTTCTGTGAAATCAGGGATGAACCTTCGTAAAAAGTTCACTTTTCCAAAGAAAGAGTGAAATGTAGTCTTACTAGTGGGCAGAGTAAGATCTTAGATGGATTTGACTCTTTTTGAGTCAATATTTATGCCTTCTCAAGATACAATGTGACCAAGAAGTTTCCCTTCTATAACCCCAAAAATCAAATTCTTGGGATTTACAGAAATACCATTCTACCTACATCATTCTATCACTTATTACAGATGGTTCATATGATCAGGATGATGCTTGGAAAAGACTATCAAATCATCATGGTATACCATAATGAACTTACCCATCTCATCTCTAAAGGTAAGGTCCATTTTTATCTGAAAGGTGGCACCAACATTTATCAAGCCAAAAGGCATTCTTTGATATGCAAAGGTGCCCCAAGGTGTAGTGAAGGTAGTCTTATGTTGGTTTGCTTCACTGACTTTTACTTGATTATACCCTGAGAAACCATCTAATATTGATAACATTTCTGAACTAGTCACCATCTGAAGGACTTAATCCATGATGGGTAGAGGGTAGTTATATTTTAGAGAGGATTGATTCAAGTTTTTGAAATCCATGCAGAGGCAAATTTCACCATTATTTTTTCTCATAGGGACTATGTTCAAAATCCATATGGAATGATGGATTGAAAAAATTATCTTGGCTTTTAGCATTTTCTAAATCTCAGATAGAATAGTACCTCATATCTTAGGGTTGTACTACCTAGATTTCTTCTTGTGAGGCAACGAATCACTCTTGAGAGGAATTTCATGGCAAATTTCTTTAGGCCTGTGCAACTTCAAGTCATACTAAGAGCATGCCAAAACATCTATGTACTGGCAGAGTAGAGCATTAAACTTGAACTTCTCTTCTAGAGTGCAACACTTCCTAATGTTCACCATCTTGGGATTTTCCTTAGTACCCAAATTTATTTCATCAAACTCCTAGGAGAAGCTTGAATTTTTTTGTTGCTGCTTGATGAACCTATCATGATTAGCAAATAGTTTCTCAAGGGAAACCAATCCTTTTGGAATTTTATTCCCTTTTAGCTACAATAATTCTTTACCTATGTCTAAGTCTATTTTAGGGGCTGATTTTCATGTTTAAGGCTCACTGCCTTCAAAATGAAGCTATTCAAAGCTATCTTTTTATTCTAGAAAGTCAATGATTTAGTTGTCAGTGTTGAACACCTACCAATGATTGACATTATTAGGCACACATGGTCAAAATACTAGTTTGATAGTGTACCTATCTCCTTTAAAATATGGGTGAGGAACCATGAGGTTTATAGAAATAGTCAATGCATCAGCTCAGTCATTGAACTCTTTGGGCACTATAGAGATACTAAAAGCATCAAAGCTTTCAATTTGATCCCAAAATAGATTGTGATAATGGCACAATCTCTCATTTTTTGTTTGATATAGGTTCCTCACCTAATAAACCACCAATTCAACATCTCCTTTGGCATGAAGAAGATTAATGCCTCTATCATGAGTAGCCTTTAATTTGAGCAACAATGATTCATATTCAGCAGTGTTATTAATGTTGCTGAATTGAAACTTATATGAACAAGGAAAAATATCTCCTTTAGGAGATATCAACACAATCTTCACTCTAGAACTAGTAGAAGAATAACTACCATCAAATTCCATAATCCAGACATCATTAAAAACCAATTTTTCTTTAGATTTTCCTTCATTTGGAGGGGAGGATTCTTCTGCACTTACACTATGCTCTATTAAGCCTTCTACTATTTTGTCTGAATCAATTGTTATATTTTCACATTCAAAACATTTATTAGACACCACATGAACCTCCTCCATGGATAAGAAGTAATTACCCATTCCTAAAGACTCAAATAGAATTTGAGCTTCAGGGGCTGACATTTGGGTAACAATATACTTTGATTCCTTTTTAGGGAGTAGCCTCTACATGACGCCTTTGACAGGGATCCTTTCCTCAGATAGGTCCATGCTTGACTCACCACTAACATCTTTGTAGGAATTTCACCCAAGGAGGATGCCACATGAGGCTAGGACGTTGGCCACTAGGACTGTCATCTTGATTCTCTTTTTTAGAAATATGGAAAATGCAAATTGGGCATCCTTGATTTGTCCTAGAAAAGGTACTTGTTTGTTTTTTGCATGGAAGAACATCTCCTAAAAGTCTTGTTCATCATGAGGTCAAGAGATTCAGCCACTTTGGTAGGCATGACATTGTCAAATGCACCTGAGTCTATGATGTAATTGTTCAGCTAATGTCCATTTATCAACAGGGAGACATAAAATGGTTGTCTTCCTAGGGGCAACTGAAGGAGTAATGACAAGGTCATTCTAGGTGGATGTGTTCTTAGGGGGGACCAGGAGTTACTTTCAAAATTTCTTGTCCTACAAAGATGGATTTATCCTTCACACATTCCAATAATCTATCTAACTGCTCAAGATTAGATTCCAAGAATTCAAACTCAGTCATTTGAATTTTTGTCTTCTTGACATGGTCAACTATGTCAAATGATTGGAAAGGACTGATGATAGAGGAAGAAAATTCATCCTTCTAGTTTTTTGGGGTGTAGGACTAGTCTGTGAATTTGAATCAAAAGATGAAGGAATACTTGAGGTACTTACCTTTTTAGTGATCATCATGTCCTTTGATTGAAAAGGCAGAGTGGTTCCTTGCTTAAAAATTGAAATTGCTAGATGAGCTGACTAGTTCTTAGACTGGGTGAATACAATGTATGATCCATTAAATGCTTCACCTTTACTTCTGGGTTCATCCTAGAAATTCAAGAAACCAATGTTAGAGTCACTAGTTGATTCATCTTGGTCTTCTTCAAATAGATCAACACCATCTTCCAAGTTTAACTCAGGTTGGAAAGAAAAATCCAATTCAGTTTCAATGTATCCAATTGCTAGGTTAGCTGGAGCTACCTCAATGGTATGTTTCCCCTATGGGGGAGGAAGATGATTTGGCTGCCCTTGATTTTTGGCAAAATTTCCTTGATATGACTGATTGGGAAAATAATTTGGTATATCTCAATATGAAGGAGTAGACATCCCTTGTGCCATTTGCTTTCTAAGAGCTAGCAACTCATTTGCTAGCTTCTGCACCATAGGATTAGTGGTTCCTATGGGTGAATACTCGATAGATGAAGAGGGTTTACTTCTATTATGATCTCTTCTTATCTTCCATTCCAAGATGAAATCATCTTCTACCTTAGTGACTAAATCCTAGGCTACGACAAGGTCTATATGGCCAACATGTCTCAATATAAAACTCACTTCAGGTAGCTGAGAGTTGATGAAGAAACATTTGAGATTCTCAGTTGTTGGCTATGTAATGATAGGAATCCTATTCTTTAGGTTGTCAAACTTGGTGATGAAATCCCTCATAGGTTCATGAGGTTCCTTCTTCATTTTTGTGAGCTAGGCCAACAGGGCATACACATCTTTTGCAGGCTTGAACCTTGCTTCGAACATGACTTTGAGGGTGTTCTAGTCAGTCAATGTTTGTTCTTACAGATGATAGAACTATTCTATAGTAGCACCTTTCAATGTTTCCATAAATATCCTGACTGCTATGTCCTCATACTCCACACCTATTATGCCATAAGCTATGTTTAAGGTTACAATATGGTCATCAGGATTAACTCTCCCATCACCAAATAACTTGGGGAAGTTCTTCCTAGAACTACGAGGTAGTTCATGTAGAGGTGGGGTAAGATTGAGTGGACCAAAAGAGTTACCCCAAGGGCCTTGAACTACCATTATAAGACCATTGAAGAGAGGGATAATGAATCTTTGAGGGGTATGTATTGACAAAGATCTACTAATAGCAGAAGTAGAAGCTTGACCTGGTAATGGAGACCTAATTTTTCTAGGAGGAGAACTCTTAGTTCACTGAAGGTGAGATGGTGAAGAAAAAAAATCAAAATTACTTTGTTGCAACATCTCAAAAATAGGGTCAACAATACCTTCAGCTCTCTGGCTTCTTTTATAGCATGGGGCTGCTAGATTATAATGTAAAAAATGGAAAAGAATGGGCACTGCTTCAGCTTGAAGCTTGAGGCTTCTAACTGTGCATTATTTCTAGTGGCGTGGAGCTGTCAGAGAAGACAAAAGAAAGAAAATGTTTGGTCCCCAACATTTCTAGTTTCGCAAACCAGAGTATATAATGGAAATGGAAAAGAACTAGAATAGATCATTCAATCCCCATTGGAGTCACCAAAAAATGTCGAGTAAATATTTTGTCACCAGCTAACTGATTGGAAAAATAGGTGTTTCAACCATAACATAAGGAGATTTATTAGCTAAAACATGTAGGTCTACCACATCAGGATGGGACAAATCTCTCCTCTAATCAAGGAGAGGTTCCCTACAACTATACGATACTATATATATATATATATATATATATATATATATATATATATATATATATATATAAGCTAAAAATAACACTCAGGGATAGGACAACACCATCCATCTCTCTTTTTTTAGAGATGATGTTCGTAGATCAAAGGAGAAGTCCAGGGTGATTGGTGAAGGTACTTCTCTTCTTTCAGAAGTAATATTCAGTCAATAGCCAAATTCCTTTCTAGATAGTAAATCTAATAGGGTGCAGTAGCTAAAAAGAAAAATTTTAGCACAAAGTCTCCACCTCAACTACTGAAGAGTAAAATATATGAAGGCTAATGGGGGCACATAGTCATCCCAAAATCCTTTACATAGAAATAGAAAAAAAACACACTAAAGACAACTGTGGCAGCACAAAGTCTCTGCATAGTTAGCTTCAAGACACCTTCCTGATTACTTTCACTATTTCTACTTATTTAATTAAATGAACAAGACTTCATCTATAAAATAGACATAAGAACAATCCCTTAAATAACATAAGTTATTATAGCAAAAAGTATCAAAGTAACCCACTTTCTCATTCATATAACAAAATATGATTAGTGATTTGAGCTCAAAGTCTCCATAATGCCTTTCAATTTGAGTAGTGTTTTGCTTCTACAATATACAAATCTCTCTAAAATAATAAGAGAGATTACAATATATAGCACTCCAAGAAAGACTTGGGTGCTTTGTTTCAAGGAAATAGCCCATGCTAAATTCAATGCATTGAATGCATTTCCATGAAAGAGCCATGTTGGAATAGGTCATCAACCTTAACTTTGGCATTCTAAATCATATCAAACATCCTTTCCTAAGCAATGGTTACATGGTCTTCTTTATGATGCTTACAAAGTCATCCATTCACCTTCACTTAATGAAGAAAAATAGACCATGCCATTGAATGTTCATGCTTTCTGATGTCCACCTAGTGGACTATTCCACCTACTACAAATAACTCTCCTATAGATATTTCTAGATTTCCTATAGTTGTTCTCTCTTTCCTTACCATGTTTTGTCTATTTCCTTGAAATCTGAGCTCTTAGGTTATCTCTTTCAACTGTTCACTAAGTTTGTCTTCAGGTTTTGTGCCATATTTAAAAATAAATAAATATTTTATTACCCTGAATTTTTCATCCACGAGGATGTCATTGGTCACTCAGTCACTTAAAATACTTTGAACCTTGAACCTTTGAATCTTTAAAGTGCTTCAGTTCAATGGTTCAACGGTTTAGGTGGTTCAATCAGCTTGTCTATTCACTCGGCTCTTTGTTTCAATCATTATTTGAACCCTTTGGTTGAACTCCTTGTTTAACTTCTTTTACTTCTTCCATTCGCTTGAAGCTTCCTTTCTACACTTTGAACTTCTTTGAACCCTTTGAACCATTTCAATTCAAAGTTCAACGGTTTAATAGTTCATTCTCTTTCTTTGAATCCTTTTATTCTCTAAGTATTTTAAACTTATTGAACTTGTTGAACCTTTGAACTCATTGAACCATTTTGGTTCAAGGTTCAATGGTTCAATAGTTCAACCTTCACTCTTTGAAGCCTTTTTTTATTTAAGTCTGCCAAAGTCTTTGAACCTTTGAACCCATTGAACCTTTGAACCTTGCAGAGTCGGGGTTCAATGGTTCAATATTTTAAAGTGGTTTATTCTATTTGTTTGAATCCCGCATGTTAAGTCTTTTGATTGAACCTTTGCATTGAACCATCCTCAAAACACAAAGGAAATGCCTTAAGTGTTTTAAACTTTATTTGAAGAAAGTCTACCTATTGAACTTGTGACTTCCTTAGCTGAAAAGGCTTGAATATTTGAAAAACTTAACTACTCAGAACATTTTGAAAGAAAGGAAGAGACCATTTTAGCCTGGAAGACCAAAATAATCAGCCTATTGTCCACAAAAACAAGTGAAATATTTTAGGAACAACACAACCTCATGCTTCTACTAATATAAGAGTGTCTCCATGAAGCCTAATAAAGTCACCCTTTTTCATAGGACTCTCAAAACTCTAATAAACTCAAGGGATTCCTAGATATCCAAACCACTTTCCTCAACTATCTTGTAATAATGAGACTAATAGTCCTTCCTTAGATTCCACTTAGGCTTTATTGAATCATTTGACTCATCAATCTTTTCATCCTTCTTCTTCTCTTTGATTGCCTTGTCAATACATTTAGATAAGAAGTGTTCTTAAAATTCCTTCACTTATGATCCTCGCTCTATCTTAACAAATAATCCATCTTGACCATTGGGCTAAATATGATTAGTATTGACTTTATTTGGATTCTATACCAAAGTTTGACTCTTTTCATGTGCTCTATGATCTCCATATACCTTTTTAAGTCTTGAGGATCTTTTATCTCAATTAGGATAGAATTTTGAAATATATCCCATATTTTGACAATTATATCAAACAACATTTATGTAGATACCTCTTGATTGATCACTCATTCTTTGATGGTCTCATTATAACTAATTCCTTGAGATCATTATACAATCACTTGTTCTATGACTAAAGTTATGATAAGGAAAACAATAACCATTGAAGTAGTTGAAATACATAATTACATTGGGATGCCTGATTGGTCTCTTCATGTTGGTATTCTTGACTTATTGATAATCACTATGTGTCTCATATTTGAGAGTTTGTACATAGGTATTTGAGGTCTAACACGTCTTGTTATCCTTTTGGTATTATTTGAATCTAAGACCTATCTTTTCATTTAGAGACCTTTAAATACTCATAATATCACCAATAACTTTAGTACTCTTCTCAAATATCTAATTTATCTTTAACTTGACTAATTTTTGATCTATTTCTACCTTCAAAGACTCCATTTCTATTCCAAACTTGATGCATTCTTCTTCCTTGGCTTAAGATTTATAGTGACAATTTTAATATGATTTTATATCCATTTGATGATATCCTCACATTCATTGGTGTTGATGCTTAGTATCTCTTCAAAGATATTGATTTGATCCTCATAACTCTTAAAAAATTATCTTAGTTTCTGATTCTTCCTTATTTGGAACTTTAACTCCTCTAGACCACTCATTGATTCTACCTCAATTTTTACTTCAACCTCTTCTTCATCTGATTCTTCATCATCCATAAGGTCTTTCCTTTTGGGCAACCCTAGTTTATTATTTTTATAGCCATGAACAGAGTTTCATTTTTATCATGATCATTAGTTTCATCATCATTATTATATGTACTTGTGTCACATTAGATGAGCTATTATCTTCTTTAGTATAGAAAATTATCTTGTTCTTGAATGACCTGCTCTTGCATTCATGTGTCTTAAAATATTTATTTCCTTTGTTAGGCTTATAGACCTTATTATCATCACCATGATGTTCATCATGTTCTTTATCATGGTCAATATTATCCTTATTAAGAATATTAGCTACAAAGAGACCACTCTTACCACAGTTAAATCATTTGAATGGTAATTTTCCCTTATACTTACCTGAAACTCTAACTAGTTTTCTAACAAACATGGATTGTATCTTGTCATCATAAATTTATGTATCATCATCCTTGGATTTATTACCTTTTGAATTATTATCAACTTTAAATTCAAATTCTTTCTTGGAATGTCTTCCATCACTTGTTCTCATTTCATAGGTAGTCAAGATGCCATGAAGCTCATCTAGTTGTAGTGTGTTAAGATATTTGATCTCCTCTACTATAGACAATTTTGAATCAAACTTAGAATTTAGGGATATTTTTACATTATTACTTTTGATTCTTCTAATTTCTCTCCTATACCTCTGATGATATTTACCACTTCATCTACTCTCAATAGATAAGATGCAATGTTTTTATCCTCTTTCATTCTTAGATTTTCAAAATAACTACTATGAGTCTACAACTTTACCAAATTAAATTTGGTGTTTCCTTCATATATGGTATAAAAATTTTCCCAAATCCCTTTGGTTGTATCAAAATTCAAGACCTTAAAAAATTTTGCTTCTAAGAGACCACACAAGATGGAATTCATTGCTTTAAAGTTGTTCTCACT
>JARHVA010001672.1:47500-360000 GCA_037957365.1 Torreya grandis | reverse complement strand
TACCTCCTCTATAAAGAATCCATGATGTGTTCCATATTGCATTAATAATAAAATATGAACCTTATCCATCTCATGTATTTGATTGAAAATAGTTTTAGGTTTAAAAAGAGGAAAAGATAGAACTGGAACTAATGAAAATGTTGGGTTATTGAAGCATTAAATTAAGAAACTAAGAAATCCAGTAGGTTTTAATAAAATGGAACCCACTAAGTACCATAAATTCCACTTGGGAAGATACAAATCTATTTAAGCAAAAATATGCTTAGTTATTTTGATCTATCACTGAGAAGGATCTTCTCTATGGGGAGGAGGATGTTATAACCCCACATGAATATTTCATTTCTATATTTTTATACATAGATTCAATAGACTTTTACACCATTTAGCTATATTGGGAACTGTTATTTTAATATTTTTAGATACTAGACAAAATTTTATAGTTAGAGTTTATTTTTTATATGATTTAATTTGGTCCTAATATTTGATTATATACATGTTATTCAATTTATATTTTCATATTATTAAATGTTATAGGTACTATTGATGTATTTTATGGGTGTATGTACAAGTAAAATGAGATAGGCTGGTGTTGGGAATAACATACCTCTTTTTCTAAAAATTGGGACACTTAAGAAACCCTGAGAATTAAACATGAAATATTGTATGATAAGATCATTTGTAAAATTTTAAGATCATCCACTTTAACAAAAATAATCTTACTTGGTTATGTTTTACATTAATTCTAACTAACAATACTAATAAATGGTCTCTATTGCTTATAGTTGAAGGTTGTATGGTGTTTTCCCCTAAGAAATTCATGTTTCAAAACCTTGGCAAAAACCTTGGTTCAAATTTGAATAATAGTGGGAAATGATTGGCAAAATACCTTTTAAAATCCATTTTAGACATAAGTATAAAGTTCATGTTTCAAGCTTAGTCATGTTTTTTACACAACTAGAACTTAGCCTAAAATACTTGGTCCCCATTGTTATTCCCCCTTTTAGACTAATATTTCTTATACAAGGTCCATTTCATATTTCTTAACTTAACTTAAAGTTTTAACCGAAGGCCCCATTGTATTTATTTATATTAATGAGACCTTAGTCTTAACATCTTAGCTTAAGTTCCAGTTCCTTGAGTCCAATTTTATGTTAGTTCGGTCCCTTGATTTATACCTTAGCCTAAGGTTTTAATCATAAAGACCCAATAAATTTATTAATAAAATTGATATGTTAGTCTTAAAACCTTATCCTAAGCCTTTTTATCTCCACAGTGCTAGATTAACATCCTCACATCTTGCAACATCTAATAGCCCTTGCTTTGTCATGGAATTTAATCAAATGGAGTGAGGAAAGATTGAGCTTTGAATTAAACAACATGTATCTTAGATAATCTAATGGTTTATGCTTCTTCATGGCCTTCTAATTAGATTACATGAGGAATCCCAACATAATCTTGCACATATTCCCTCAACCAATCACATTCAAGCTCTTGGATCATGATCATCAGTTCTCACTTCATCATGAAGACCCAATTAGATAGAGTGAGACACAATTGAAAAGTAAAAAGACTAAAAAAAGATCAAATGATAAAAACATGGCTCCCTTACTTTTTATGATCAAAGACAAATGGGTATCACTTAACAAAATAACTAATCATGAGAAATCTCCTGGATCACTATCTTATGGTTGTTGCTTCATCAAAAAATTTGATTCAATGGAGAAAATTAAGTCCAAGATACAAGGAAGCCCCATGGAGGTGCCAAGTGGCATTATATTATTAGGTCAAAATAATTTTAATAACATAAAATTGATGTTTTTATGGACATTATTTAACATCCACAAAGATGTATTTGACATCTGCATGATCATCAACTTTAAGACCACTAGATCAAAAGATTCACTAGATTAAACTTGACATTCATGTGACCATCATTTGATGCCCATAAGGATGTATTTGATGTCTATGAGACCATGAAATTTAATATAACTAATTATTCTACTCAATATCAAAATACACTCCAAAATCTTGTTGGAAGGCTTGGAAATTACTTCACAAGATGAGGGAAGTGCTAGAAAAATGCTCAAACACTAGAAATTTTCAATCTGCAAAAATGGAAATGATCTCATCATCTAAGTATAGGTAAAATAAACATAGTCTAATCTATACTTTAAGGTCCCATGTTATTTCATTTGAATACCTTGAACCTCAAACTATACACTTATACTAGGTCTTATTTTAAAAGTGTCCCTATGACATATAATTTAGACCAAATACTCCTAACCAAAGGTTTTCATGTGTCTATTAATACATTAAACCCCTATTTAATTTTATAACATTATATAATTTTAAACCCCCTTTTGATCATGATTTATAAAGTTGGGAATAAATATTTTAGACCAATGCATACATTATGTTTTTTAAACAAAACGTAAACATTGGCTTAAAACATGTAGCTAGGGTCTCCTTTATATTATTTAGAAAACTTAGACATAAATCCCATAGCCTAAAGTTTGATTTATGCTTAATAAACATGTATCAAATCTTATCCTAACGAATTTAATCCTAAGTCCAATTTTAATAATGTACTAACTTAAAGTTTAGGCATTTTTACAGATTGATGGCTCATACTTTGTCACTAGAAGATGATCCAATGACATGAAGATGTTGTATAATTTTCATTGGAATCTTGAGATCCCACGAGCTCACCATGTGGCCAATGTCTTTTAACAAAATACTGACATAGGATATGAAGAATGGGGAAGACACACAAAAAATCCAAGTGTCACAACCAGAAGGCTTGGACTAAAAAGATTCAATCATAGGCAAGATCCTAAATTATATTCAACGGCTCATGCTAATCTAGGATTTTAATCCTATGGTGAAAAATGAAAGAAGGTATTTTAAATACCAATTACTAGTACTCAAAATCATTTATGAAAAATGTCATAAAAGGTCCAAACCAATGCCACATAAGCACAATGCAAGTAGAAAAGAACAAAATAAAAGACCTTGTGTTATCAAAAATGTGAAGGTATAAAGGTGAAGTTCCAAATCAAATCCAAGGAACATATAAGCTAGAGCCTAGATATATACTACCATTAAAGTTCCAAAACACTAAACTTTACATAAAATCAACCCAATTGAATATATTTGGTCACAATTTGATCTAAAAAGAGCTTTATTGTGTTTTTAAGAGTAAAAGAGCTTTCACAAAGACCATTTGATATTAGGGGTAAACAATTTGTATAAGTAGAGACCATGTGAGGTTATAGATAACAATTGAATGAAGAGACCGAGATTTACTTGTCAATAGATAATGAGGGGCATATCTTTAAAGATACTAAATTAGATGTTGTATCCATGAATATATTGGGCATTAAGACTTGGTCTAAATTATTCTTTGCCATTGAAGAACCAAATCCCATTACAAAGGAGGAATAAAGGATTTCCATGATGAGCTGGAGACATTATAACTTAGTCATTGTCCAGATGGTTAGCCTTCACCACGTTGATGTAAAGCCTGATGTACTACATTGTATAAACATCCTTGCTTCCATCTTTGTTGATTATAGGGTAGATAATGAATGGATCATCATGGAGGTAAATTACAAAAAGATAGCCTATATTTCCCCTATAGCTTTTGATAAATATTATAAGATCCCAATTCCCCATGTGGACTTATCTAAAATTAAATAATGGACTAGCAATCATGACCTAGACTCTGTCCTTACACCTTGGCTACACCAAGGACCCCATATTTGTATGGACATTGAGGGCAAGGCACCAATAGTCTAATTCACAAAGGGAATCATAGTGATAATGAACCTATTAAATTGAGCCTTTGTATCCCTCTCAACCACCTATGTGAATAAAATCTAGGTTTTCTTTATGCATTTCATGGTGGAGGAAAAGCTCAGCCCTGTAATTGGAGATTTAATTAGTGTCTTCTTGGCCAATAAATTCGTTTCCATCAAAAGGAAGAAATCTAAGTAATTTTATATAATTTCATACCTAATATATTCCATTCTTATAATAATCAGCTTCCCTAGTATTATAAATTGGTCTCCTAGGGGAAAAATCAGCATTTCCCTCCATTACTCTAGGTTACATATCTTTAAGTATAGGAACCATATGCAATTTATTTATGACTATGTCTACCCACCCATAATGGAGGCTATCACAATTTTTCCCATGCCTAGGGTCTACCCACTAATAAAAAATTATGTAGAAATGATGGGTGACATTTGGTTCTACCCTAATTATATAGTCATCAGGATTGAAGGGATCATGTCCTAACCTTATAGATTTATAGTTTATGTTTCTAGCAAGCTAACAGAGTAAGAAATTGCCTCCTTCATCATTCATTTCATTAATGGTATTTGAAAAGAAAAGACGAAGGGTCTCTTCCACCCATTCCCTTTGACCATTTGAAGAACCATACTCCAAGATCAGAAACAAGTTGATGGCATGGCTAAGCATAGCAATTCATTTATGTTCTAGCTTGATGAACTCAAGATGTGGGATCCTAATAACATAGAGACTAGTCATTTTAAGGATAAGAAGCTCCCCAAGCTTGAATATGTTCATCATCTTGGTGTTCAGGACAACATTTATATTAAGGCTAAGAATTATGAAGAGTTGTTGTTTAGGATTTAAGGGCACAACATTAAACTTGGACACAAATTGACCAAGGATGACAAGTCATATGAAGAGGCATGGAAAATGCATACTTTTTAGTATCACTTGATACCAAGACCATCTAGGACTACCTAGGAACAAACCCAAATAGAATAACCACAACCATAGGGGTAATTTGTGCTCAATTAGGATGAATAAGGCCATGGTAAGGAGAAAGTGGGAAAAGTAAAATTAGAAGAGAAGCCTAGGGAAGGGTCCTCATTTTAAACACTACCCCAAAGTCCATTTTCCCCAATTAATTACATAGATATGATTGACATAGAACTAGAAGAGACACTTAAGGGTGCCCTCAAAGAAATTACATAGGGATATGAAACTGACAAGGAAAAAGAATAGTTTGAAGAAGATCAAATCTAAGCAAAGGATTCTGAAGAGGATAAAGAGAAAGAGATTGCTCTTGGTATGGTCCTATTGGATCCTATGGAGAAGAGAAAAGTAGAAATGGAATTAGTTTTTATTAGGCCTAAAAAACCAAGGTTGACTCTCACACACCCAACAAGTGAGATCAAACTATTTAGTGATGAATTTCCCATCTATGGGCTAGTTATCCTAGACTAGTTCATTTATGGAAAATTATAAAATATCCGTTCTCTTTCCCATTCATGGGCCATGACAAAATTTACTATTGTTGAAGTTCATGATGACATGAATACATGGATTAGGGCTATGGTGAAATAATAGGAAGAGAAAAGGATTGTGGTCTCTCCAAGATCTAAAAGAAAGAGAATGGATGACTAAGGAACATCAAGTAGAACAAGTGTTGAGGTTCCTGAAAATTTAAATTAGAGAGGGTTACCACTAAGATAGACATGATGGGAGTAGAGGAATTCACCTTTAAAATGGTGGAACCCTTTGTAGTATTAACCCCAATTTGGGGCCAACAACTGGGTGAAGCTATCATTCATGAAGAATATGTTGAAAGCTTAATTGAAGCATAGTTAGTAAAAATAAATGTAGGGGTAAAAAGAATGAAATAGAGGTTTTATAATTTGAAAAGGGAAAAATAAAACCTAGAGACAAAAGAAATTTTATCAGTACCTGAGGCAATGACCAAGGTGCTTGATTACTCAATTTATGACATGTTTGACATGTTTAAGGGTGCATTAGCCAAGGGTTTAGTAACCCAATAGAAAGCCTCAGAAGACAAAATGGATGAAATTCTCAACATCTAAGAAATAAAATGGATCCCAAGCTTCAAAACCATCATTTTGGGACATTTGAGCACAATTCTAGGAGTTGTGGTTGACAAGGTTCAAAGTTTTACTACATGCAACAATAATGTGGAAAGGTTCCTATAAAATTATAAGGAGATAATTGCAAGGATTTAATAGCTTCTTGGTACTATTCTTGTAGATCCTATGCAACCTACTACTTTGGTAATCGTAAGTG
The DNA here is from genome assembly GCA_037957365.1 of Torreya grandis. NCBI lineage: Eukaryota > Viridiplantae > Streptophyta > Pinopsida > Cupressales > Taxaceae > Torreya > Torreya grandis. The sequence goes on along the minus strand of JARHVA010001672.1, from coordinate 353,910 downwards.
ATGAGGAATTCAAACACAGGGCTACTTTGGTAGCTCAAGAAATCAAAGGAAAGAGCAAAGGCAAATCTGGGGTTGATAATATTAATATCCTAGACATGATATTAAATTCTAGAAAAGGATAAATGAAGCTAGGAACATTAAAGAAGACATGGCCAAAAAATATAGAGACATTGAGGACTTGGTAGATCAAGAGGAAGAGTGTATCTTGAAGCCAAATATGGATCTAAAACTAATTGATGAGCAACATACTAAAGCCATGAACATCCTCCGACAACAACAAGTAGAGGCTCAACCTAAAAATTAGACAATATTCTATTTTGTATATAGAGTATTCCATTGTAAAGACATTATATTTTGTTACAATATTTTTCTCTAGGTTAGTATAACATAAAAAATCATGTGTATTTTAGAGCATGGTTAAAAATGATTGGTATCATTACATTTTGTACACTTGTATATTGTAATTGACCTATATAATACCTAATCCTTCTATAATGGCATGTATTATTATTAGTAAAGGATATAGAATTTTAACCAAATTTTTTACACTTGAAGTAATTAATATAATCAAGGTGTTCTGCAAAGATTGTCCATGTTTGATATGTCAATTGCTAATATGGCTTTTCTCTCAATTTCTAGTTATAAGACTTGAATTTAAATAGATTCTTTGAATTTTGGTTGCATTTTCTAATCATAAGGTTTATAATCTATGCATATGCTTTATTGGTTAGAAGATCTTAGGTTTTGAATCATTTCATTTTGTAAATGCTATTTGATAATAGCAATAAATCTTTAAAATTAGACCTAGTTCTTACTTGTGATTCACCACATTATCCTTTGAAGTTTTCCTAGTATATAGTGGAATTTGATCTTAGGCTATTTTACATTATATATTGGTTTGAATGCATTCTTAATTGCAATTGATGCTTTATCATGATATTTAAGGCTAAAATTGGTAATCACTCACTATTTTTTCTACCTTACCCTTATCTTAAATCTTTTTTTACACTAATTAACTTTAGTTTAGACTTCATTATAAATATCTACTTAGACTAACTTTTCCCTTAAATCTAGATCATAATTCATTATGTATTAACATAAATTCTCTAGAATTCACAAAGAATATACTGTGATGGCTCCCAACCATCACTCATTATAAATTTGTGGGACACCAATACATATCTCTATCTCTATTTCACCATAAGTGACATAAAGTTACCACAATCTAATACTCATGCCTTGAATCCCTAAAATCCTAAAATGAGAAGTGTTCTTTGAACACTAATAAACCCTATGGTACACTTAGAGGCATCAACAAGGTGTTTCCTATGGGTGCTAGAAGGAGGGCCCATAAATTCTTTGAATCTTTGTTGATCTTAGCATGTTTTGATCTAATATTAGTGTATCTTTGTGATTTTGAGTGAATTATTTTCTTATAAGTATAAATATCATTGACCTTTTTTGTTTGTGACACTACTTTGTGTTTCCTTAGATAAATATTGAAGTTCTTTACGATATTGATTCTTTATTTCAGTAAATTTAGCTTAAACTTTGAAAATCCATAGTATCTAAGTTTAGGACAGCTTAATTTGATTAAAGGTTGGCATATATCTCATAGATATGAGTTCTTTTAGGCATAGACTTATAAATATAGATAATATTCACGTAATTGAATGCATCTTTGAGCGAATTCAGTCAAAGATCAATGTCCTTTGTAGTTTTTCATATAACCTTTACAAAATAAGCCCAATGTGTAAGTATAACTCTTATTCTTTATAAAATTTAACTTGATATATCAAAATTTAGGCAAGATATTCAAATTTCAAGCTAGAATTGTTGAGGATTAGGACAAGATCACACTAAAAAAATAGGGAACCTTTACTTGAGCTTGAAGTTTAGAGAAAAGCCAAATGTGACAAAGGTAGACATAAGAGATCTAAATCTTTTCCAAATTCACCTCTTCAAGGTACCTTTGCCTTCAATATTTATCTAGGTATGTCTTGGTTGGGATAATATTCAATTAGTGTGCCAGGTGTAGTGCATGACCTCTCACAAAACCTTGAGAAATATTTGCCTATATTTAGCCTAACAGGTATAGTAACTACTGAAGAACATATAAAGTCTTTAAAGATGATTTAAGATTGTTGAATGTAGTGCCTCAAGATGTAGCTTTTAGGATATTCCCATTCACCTTTAAAGATGCTTCTTATAAATGGTTCTTAAACTTACCTGATAATTACATCACCAATTGTGATGGTTTTATTTATATTTTTATATATCAATTTGGTAAGATTGTCAGTCCTTACATCATTTACCATCAATTCACCACTATTATAAGGGATGCTAGTGAGATTATTAGGTATTTTAATGCTATATTTTAGAAAATTTATAGTAGGACCATAAAACCCTATAAGCTTTATGATGTTTTAGCTTTAGAAATCTACAAGGATGTAGTATATCCCATGACCTCTATATTTTTTAAGAGATTCATGCCAGCTATAACTTCATTACCTAGGGCATATACTGAAGTAGTCACCATTAATGATTAGATGCATCCCAAAGGATAAATGTCATACTTTATGCCAAATATCAACCCACATATGCCTTTGATGAACTTATTCCCCAACAACAACTAAAATATCGTAGCCCTAAACCAACTTCCAAACTTAAACTAAATGCCTTAGAATCATGTGGCTTCTAATCAAAACTTAGGATTCTTAAATCATCCTACTCATGGATTCAATCTAACTGATTAAAGGGCCTTGGTACCACCAGATAATACTAGAAAGGTACATAATTCTAAAAAATCCTAAAAATGAGAATGACTCTATCTTAAAAATGGTCCAAAATTGGAGCACTGATTATATTCAGCTAAAAAAAATAGGTTGGAAATATTGTTGAAATCTCAAGTAGGAACTTCTCATTTTAAAGGTACAATAGGCCAAGCAATGGATTTAAAAATGATAGTTTTCATAATAATATGAATAATGAACCATCTTCTGAAAAGAAGACCATAGACATTAACCTCACTACTATTGCATTACGTGATTATTGTAGGGTGCATTGCATAGACAAGTGTGAAGAGATCAAATGTATTGAGTTTTTCAAATCCTTTGAGGATTTTCAATAGGATTTAGATACATTTGAAGTGGTCCCTAACAAGGAAAGTGGTACCAGTGCTTCTAGATCTAAGTCATCTGATCAAGCCTTCATTATTGATACTTTTGATTTCCCTTTTCAAGAGGAAAATGAACTTGATGAGATACCTGAGGAGATCCAAGCTTTTCAATAGTTCTTAAAGAGGACCTATCCATTAAAGAATAGAGAATAGAGGTATCCCTTGACTACCTCAACACCTCCAAATAATTTTGGAACTCCTCTAGATACCTCTTCAAGAAATAATCTAGAGCCACTTTAAGGGAGTACTTCTACAACCAATGTTGATATTTCTTGTTCTTATAATAAAAATAGACATAACATAGATGAGGCTATGAATAATATAAATGATAATATTACATTACATGAAATTATGTAGATCAAAGAGCAAAGGGACCTCTTATTGAAATATTTGTCAAAGAAGTCTAACAATATACCCAAGGCTGATCATGCTAATGTGGCTATACATAAAGCCAAGGCTGATCTCCTCCTTTATTACACATTGTCAAAATGTTTGGTAAGAACTTAAATAAATACTTATTAGACTTAGGTGCATCTACTAACATCATTTTTGTAGGTATATGTAAACAAATTAACCTAACTCTTATTAAGTCTAACACAATTGTCACCTAATTAGACAAATCTAGAGTTAGGGTAATTGGGGATCTTTTGAATGTTCACATACATTTATATCTTGAATCTAGGGTGTAGTAATTGAATGATATTTAATTTATTGATATACTTGACATTTATGGAATTTTTTTGAGTAGGGATGGACCAAGGATTTGAATGGATATATATATATATATATATAGATTTATCACATCTATGGTTACCTTGGAAAGGAGTCCCTAATCAAATTAGGGTTGAGAGAGAACCATCAATGAAACACATGATAATTGATTATAATTTTATTAATGAGAGGGTCAACAAAATTGACATAGACTTAGGGGTGTTAATCATAGAGACTAATAAGGTATGCGATCCCAAGAGTGCTCATATTGTTCTTAGAATATGGAAATTGCATTTTAATGGTGCTAGGTGTAATGCTAGATCAAGTGTTGGTGTTGTCTTAACTGACCCTACTAATAGAAAGTGTCATGATTCTTATAAGATCAAGTTCACTTTTATTAATAACCGTGATGAATATGAAGACCTTATCTTGGGTTTACAATTTTTTATAAATAATAAGGTCAAAGAACTACTAGTTTATGGGGATTCAGAACTAGTGGCCATCCAAGTAAGGATCAAATACCAATGTAAGATCTCATATCTTAAAAGGTATAAGTTTAGTTTTTATGATTTAATTGAGTCCTTTGATGTTTCTAATATCACTCACATCTCAATAGAGGAAAATAAATCTACTGATAAGTTGACATCTGCTACAACCAACCTCATGCCTAACTAGGATTCCCCCAATTTTAGAATTGAGTTGATCCCTTATCCTTTAGTACTTGATACTGTTAAAGAATTTCAAGTTTTCAATGATGATCAATAGATATTGGATTTCATGACCAATTATGGATTATTTTATGCTCTTATTATTGATGAGACTAATGATAGTGTATCTAAGGAAGACAAGTTTGATGGTAATGTCATTTAACTAAATGACAACAAGATCCCTAAGTGGATGATTGATTTAAAGAGAATATTTGATCAAGATAACTAGTTGGGGTTCTTAATATTCCCAAGGTAAGTGGGAAATATTATAATTCTATTGATCTTTGTCTCCAAGATTAACCCTAGGTAGTAAAATTTAGAAAATCCTATACAAACATTGAGAACAAGAAGGCTAAAGAACTCACCCAATATAGGGATGTCACAGCATGGTCCTATAATGACTTAAAGATATTTTATCTAAGATTCATTACCCATAACATACCCCTTAAATAAAATTTTAAACCATTCAGGTAGAAACAAAGGCCTGTAAACCCTATCCTAGAACCCATGATCTTCAAGGAAGTCAAAAGATTACTAGATGCTAGGATAACCTTACCCGTCAGGCTTTCTACCTGGGTGGCTAACTTGGTTCCATTCAGGAAGAAGAATGGTGAGATTAGAATTTTTATTGAATTCAAAAACTTAAACAAATTATTAAAAAAGGATAACTATCCCCTTACTTCTCTAGACCAAGTGATTCAAGTTGTTTTAGTATCAATTATGATATATTTTATTGGTGGATTTTTAGGTAAAAACTATGTGTTGGTTGATAGGGAAGACAAAATGAAAAAAAACATTTACAATAATGTGGGGAAACTTTGATTATAAGAGGATGCCATTTAAGATAATAAATGTAGGAGACACTTTCTAAAGAGCTATAGACCGTGCCTTTTAGGGCTTGATAGGTAAGTGTATTATTATATATATGGATGATCTAATATTTTTTCCTAAAAATAGGGAATATCACTTCATGCACTTATAGCAAGTCTTTTAGAGATGTAGAAGGTATGGAATCTCCTTAAGACCTATGAAGAGTATCTTTTGTGTTATGGATGGAAAATTATTGGGGCATGTTATACTCAAGGATGGGATCTCTATATATCCTGAAAGTGTAGAGGTTATATCCAAAATAGAACCCTCAAATCGTAAAAAAGAGCTAAAGTCCTCATTTGTAAAGATAAACTTTGTAAGGAAATTCTTCTCCAAATTTGTAGAGATTGTCAATCCCCTAAATGACATGATAAATAAAGATGACAAAGTCACATAGAATTAATAATCCATAAAGGCATTCAATGATAATTTAGAGGCAATTAGCCAGGCTCCATTCCTTATAAGTACTGACTTCTTAAGGAACATCTACCTTTATTTATTTGCATCTGACCACACTATGGCTATAGTGTTGACTTAGAAGATTGAAGGGTGTGATCACCCAATATATTTTATGAGCAATAACTTCAATAATTATGTGATAAATCATTCATTAATTTATAAGTAAGAATATGAATTAGTTAAGGTAGTTAATAAATTTAAACATTATATCCTTAAAATTAAGGTACATGCTATCCTACCTGACCCTATCACAAAGCTTATTTTAAGCTAGAATGAGCTGAGAGAACATAGAGGTAAGTATATTTTAGTTTTGAAAGAGTATAAATTAGAGATGAACAAAACAAAACTGGTAAGGTGTAAATCTTGGATTTAGATGATTGATAATACTATCCGTAGTCTAAGTATTATGCAACTGGATCAACATAAATTTCAAGCTAGTGAATGGTATGATTCAATAATACATTTACTAATTAATGGTACTTGTCCTCTATGATTATCTAGGGAGAAAAAGAGAGCCCTAATGGTGAAGGAAACCCATTACCTCATCAAGGATGGGGTCTTGTATAGAATAAAATTTTAAAGGATTTACTTGAGATGCATCTCACAAGAAGGAGCCTCCCAAATCATGAGCACCTTTCATGAAAATTTGGTCAGTGGACATCCATCTGGGATAAACACAACCCACAAAATTCTTAGAGATGGTTACTATTATCTAATTATTAATAAGGATGCTCATAAACATGTGAGGGAATTTTACTCATGTTAGATCCTTAGCACCAAGTAGACAAAGGTGGGAATGCCTCTGCAACTAGTCATGGTTGATAAACCCTTTACTCAATGGGGGTTAGACTTTATTGGGGTAATCAACCCTAACTCACATGAAGGTCATAAATATTTACTTACTACCATATACTATTGTAAAAAGTGGATTGAAGCTGCATCAAGTAAATAATGAAAGATTCAAGAGGTGTTCAACTTCTTAGAGGAAAACATATGTACTAGGTTTGGAACTCTAGTCTCTCTAGTATGTGGCAATGGGTTTAAATTTATCTCTATAGAGATGACTGAATTGGCTTATGATAGTGGCATCAATCTCAAGCTTATATCTAACCATTATCCCCAAGGAAATGGGGTCTCTAAATATAACACCAAGAACCTAATTAAGGTAATCAAAACATCTTTTATAGATGAACCCAAGACCTGCCATAAGCTCCTTAAATATGTAATATGAGAAAATAGGATAAGAATTAAGAAAGCCTTAAGATACTCACCATTTATATTGGTTTATGGAAAAGAATCAATATTTATTATCACTTTTAAGTTGCTCATGTATAGATTTATGTAGGAATACATGGAAGAGAGACATGAATTAGAAAACTCAAGATTGTTGGACATAATCTAGATGGAAGATGTAAGGGAGAAATCCTTCATTGATTTTAGTAGGAATCAAACCATAGTCAAAAGGTGGTTTGACAAAAGATCAAAGTCAAGGTGTTCAGACAAGAAAACCCTATTATTCTTTGGGATAAAGAATCTGAGCCTAAGGGCAAACATGGCAAATTTACACCATTATGGATTGGCCCATACCAGATTGCAGAAACATTGGGAAACAACACCTTCAAGATTAAATATCTATAAGGAGTAGAGTTTAACATTGTGTACCAATGGGAAATACCTCAAGCACTACTTCTCCACTCCTCCTCCTAAGGTATTCATGGAGTAAATTTTAAGATGGTTAGAATTTAGTGTAGGTAGGCTAGCTAGTTTCTTTTCAGTTCTTTCCTTATTATCCCTTGTTTGTAAATAAGCATGTATATATTTATTTACTTTATTTTGATTTTTTGTTTCCTACTTTTTATTGTGTGTTTATTTCTTGTTTCCTTATTCCTTGGTTCTAATAAGTCCTTTTGGACAATCTTCAGCTCAAAGTTATGAAGTTTGCTTGAAAAATCCCAAAATTTAGAAATGTAGCTGTGAACTTTATGCATATAATGACCATGGTCCTAAAATGTAAACATAACACAGTAATTTGTAGAAATTGGTAAAGAATAATAGAAAGGACCAATAATTTCATAAGAACTTGACCATTGTCTTAACCTTAAACTAGTTTTAAAAATTCTTTCACTTGTAGTGTGAAAACTTAAATTATCATGGTATACCCATCTATAAATTAATCAACATCCTTGCTTGGGGTAATGGTTGCAGCCATAGGTGATTATTTGAAGATAAAACATTTTACCAAACTCTAGAATCTAGCTATTCTAGTTCCCAACCTTGCTAAAAGAATAAATATCCAAAGAAAATAAAATAAAAAAGAATAACTCAATGCAAAATCAAAATATTTATAAGCATAGTTGATTTTGGTAATATCCACTAGGGCTATAGATGTTTGGCTAGTAGTAGAGCAAGGCCTTGAGTAGAACCAAAGGTATATTTATTGGGGCTATGTACTTATAGCTAGTAATAAAGCAATGCCCAAGCAGCCCCTAAGCTAAAATCATGGTTCCTAATGGATATATAAACATTCTCTAAGTCAAGTGTTAGTGATTAAGGCTATGAAGCCTAGAAGTTGTTTCCTGAAACCCATGGCAAATAGTAAGTGGAATCAAATCACACACATGATATGGCTATGCCTTGGTGTTTGACTCTAAGTCTACAAGTGGAAGGTTTATATCAACCATTACTTGATATAGATGATGATATTGATCATGTGGAATTGATGATCTCAATATTTATCTAAATTATAGTCTCTAAATTCTAACATATTGTTATGTTTCTCCCTTAAGTCACCATTTATTGGGGATAACATACCCCCATTTTAAAAAATTGGGACCCTTAAGAAACCTTGAGAATTGAACATCAAATATTGTATGATAAGATCATTTGTAGAATTTGAGTATCATCCTCTTTATCAAAATCAAACTTAGTTATGTCTTTATTTAATTTTTACTAGCAGTACTAACAAATTGTCACTATTGATTATAGTTATAGTTTCCATGGTGTTTATCCCTAAGAAAATTAATGTTTCAAAACCCATGAAAAAAACTTGATTAAATTTTGGATATTGACGAGAATAAATTATTAGGAACCCTTTTAAAATCCATTTTGGACCTAAGTATAAAGTTCATGTTTTTAGCTTAGTCATATTTTTTTACATGACTAGAGCTTAGCCTAAAATACTTGGTCCCCATTATTATTACCCGCTTTAAAGTTACTTATGCGTTAGGACTAATATTCATTTTATAAGGTCCTTTTGATATTTCCTAAATTAATCTAAGGCCCCATTATATTTGTTTATATGAATAGGATCTTAGTCTTAACATCTTAGCTTAAGTTTTGGTTCCTTGAGTCCAATTTCATGTTAATTTAGTCCCTTGATTTAAACCTTAGCCTAATGTGTTAACACTAAGGCCTTGACATATTTATTAAGATAATTAGGACCTGGTCTTAACACCTTAGCCTAAGAATTTTTATCACTATGGTCTTAACTGAACTTCCTTGTATCTTTCAGGATCCAACAACCCTCACTTTATTATAGCATTTGATCCAATAGAGTGAGGCAAGCCTAAAATTTGACTTAAATAACATGCATCTTAGTTAATATAATGGTTTAGGATTCCTCATAGCCTTTTGATTAGATGGCATGAGGAAAGTCTGACATGATCTCACACATAGATCTTGAGCCAATCACATTCAAGTTCTTGGATCACAATCATCAGTTCTCACTTCATCACACTCGAATGATCTACATGTGACACCCTTGCATTTGATGATCAAAGACAAATAGGTCCCACATAAAAAAGTATCCAATCATGAGCAAGCTCTTTGATCATAATCTTATGACTGTCACTTTGTCATAAATTTTTATTTGATGGAGCAAATTAAGTCCAAGATCCTAGGAATCCCCATAGAAGTGCTAAATGGCATTCTCCTATTAGGTGACAATTATTTGAAGAGATGAAAATTTATGCTCATGTGACTATCATTTTATGTTTACGAGGATGTATTTGACGTCTACACAACCATCAAATTTAAGTCCACTAAATCAAAAGATTCACTAACTTAAACTTCATGTTTACATGACCATGATTTGATATCTACAAGGATGTATTTGACATCTATGATACCATAAAATATAAGCTAATGAATTATTCTTCTCAAGATAAAAATACACTCCAAAATCTTATTAGAAGGCTCAAAAAGTACCTTAAAAGCTGAGCAAAGTACTCAAAAAATGTTCAAACACTATAAATATTCAATCTACATAAATGGAAATGGTCTCATGGTCTAAGTCCATGAAAAATAAATTTAGTCTAAATCTATACTTTAAGGTTCTAATTTCATTCAAATACCTTAAACCTCAAACTATAGACTTATACTAGGTATTATTTTAAAAGAGTCCCTATAACATAAAATTTAGACTAGATACTCCTAACCAAAGTTTTTTATGTGTTTGTTAATACATTAAAACCCTATTTAATGTTAGACCATTACATCATTTTAAATCCCCTTTTGAGCATGATTTATAAGTTTGGGCATAAATATTTCATACCAATACATACATTGTGTTTGTTAAAAACAACATAAACATTAGATTGAAACATTTAGCCAGGGTATCCTCTATATTATTCAAAAAACTTAGGAATAAATCCCTTATCCTAAAGTTTTCTTTGTGCTTAATAAACATGTATCAAACCTTAACATAAGGAATTTAAGCCTAATAACCATTTTAATAATGTACTAGCTTAAACTTTGAGCATCTCTATAGATTGATAGATCATAATTTATCAATAGAAGATGATCTAATGATGCAAAGGTATTTTAATATTTTTACATAGTCTCAAGACCCCACAAGATTTCCACATGGCTAATGCTCATTCAAAATGGGACTGACATAGGTTATTAATTATGGGGAAGACACACAAAAATACCAAATGTCACAACCACAAGGCTTAGAATAAAATGTGTCAATCATAGGGAAGATCCTAAATTATAGTCAATGTCTCATGCTAATCTAGGATTTTAATCCTATGGTGTGAAATAAAATAATTTATTTTAAATACCAAAAAATAGTGCTCAATGGAATTTATGAAAAATGCTATGAAAGGTCCAGACCAATGCCACATAGGCACCACACAAACATAAAAGGATAAAACAAAATATATCGTGGGATAGAAAATGTGAATTTATAAAGGAAAATCTCCAAATCAAATACAAGGAACATATAAGCTAGAGCCTGGATATATACTACCATTAAAGATCTAAAACCCTAAATCTTATATAAAAGCAACCAAATTGAATTCTTTGTCATAATTTGATCCAAGAAGAGATTGATTATGTTTTTGAGTGAAAAATAGCTTCCATAAAAACCATTTGCTATATAGGGTAAAAACATTGTAGAAGTAGAGACTATGAAAACCCACAGACAACAATTGAAGGAGACTGAACTCTACTTATCAATAGATAATGAGGGGCAACTCTTCAAAGATATCGAATTAGACATTATAGCCCTGAATATCTTGGGCATTAGGAAATAGTTTGAATTATTCTTTTCCATAGAGGACCAAAATCCCATTAAAAATGAGGAATAGAGGATTACCATGATGAGCTAGAGATATTATGACTTAATCACTATCTAGATGGCCAACCTTCACCATGCTACTATAAAGCGTGAGGTACTACATTATATAGACATCCTTGCTCCCATCTTTGTTGATTGTAGGGTAGATAATGAAAGGATCATTAGTGAGGGATATTATAAAAATATAGCCTATATTTCCCCTATAGCTTTTGAGAAATATTATAAGCTCCCAATTCCCCATGTGGACTTATCTAAAATTAAATAATGGACTAGCAATCATGACCTAGACTTTGTCCTTAGACCTTGGCTATACTAAAGACACCATATCTTCAGGGACTTTGAGAGTAATATCCCAATATTTTAATTTAGGGAAGGCATCAAAGTGACAATGAACCTATTAAATAAAGCCTTTGGAGCCCCCTCAACCACATATGTGAAAAAAAATTGGGTTCCCTTTATGCATTTCATGGTGGAGGAGAAGATCACCCATCCAATTGGAGATTTAATTAATATCTTCTTAGCCAAGCAATTCATTTCCATCAAAAGGAAGGCATATAAGTAGTTTTATATGATGTCATAACTATTAAATCCCCTTCTTTCCATAATAAACTTCCCTAGTATTAGAAATTGGTCTCCTAAGGGGAAAAATAACATTTCCCACCATTACTCCAAGTTGCATATCTTTAAGTACAAGAACCATATGCAATTTTTTTGTGACTATGTCTACCCAACCATAGTGGAGGATATCATAGGTGTTCCCATGCCTAGGATCCACCCACTAATCAAAATGTATGTAGAAATGATGGGTGACATTTGGTTCTACCCTGATTATATAGTCATTAGGATTGAAGGGATCATGTCCCAACCTTACAAATTTCTATTTTATGTTCCTAACAAGCTAGCAGAGTAAAAAATTACCTCCTAACTCATCCATGGAATTTATGGCATTTTTAAATAAAAGAGGAAGGTTTTCCTACACCCATTCCCTCTGACCATTGGAATAACCATACTCTAATATTGGAAACAAGTTCATACTCTTGCTATGAATAGGGATTTATTTGGGTTCCATCCTAGTGAAATCAAGATGTGGGATCCTAAGAACGTCATGACTAATCATTTGAAGTATAAGAAGCTCCCCAAGCCTAAGTATGTGCATTAAATAGGTGTTCATGACACCATGTATATTAAGTCTAATAATTATGAAGAGGTGTTGGCCAATATTGAAGGGAACAACATCAAACTTGAACATAGACTGAGCAAGGATGACAAGCCATCTAGAGAGGCATGGAAAATGTATCCTTTTCAGTATCACTTACTACCTAGACAATCTAGGACTACCCAGGAACAAACCTAAGTAGAACAACAATAGCCATAAGGGTAAATTATGCAAGGCCAGGATGAACAAAGCCATAGTAAGGAGAAAGTTAGAGAAGTAAAACTAGAAGAGAGGTTTGGGAAGGGACCCTAATCTTCAAAACTATCCCAAAGGCCACCTTACCCAGATTAGTACATAGATAGGATTACCCTATAACTAGAAGAGACACTTGAGGGTTCCCTTAAGGAACTTGTAGAGGTAATTGATAGGGAAAAAGAATAGTTAGAAGAAGCTCAACTCCAGGTAGGGGAGTCTGAAGAGGATAAATAAAAAGAGCTTGCTCTTGGTATGGTCCCATTGTCTCCTAAGGATAAGATAAAAGAAAAAATGGCATTGGTCCCTGTTGGGACAAAAAGACTAAGGATGACTCTCACAGTGCCAACAGGTGAGATTAACCTATTTAGTGATGAATTTCACATCAATGGGCTAGTTATCCTAAACTCATTAATTTATGGAAAATTATAAAAGATCCCTTCTCTTTCCCATTCATTAGCCATGACAAAAGCTACCAATGTTAAAGTACATGATGACATGAAGCCATGGATTAGGGTTATGGTAAAGAATAGGAAGAGAGAAGGATTTTGGTCTCTTAAAGATATGAGTGAAATAGAATGGATACTTCAAGATCATTAAGAAGCATAGGTGTAGAGGTCTTTGAACCTATAAAATTCATAGAGTCATCCACCACCATGCAATTTAATCTATAGACAGTTAGATTAGAGAGGGTTAGCATCAAGATATCCATGGTGGGAGCTAAGGAATTCACCTTTAAAAAGGAGGAAACCTTTGTGATATTAACCCTAGTTAGGGGGAAATAACTGGGTGAAGTTTCCATTCATGAATAAGATGTTAAAGGATTAATTTAAGCCCAGTTAACAAAAGTAAAATTAGGGATTAGAGGAATGAAATAAAGAATTTATAAATTAGAAAAGGAAAAAGAAAACCTAGAGACACAATAAATTCTCTTATTACCTAATCCAATGACCAAGATGATTGATGAGTCACTTTATGACATGTTTGAGGCACTCAAAATGATAAACCTAAGGTAGAGTGCATTAGCATAGCAGGGTGCATTAGCCAAGGGTTTAGTCACCCAATGTCAAGCCTTAGAAGATAAAATAACTGAACTTCTCAACATGTAAGCAAGGAAACATTTCCCAAGCTTTAAAACCATTAGTTTGGTACACTTGAGAATAATTCTAAGAATTGTGGTTGATAAGGTTCAAAGTTTGAGTACATGGCACAATAATCTGGAAAGGCTACTAGAATATGATAAGGAGCTAATTAAAAATATTGAATAGCTTCTTGGGACTATGATTGTAGATCTTGCATAACCCACTACCATGGGAATTTTAAGTGATGATGAATTCAAACATAGGGATACTTTGGTAACTCAAAAAATCAAAGTAAAGAGCAAATGTAAATCTATGGCTGATAACAGTAATATCTTTGACATTATATTCAATGCTAGAGAAAGGATAAATGAAGCTAGTATCATTAAAGAAGCCATGGCCAAAATAGATAGAGACATTGAGGACTTGGTAGATCAAGATGAAGAGTCTATCATAAAGCTAGTTATGGATCTAAAGCTAGTTGATGAGCAACATGCTAAAGCCGTGAGCATCTTAGAAAAATAAAAAGTAGAGGCCCCACCTGTAAATTATACAAATTTATATTTTTTAGATATAATATTTCACTATAAAGGCATATGCTATTTTTTTTAGCATATTTGCCTCTAGGTCAGTATAATTTATAAAATCAAGTGTAGTTTAGAGCATGGTTAAAAAAGATAGTTGTACTTGTCTTTTATACACTTGTATATTGTAATTGACTAGTACACTACCTAATATTTTTATAAAGGCATGCATTACCATTGGTAAAGAAGAGATAATTTTGAGAAAATTTTGTACACTTAAAGATTTTAATATAATCAAGGTGTTATGCAAAGATTATCCATGTTTGATATGTCAATTGCTATATATATTATCTCAATTATTGGTTCTAGGTCTTGAATTTGAATAGATTTTTTGAATTATGGGTTGTATTTTCTAATCATCGAGTTTCTAATTTGTGCATATGCTAGATGGGTTGGAAAATCTTACATTTTTATTTATTTCATTCTTCTCTTTATTAATATGTGCGAATTCTATTTGATTATAGTAATAAATATTGAGAATTAGATCTGGTTCTTACTTGTTACTCACCACATTATCCTTTGAAGTTTTCTTAGTATATAGTGGAATTTGAGCTTAGGCTATTTTACATTATATATTCGTTTGAATGCAAACATAGTTATAATTGATGCTTTGTCATGATATTTAAGGCTAAAGTTGGTAATCACTAGCTTTATTTTCTACCTTACCTTTCTCTTTTCTCTTATTTTACATTAGATCACTTTAGTTTAGACTTCATTATAAATATCCACCTATATTAATTTGTATCTTAAATATGGATCATAAATCACTAAGTATTAACATAAACTCTATACAATTCACAAATAATGGACCATGATGGATCCCAACCATCACTCATTATTAATTTTTGGGACACTAATACATATCTTTACCACTATTTCACCATAGGTGACATCAAGTTTCCATAATATGCTTCTCATGCCCTAAATTCATCAAATTATAAAATGAGAAGTGTTCTTTGAACACTAAGGAACCTTATGGTATACTTAGAGGCATCAACAAGTCATTTCTCTTGGGTACTAGAATGAGGGCCCATGAATTCTTTATATATTTGTTGGTCTTAGTGTGTTGTGATCTAATATTAGTGTATCTTTGTGATTTTGAGTGAATTCTTTACTTATAAGTATAAATATCATTGACCTTTGTTGTTTGTGACACATCTTTATGCTTATTTAGAAAAATATTGAAGTTATTTAAGATATTGATTCTTATTTTTGTTAAATTTAGCTTGAAATTTGAAAATACATAATATCTAGGGTTAGGAAAGGTTCGCATATCTTTCATACATCTGAGTTCCTTTAGGATTAGACTTATAAGGATAGATCATATTCATGTAATTGAATGCATCTTTGGGTTAATTCAGTCAAAAATCAATGTCCTTTATAGTTTTTCACACAACCTTTGTAAAATAAGCTCAAAGTGCAAGTTTAACTCTTATTATTTATAAAAATTAATTTGATACATCATATTTTAGGTAGGATCTTCAAATTTCAAGACAAAATTTCCTAGGATTAAGAAAAGATCACACTCAAAAACCAAGGAACCTTTACTTGAGGATAAGGTTCATAGAAAATCTAGATGTGACAAAGGTAGATGTAGGATATTCAAATATTTTCCAACTTCATCTCTTCAAGGTACTTGTGCCTTGAATCTTTGTCCAAGTATGGCTTGGTTGTGAAAATATTCAATTAATGAACCATTCATGATGCATGAAATTTGATGAAGCCCTAATAAATATTTACCTACATTAGCCCAATAGGGATAGTAACTAATAAAGAACATATAATGTCTTTTAAAGATACCTTAAGATCATTGAATTTAGTGTATGAAGATGTATTTTTAATGTTATTACCCTTCACCTCTAAAGATTCTATTTATGAATTGTTCTTGAACTTACCTAATAATTACATCACTAATTAGGATGGTTTCACTAATGTTTTTATAGATTAATTTGGTAATATTATTAGGCTTTGTGTTATTTACCATCAATTCACCACTATTAAAAGGGATGTCAATGAGCCTATTATGTCCCTTAATTCTATATTTTAGAAAATTTATAGTTGGACCATAAAACTCTATACGCTTGATGACATTCTAGCTTTAGAAATATACAAGCATGGAATAGATTCCCTTTATATTTTTTAAGAGATTCATGCTAACTATAAATTCATTAGCTAGGGCCTATTTTGAGTCAGTCACCATCAATGATCAGATGTATCCCCAAGGACAAATTTCATACTCTATTCCAAACATCAACCTAAATATGTCTATGATGAACTTATTCCCCAATAACAACCAAAATATCCTAGCCTTAAACTAGTTTCCAAACTTAAACCAATTTCATTTGAGTCATGCAGCTCCCAATCAAAATATAATATTCTTAAATAATCCTACTCATTACTTCAATCCAAATGATCAAAGGACCTTGGTACAATCTACTAACAATAACTAGTTACATAATTCTGAAACTCCTAAAAATGAGAATGAGTCTATCTTAAAAATTGGCCAAAAGTTGAGCATTGATTTTATTCTTCTCCAAAAACAAGTTGGATATATTTTTGAAAGCTTAGGTAGGAACTTATCATTTCAAAGTTATAATAGGTCAAACAATAAATTTGAGAATGATAGTTTCAATAATAATAGGAATAATGATCGATCATCTAAGAAGAAGACCATAGATATTAACCTCATTGATATTACATTTCCTAATTATTGTTTAGTGCATTGCACATCCAAGCATGGAGATGTTATTTTTATTAAGTTTTTCAAAGACTTTGAGTCTTTTGAAGATGATTTGGATACATTTTAAGTGGTCCCTAACAAGGAAAGTGGTGCTAATGCTTCTAGATCTAAGTCATCTGATCAAGCCTTCATTTTTATACTTTTGATTTCCCTTTTCTAGAGGAAGATGAACCTAATGAGATCCTTGAGGAGATCAAATAATTTCAACAATTCTTAAATAAGACATATAAATTAAGAAATAGATAATAGAGGTAACCGTTTACTACCTCAACACCTCTAAATAATTTTAGAACTCCTCTAGACACCTCTTCAAGCAACAATCTGGAGCCACCTAAAGGGAGTACTTATAAAACCAGTGTTGATATTCCTAGTTCTTTTAATAAAACTATATATAACATAGTTGAGGATATGAATAAGATAAAGGTTAATATTAAATTTCATGAACTTACGTAGATCACAAAGCAAAGGGACCTGCTATTAGAATCTCAATCAAAGAAATCCAACAATCCACCCAAGGTTCATCATGCTAATGTGATTATTATAAAGCTAAGGCTAATCTCCTCTTTTCTTACTTACTGTCAGGATGTTTGGTAAGAAATTACATAATTTCTTGTTATAATCAAGGGTATATATCAATATCATGCATATAAGTATATGCAAACAACTTAGCCTAACTCTTATTAAGTCTGATATAATTGTCACCCAATTAGACAAATCTAGAGTTAGGGTAATTGGGTAACTTTTGAATGTTCACATGCAGTTAGCTTATGAACCTAAGGTGAAACAATTCATTGATATACCTAATGTTTATAAAATCTTTCTAAGTATGGAATAGACCAAGGCTTTAAATGGATACATGTATATAGATTGCTCACATCTATGGTTACCTTGGAAAGGAGTGCCTACTAAAATTAGGGTTAAGAGAGAATCATAGATGAAACACATGATAAATGAGTACAATGCTATAAAGGAGAGGGTCAACATAATTTAATTAAACTTAGGTGTATTCACCATAGAGAAAGTTAAGGTATGTGATCCCAAGAGTGCTCATGTTGTTCCAAGATTATGGAAATTGCATTTTAATGGTGCTAGGTGTAATGATGGATTAGGTGTTGGTATTGTCTTAAATGACCCTAGTAATAGAAATTACCATATTTCTTATAGGCTCCAATTCCCTTATACTAACAACCTTGTTGACTATGAAGCCCTTATCTTAGGTTTTTAATTTTCTAAAAAGAATAAGGTCAAATACCTACTAGTTTATGGGGATTCAGAACAAGTGGTCAATCAAGTAAGGAACAAATACCAATGAAATATCTCATATCTTAAAAGGTATAAGTTAAGTGTTTGGGATTTGATTGAGTCCTTTGATGCTTTTAGTATCACTTCCATCTCAAGAGAGGAAAACCAAGCTACTGATGAGTTAACATCTACTATAGCCAACATCATGCCCAACCAAGATTCCCCCAATTTTAGAATTGAGTTAATCCCTTGTCCTTTAGTACTTGATAATGTTATAAAATTTAAAGCTTTCAATGATGATCAATAGATATTAGATTTCATGACTAATTATAGAGTATTTTATGCTCATATTACTAATGATACTGATGAAAGAGCATCTAAGGAGGACAAGTTTGATGGAGAAGTCATTTAACTAATTGAAAATAAGATCCCTAAGGGAATGATTGCTTTAAAGAGACTATTTGATCAAGACAAACTAGCTGAGTTTCCTAATATTCCCAAAGTAAGTGGGAAAGATTATAATGGTATTGATCTTGGTCTCCAAGATCAACACTATCTAGTAAACATTATAAAATCCTATACAAGCATGGAGAACAAGAAGGGTAGGTAAATCCTCACCCAATACAAAGATGTCATAGCATGGTCCTATGATGACTTAAAATTATTTGATTCAAGAGTAGTTACCCATGCTATACCAATTAAATAAAGTTTCAAACCATTCAAGTAGAATCAAAAGCCTATAAACCCTATCTTAGAACCCATGATCTTCAAGGAAGTCAAATTATTACTAGATGCTAGGATAGTCCTCCCTAGTAGTCATCCTACCTAGGTGGCTAACTTGGTGCTAGTGAGGAAGAAGAATGGTGATATTATACTTTGTATTTACTTTAAAAATTTAAACAAATCAACAAAAAATCATAACTATCCCCTTCCTTCTCTAGACCAAGTGATTCAAGTTTCTTCAGGTTCAGATATGATATCTTTTCTTGATGGTTTTTCAAGTTACAACTAGGTGTTGGTTGATAGAGAAGATAGAATAAAAAAACCCTTTACAACAAATTGGGGAACCTTTGCTTACAAGAGGATTCTATTTGGGATAATCAATGTAGGATCTAGTTTCTAAAGAGCTATGGGCCATGCCTTCTAGGGCTTGATATGTAAGTGTATTATTAAATATATGGATGATCTAACATTTTTTTTAAAAATAGGGAAGATCACATTATGCACTTACAAGAAGTCTTTAAGAGATGCAAAAGGTATGTAATCTCTTTAAACCCTAAAAAGAGTATCTTTTTTGTTACATAAGGAAAATTAT
The DNA here is from genome assembly GCA_037957365.1 of Torreya grandis. Taxonomy (NCBI): domain Eukaryota; kingdom Viridiplantae; phylum Streptophyta; class Pinopsida; order Cupressales; family Taxaceae; genus Torreya; species Torreya grandis. The sequence goes on along the minus strand of JARHVA010001672.1, from coordinate 334,036 downwards.
TGGGGATTTTTATAACCAAGGATGGGATCTCTATAGATCATAAAAGGGTAGATGTTATATCCAAAATAGAACCCCTAAATAGTAAAAAAGAGATAAATTCATTCTTTTTCAAGATAAACTTTATAAGTAAATTATTTTTTGAATTTGTAGAGATTGTCAAGCCCTTAAATGACATGATAAAGAAGGATGCCGAAGTCACATGGAATGAATAATCTAGAAAGGCATTTAATGATATCAAGGAGGCCATTACCCTAGATATAGTCCTTATAAGTCCTAAATTTTCAAGGGACTACTACCTCTATTCCTTTGAATATGACCACACTTTGGCTATAGTGTTGACTTAGAATATTGAAGGGTCTGATCACTTAATATTTTTTATGAGAAATAATTTCAATAATTTTGAGATAAATTCTTCATTGATTGAAAATAATACATATGAATTAGTTAAGGTAGTTATGAAATTTAGATATTATATCCTTAGAAATAAGGTTTATGTTATCCTAACTAACCCTAGAACAAAGCTTCTATTAAGAGAGAATCGACTGGGAGAATGTAGATGTAAGTGGATGCCAATTTTTAAGGTGTATGACTTATAGATGAAAACAAAAAAAATTTAAAGGTGCCAAGGTTTGATCCAAATTATAAATAGTACTAAACCTAGTCTAATTATTATGCAAGTGGATCAACAAAAACTATGAGCTAGTAAATGGTATGATTCAATCATAGATTTATTAATTAATTGTACTTTTTATATAGGGTTATCCAAGGAGCAAAATAAAGACCTAAGGTTGAAGCAAAACCCATTACCTAATCAAGGATGGGGTCTTGTATATAATAAATTTTAAAGGTATTTACTTGAGATGTGTCTCACAAGAAGAAGCCACCCAAATCATAACCACCTTTCATGAAAATTTGGGCAATGGACATCCATCTAGGAGAACCACAACACAAAAAAAAAATTAGAGTTGGATACTATTGTCCAACTATTTTTAAGGATTCTCACAAGCATGTAAAGGAATGTCACTCATGTTAGATGTTTAGCACCAAGGAACCAAAGGTAACAATGCCATTATAACCACTCATGGTTTATAAACCCTTTACTCAATGAGGGTTAGAATTTGTTAGGGTGATCAAACATAACGCATCTAAAGGTCACACATATATCATAACTACCATAGACTAATGTATAAGGTGAATTGAAGCTACAACCACTAAATAATGCAGGACTAAGGAGGTGACCAACTTCTTGGAGGAAAACAATTGTACTAGGTTTAGAACTCCATCCTCTCTAGTATGTGATAGTGGGTATACATTTATCTCTATAGATATGACTAAATGGGCTTATAATAATGACATCACTCTCAAGTTTTCATCCAACCATTATCCCCAAGGAAATGTAGTCTTTGAATCTACCAATAATAACCTAATGAAGGCAATTAAAAAGTCTACTATAGACAATCATGGGACTTGGCATAATCTCCTTAAATATTTACTATGGGTAGATAGGATAAGAATAAATCAAGCCTTAAGAGCCTCACCATTTGTTTTGGTTTATGGATAAGAATAAATATTTCCTATACTTTTAAGTTGGCCATGTATAGATTTATGTAGGAATACATGGAATAAATCTAGGAGTTAAAAAACTAAAGATTAATGGAAACAATTTAGATGGAAGATGCAAGGGTGAAAGCCATCATTGATTTTAGAAGGCATCGAAACATAATCAAAATGTGGTTTGATAAAATATCAAAGATCAAGGTGTTTAGATAAGGTGACATAGTTATACTTTAGGACAAAATATCTGATCCTAAGGGCAAACATGGAAAATTCACACCCTTGTGGATTGGCCCATACCATATTATAGAAATAATGAAAATAACACCTTCAAGATCAAATATCTACAAGGAGAAAGTTCACATTTCCCACCAGTGGGAAATACCTCAGTCACTACTTTTATACTTCTCCTCCTGAGGTCTTCATAGAGTAAATTGTTAGATCATTAGAATTTAGAGTAGGTAGACTAGTTAGTTTCCTTTTAGTTATTTCCTTCATATCCCTTATTTATACATAAGAATTTATATATTTATTTGATTTCCTTTGATTTTTTTGTTTCCTAATTTCTATTATGTGTTTTTTTCTTGTTTCCTTATTCCTTGGTTTAAATGAGTCATTTTGGACAATCTTGAGCTCAAAGTTATGAATTTTTCTTGAAAATTCCCAAAATTTAAAAATGTAGGTGTGAACCTTATGTATATAATGACCATGGTCTAAAAATGTAAACATAATGTTGTAATTTGTAGAAACTGGTAAATACCAATAAAAAGGGCCAATTATTTCATAAGAACCTAATCATTGTCTTGACCTCAAATGAGTTTTAAGAAGACTTACACTTGTAGGGTGAAAACTAAAATAATCATGGTATACCCATCTAGCACTTGATCATCATTCTTACTTGGGATAATGGATGTAGCCATTGGTGATTATATGAATATCAAACATTTGACAAAATCTTGAAACTTGGATATTTTGGTTAGCAAACTTTCTAAAATCATAAAGATTCAAAGAAAACAAAACAAAAATAACTTAATGCAAAATAAAAATCTTTATAATCATAGGTGATTCTAGTAATCTCCATAGGGGCTATGGATGTCTGGTTAGTAGTGGAGCAAGGGCTTGAGTGGAATGAAAGGTATCCTTATCGAGGCTATGGACACCTAACTGGTAATAGAGCAATGCCCAATCCTCCCTAAGATAAAATCATTTTTCCTAATTGATAGCTAAACATGCTCCAAGTCAAGTGTTAGTGATTAAGGATATGAATCCTGGAAGTTATTTCTTGAGCCCCATGGTAAATAGTAAGTGGAATCAAATCACACACACAAATGGCTATGCCTTGGTGTTTGACCCTAATTTTGCAAGTGCAAGGTTTGTTTTAACCATAACTTGATCTAGATGATGATATTGATCAAGTGGAATAGATTATATAAATATTTTTCTAAATCAGAGTCTTTAGGTTCTAACACATTTCTATGTTCCCCCTTGATTCACCATTTTTAGGGCCAACATACCCCTATTTTTAAAATGGGGACGCTTGAGAAACCTTGAGAATTAAACATGAAATATGGTATGATAATATCATTTGTAGAACTTGAAGATCATCCACATTATCAAAATCAATCTTACTTGGTTATGTTTTGCTTTAATTTTAACTAATAGTACTAATAAATGGTCTTTATTACATATAGTTTTAGGTTACATGGTGCTTGTCCCTAATAAATTCATTTTTAAAAACCCTATAAAAACCCTTGGTTTGAATTTTAATATTGGTTGGATGTGATTGGCGGAAACCCTTTCAAAATACATTTTAGACATAAGTATAAAGTTCATGTTTTAAGCTTAGTCAAGTTTTTTTACATGACTAGAACTTAGCCTAAAATACTTAGTCCTCATTGTTATTCCCCCTTTAAAGTTACTTATGTGCTAGGACTAATATTCATTATATAGGGTACTTTTGATATTTCCTAACTTAACCTAAGGTTTTAACCCTAAGGTCCCATTATATTTATTTATATGAATGGGACCTTAGTCTTGACATCTTAGCTTAAGTTTCAGTTCCTTAGCTCCAATTTTATGTTAGTTTGGTCCCTTGATTTATACCTTAAGGTTTTAACCCTAAAGCCCAGACATATTTATTAATATAACTAGGAAATTAGTCTTAACACCTTAACCTAAGACTTTTTATTATGATGGTCCTAACTTAACTTCTTCCTATCTTGTCGGATCCAATGACCCTTAATTTATCATGATATTTGATCCAATGGAGTAAGGAAAGCATGAGCTTAAACTTAAAAAACATGCATCTTAGATAATCTAATGGTTATCACTTCATCATGATCTTCTGATTAGATATCACTGGGAAAGACCTACATAATCTTGCACATATTCCTTGGGCCAATCATATTCAATCTCACAAATCACAATCATCAATTCTCACTTTGTCATGAAGACCCGATTAGATGGAGTGAGGCATAGTTGAAAAGTTAAAAGACTACCATTACATTTGATGACCAAATAAAAATGGGTTCTACTTAAAAAATCAGCCAATCATAAGCAAGCTCTCAGATCACAATCTTACGGTTATCACTTCGTCATAGATTTTGATCCAACAAAGCAAATTAAGTCCAAGATCTTAAGAATCCCCACAGAGGTGCTATGTGGCATTCTATTATTGGGTCACAATAATTTTAATATCTTAAAATTGATGTTCCCATGAACATCATTTGAATTTTATGAGGATGCATTTTATGTCCACATGACTATCAACTTTAAGCCCACTAGATCAAAAGATTCACTAGATTAAACTTGATGTTCACAAGACCATAATTTGATGACTTCAAGGACATATTTGACAATTATGAGACCATTAAATTTAAGCTAATTAATTATTCTATTCAAGATAAAAATACACTCCAAAATCTCATTGGAAGGCTTAGAAATTGCTTTACAAGCTGAGGGAAGTGCTCAAAAAATGCTCAAACACTAGAAATCTTCAATCTACAAAAATGGAAATGATCTCACAGTCTAAGTATAAGTAAAATAAACTTATTCTAAATATATAATTTAATGTCCCATGGTATTTCATTTGAATACCTTGAAACTCAAACTATAAACTTATACTACATCTTATTTTAAAAGAGTCCATATAACATAGAATTTAGACTAAATACTCCTAACCAAAGGTTTTCATGTGTCTGTTAATACATTAAAACCCTGTTTGTTGTTAGACAATTATATCATTTTTAACCCCCTTTTAATCATGGTTTATAAGGTTGGGCATATAATATTTTAGGCTAATGCATACATTGTGTTTTTTAAACACAACATAAACATTGGCTTAAAACATTTATCTAGGGTCTCTTTTAAATTATTAAAAAAAACATAAACATAATTCACTTAGCCTAAAGTTTGCTTCATGCTTAATAAATACATATCAATCCTTATCGTAAAGAATTTAAGCCTAAGTCCCATTTTAATAATGTACTAAAATAAAGTTTAAGAATCTCTATAGATCGATGGATCATGATTTATCACTAGAAGATGACCTAATGATGCAAAGATCTTATGGTATTTTCAATAGAGTCCAAAGACCCCACGAGCTTGCCACATGGCCAATGCTCATTTAACAAAGGACTAACATAGGATACAAAGCATGAGGAAGACACAAAAAAATGATAAGTGTCACAACCATGAGGATTGGAACAAAAAGAGCTAATCATAGGTAAGATCCTAGATTACAGTTAATAGCTCACACTAATCCACTATTTTAATCCTATAGTGTAAAATAAAAGAAGTTATTTAAATACCAATGGCTAGTTCTCAAAGGTATTTATGAAAAATGCTATGAAAGGTCTAGACCAATGCCGCATAGGCACCAGGCAAGTATAAAAGGACAAAACATGAGATATTATGGGATCAAAAATGCAAAGGTATAAAGTCAAAGGTCCAAATCAAATCCAAGTCACCTATAACTGAAAGGTTGGATATATACTACCATTAAAGCTCCAAAACCCTAAAACATGCATAAAAGTGACACATTTGAACTCATTTGCTCACAATTTGATCCAAGAAGAGCTTGATTGTGTTTTTTAATGCAAAATATCTTTCATAGAGACCATTTACTATCTATGTTAAACAATTTTCATAAGCAGAGACCATGGTAGGATGCATATAGCAATTGAAAGAGGATATTGAGCTCTACTTGTCAACAAATAATGAGGGGTGAATATTCAAAGATACTGAATTAGATGTTGTAGCCTTCAATATCCTGGGCATTAAGAATTTTTCTAAATTATTATTTACCATGGAGGAACTAAATCCCATTATAAAAGAGGAGTAGACAATTGCCATGGTGAGCCCTAGACATTATGACTTAGTCACTGTCTAGATGGCTAGCCTTCACATTGTTGTTATAAAGCCTAAGGTACTATATTGTATAGACATCCTTACTCCCTTTATTTATTTTAGGGTAGATAATGAATAGATCTTAAGGGAGGGAAATTCCAAAAAGATAGCCTATGCTTACCATATAGCTTTTGATTAATATTATAAGTTATTAATTTCTCATGTGGACTTATCTAAAATTAAAGAATGGACTAGCAATCATGACCTAGACATTATCCTTAGACCTTGGCTACATCAAGGACCCCATATCTTTAGGGACTTTGAGGTAAATATCCAAAAAGTCTAATTCAAGGAAGGCATCCAAGTGATAATGACCTTATTAAACCAAGCCTTTTGAGCTCCCTCAACCACCTATGTAAATAAAATCTGGGTTCCCTTTGTGCATTTCACAGTGGAGGAAAACCTCACCCCTCCAATTAGAGATTTAATCAGTATCTTCTTAGCTAATAAATTCACTACCATCAAAAGGAAGACATCTAAGTAGTTATATACTTGCATACCTATTATATGCCTTTCTTGCCTTAATAAACTTCCTTGGTATTATAAATTTATCTCTTAAGGGAAATAATACCATTTCCCACCATTACTCTAAGTTGCATATCTTTAAGTATAGGAATCATATGGAATTTATTTATGACTATGTATGCCTAGCCATAGTGGAGGATATCAAAGGTGTTCTCATACCTAGGGTTCACCCAATAATCCAAAAGTATGTAAAAATTATGGGTGACATCTGGTTTTGCCCTAATTTTATAGTCATTATGATTAAAGGGATCATGTTCCTACCAAACTATTGGAACAAAAAATTGCATCCCAATACATCTATGGTATTGATGGCATTTTTAAAGGAAAGAGGAAGGGTCTCTTCCACCCATTCCCTCTAACCATTGGAAGAAACATACTCCAAGATTGGAAATAAGATGATACTATGGCTAAGCATTAGGATTCATTTGGATTTTGGATTAATGAGCTCATGATGTCGGATCCTAAGAACATAGTGACTAATCATTTTAAGGATAAGAAGCTCCCCAAGCCTGAGTATGTGCATTAGCTTGATGTTCATAACACCATTTATATTAAGGATAAGAATTATGAAGAGGTTTTGTCTAGGATTCAAGGGCACAACATCTAACTTGAACATAGATTGACCAAGAATGACAAGCCATATGGAGAGGCATGGAGAATGCATCCTTTGTAGTATCACTTGCTACCTAGACAATCCAAGACTACTTAGGAACAAACCCAAGTAGAACAACCACAGACATAGGGTAAAATTGTTTAAGGCCAGGATGAACAAGGCTATGCTATGGAAAAAGTAGAACTAAAACTAGAAGAGAGGCCTAAGGAGGGGACCTCATATTCAAAACTACCCAAAAGGCCACCTTACCCAATTCAATACATAGATACGATTGCCCTAGAACTAGAAGAGACACTTGACAGTTCTCTCAAGGATCTTGTAGAGGCATATGACACTGATAGGGAAGAAGAAAATTTTAAATATGAACAAATACAAGTAGAGGAGACTTAAGAGGATAAAGATAAATGGATTGCTCTTGGTATGGTCCCATTGGATCTTAGGGAGAAGAGAAAAGGAGAAATGAAATTGGTCCTTGTTAGGTGTGGAAGACCAATGTTGACTCTCACACACCTAACAATTTATTTCAACCTATTTAGTGATGAATTTCCCATCCATGGGCTAGTTATCCAAAATTGGATCATTTATGGAAAATTTTAAAAGATCCCTACTCTTTCCCATTCATGGGAAATGATAAAAGTTACCAATGTTGCAGTGCATGATGAAATGAATCCATGGATTAGAGCTATGGTGAAAGAATAGGAAGAGAAAAGGATTCTCATCTCTCCAAGAGCTGAAAGCAAGAGAATGGATTCTTTAAGATCATTAATTGGCATAGGTGTAGAGGTTATTGAACCTATAAAACTCAAAGAATCATCCACCACCATGTAATTTAATCTAGAGATATCTGGATTCGAGAGGGTTACCACAAAGATATCCATGGTGGGAGCTAAGGAATTCACCTTCCAAAAGATGGAAATATTTTTAAGATTAACCCCAATTAGGGGGAAATATTTGGGTGAAGATTCTATTCATGAAGAAGATGTTAAAATCTTAATCAAAGCCCAGTTAGTGCAAGAAAAATTATGGGTCAGGGACAAGGAGCTAATTTCAAGGATTGAATAGATTCTTAGGACTATGCTTGTATATCCTACACAACCCAGTGCCTTAGGAATAATAAGTGATGAGGAATTCAAACATATGGATACTTTGGTAGCTCAAGAAATCAAAGGAAAGAGCAAAGGAAAATTAAGGGCTAATAACACTAAGATCCTAGACATGATATTCAATTCCAGAGAAAGGATAAATTAATTTAGGAGTATTAAAGAAGCCATGGCTATAAATGACAAAGAAATCAAGGACATCATAAATCAAGAAGAAGATTGTATCTTGAAGTTGACTGTGGATCTAAATCTAGTTGATGAGCAACATACTAAAGCCATGAGCATCCTCCAATAACAAAAAGGAAATTCCTCACACATAAATTAGACAATATTATATTTTTTAGATATAATATTCCATTGTAAAGGAATATGTTAATTTTTTAGCATATTTTCCTCTAGGTCAGTATAATGTAGAAAATCAATTGTATTTTAGGGCATGGTTAAAAAGGATAGTTATCCTTATCTTCTGTACACCTGTATAATTTAATTGATTAGTATACTAACTAATATTTATATAAAGGCATGTATTACCATTGGTAAAGGAGAGATAATTTTGAGAATTTTTTTTACACTTAAATTAATTAATATAATCAAGGTGTTCTGCAAAGATTGTCCATGTTTGATATGTCAATTGTTAATATATATTTTCTCTCACTTGTGTATTCTAGGTCTTGAATTTTAATAGCTTATTTGAATTCTAGATTGCATTTTCTAATCATAGGGTTTCTAATCTATGCATATGTCATATTGGTTTGGAGATCTTAGGTTTTGATTCATTTTATTTTTCTCTATATTCTGATGTGTAAATAATATTTGATTATAGTAGTAAATAATTTAAAATAGACCTAGTTCTTACTTGTGACTCACCACATTATCCTTTAAAGTTTGCCTAGTATATAGTGGAATTTGAGATTAGGATATTTTACATAATATATTTGTTTTAATGCATACCCAGTTATAGTTGATGCTTTATCATAATATTTAAGGATAAAATTGGTAATCACTCACTTTCTTTTATGCCTTACCCTTCTCTTTGCTCATTTTTAACACTAGATCACTTTAGTTTAGACTTCATTATAAATATCCACTTAGATTAACTTGAATATTAAATATGGATCATAATTCACTAAGTATTAATATAAATTATCTACAATTCACAAAGAATAGACTGTGATGTCTCCCAACCATCACACATTATAAATTTATGGGAAACTAATACATATCTCTATCTCTATTTCACCATAGGTGACATCAAGTTGTCAAAATTTACTACTCAAGCGATGAATTTCTCAAATTCTAAAATGAGAAGTGTTATTTGAATACTAACAAACCCTATGATACACTTAGAGACATCATTAAGGCTTTTTTCATTGGTGTTAGAAGGAGGGATAGTGAATTCATTATATCTTTGTTGATCTTAACATGTTTTGATCTAAGATCAATTTATCTTTGTGATTTTGAGTGAATTATTTTCTTATAAGTATAAATATTATTTACCTTTGTTTTTTGTGACACATATTTATGCTTCTTTAAATAAAGACTGAAGTTATTTGAGATATTGATGCTTGTTTTCTATAAATTTATCTTGAACTTTGAAAATCCTTAGTATCTGAGGTTAGGATGGCTCATTTTGATCAAAGGTTGGCATATATTTCATAGATATAAGTTCCTTTAGAATTATATTTATAAATATAGATCATATTCACGTAATTGAATGCATCTTTAAAATAATTTAGTTAATTATCAACATCCTTTACAATTTTTCTTACAACTTTTACAAAATAAGCTCAATGTGCAAGTCTAACTCTTATGATATATAAAAGTTAACTTGATACATCATATTTTAGGTGGAATTTTCAAATTTCAAGCTATAATTTCCCAAGATTAAGATAATATCACAAGCAAAAACCATGGAACCTTTGCTTGAGCTTGAGGTTCATATAAAATATTGTCATGAAAAAGGTAGACATAGGAGATATAGATATTTGACAAGTTCACCTCTTTAAGGTACATGTGCCTTCAATCATCATCCATGTATGGCTTGGTTGGGAGAATCTATAGTTAATGTCTGAGGTGTAGTGTATGACCTCCCATAAAACCCTAAAAAATATTTGCCTACATTTAGCCTAATAGGTATATTAACTATTGAAGAACATATAAAGTCTTTTAAAGTTGCCTTAAGATTGTTGAATCTAGTGCATGAAGATTTAGATTATAGGTTATTCTTGTTTGCCTTTGAATATGTTGCTTATAAATGGTTCTTGAACTTACCTAATAATTACATCACCATTTGGGATGGTTTTAATGATGTTTAATAGATAAATTTGGTAAGTTTGTTAGTCTATGTGTCATTTACCATCAATTCACCACATTAAAAGGGATGACAATGAGCCTATTACGTCTTTTAAAGATAGATTTTTAAAAATGTATAGCAGGACCATAGAAATCTATAATCTTGATGATGTTATAGATTTATAAATCTACAAGGATGTAGTAGATCCCATGACCTCTATAATTTTAAAGAGATCCATGATATCTATAAATTCATTAGTTAGGGCCCATTCTAAGGTAATCACCATTAGTGATCATATACAAACCCAATGACAAATGGCATACTCTATACCAAACATCAACCCACATATGCCTATGATGAACTTATTCCCCAATAACAACCAAAATATACCAACCCTAAACCAACTTATAAACTTAAACCAATTGCCCTTGAGTCATGTGACTCCCAATCAAAACATAGGATTCTTAAATCATCCTATTCATGGCTTCAATCCAAATGATCAATTGGCCTTGGTACCACTTGCTAACAATAAATAGGTACATAATCCTCAAACTCCTAAAAATGAGAATGAGTCTATCATAAAAATGGTTCAAAAGTTGATCAATGATTTTCTTCAACTACAAAACAAATTAGAAATAGTGATGAAATATAAGGTAGGAAATTTTCATTTCAAAATTACAATAGGCTAAATAATAGATTTGAGAATGATAGTTTTCATAATAATAGGAATAACTAACCATCTTCTAAAAATAAGACCATAGACATTAACCTCACTGATATTACATTACTTGATTATTATAGGGTGCATTGCATAGCCAAACATGGAGAGATAGATTGTATTGAGTTTTTAAAAGCCTTTGAGGCTTTCCAAGAGGATTTAAATAAATATGAAGTGGTACATAAAAATCAAAGTGGTGTCAATGCTTCTAGATCTATGTCATTTCATCAAGCCTTCATTGTTGATACTTTTGATTTCCCCTTTCAATAGGAAAATGAACCTGATGAGATCCTTGAGAAGACCCAATATTTTCAACAATTCATGAAGAAGACATATCCATTTTAGAATAGAGAATAGAGGTAGGAATTGACTACCTCAACACCTCCAAATAATTTTGGAACTCCTCTAGACACCTCTTCAAATAATAATCTAGAGCCACCTAAAGGGTGTACTTGTAAAACTAATGTTGGTATTCCTAGTTCATCTAATAAAAATAGATATAACATAGTTGAGGATACGAAGAAGATAAAGGCTAATATTAAATTTCATGAACTTTCATAGATCATAGAGTAAAGGGACCTCCTTATGAAATCTCTATCAAAGAAGTCTAATAATTTTCCTAAGGCTAATCATGCCAATGTGACTATACATAAATCCAACGCTATATCTCCTCCTTCCATGCTCACTATACAGATGTTTGGTAAGAACTTACATAATTGCTTATTAGACTCAGGTGCATATACCAAAATCATGCTTATAGGTATATTCAAATAACTTGGTCTGACTCTTATTAAGTCTGATAGGGTTGTCACCCAATGAGACAAATCTAGAGTTAGGGTAATTGGAGAACTTTTAAATGTTCACATGCAGTTAGATTTTAAATCTAGGGTTTAGTAATTCATTGATATTCAAATTATTTATATACTTGATTTTTATAGAATTTTGTTGAGTATGTAATGGACCAAGGATTTGAATAGTTACATGCCTATAGATTTCTCACATATATGGCTACCTTGGAAAGGACTCCCTAATCAAATTAGGGTTGAGATAGAACCATAGATGAAAGACATGATAACTAAGTAAAATGATATAAAAAAGAGGGTCAACATAATTAAATAAAATTTAGGGGTGTTTACCCTATTGACTGATAAGGTATGTTATACCAAGAGTGCTCATGTTGTTCATAGACTATTGAAATTGCATTTTAATGGTGCTAGGTGTAATTCTAGATCAGTTGTTGGTGTTATCTTAACTGAACCTACTAATAGAGTGTAACATGTTTCTTATAGGATATAATTCTTTTATACTAATAACCTTTTTGAATATGAATCCCTTGTCTTAGGCTTGTAATTTGGTATTAAGAATAAGGTTAAAGAACTACTAGTTTATAGGGATTCAAAACTAGTAGTCAACCAAGTAATGAGAAAATACCAATGCAATCTCTCATATATTAAAAGGTATATGTTAAGGTTCTATGATTTGATTAATTCATTTGATTTTTTTAGTATCAATTTCATCCCAAGAGAGGAAAACCAATATGTTGATGAGTTGGTATCTATTGCAGCCAACCTCATGCCCAACAAAGATTCCCTCAATTTTAGCATTGAGTTGATCCCTTATCCTTTAGTACATGATAATGTTAACCACTTTCAAGTTTTCATTGATAATAAATATATATTGTATTTCATAACCAATTCTAGATAATTTGATGATCATATTATTGATGAGATTGATGAAAGTGCATCTAAGGAGGACAAACATGATGGCAAAGTCATTCAGTTGAATCACAACAAGATCCCTAAGGGGATGATTTCTTTAGAGATAATGTTTGATCAATAAAAACTAGTTAAGGTTCCTAAGATTCCATAGGTAAGTGGTAAATATTATAATGGTATTTTTATTGGTCTCCAAGATCAACCTTGACTAGTAAAAGTTGGAAAATCTGGTATAAACATTGAGAACAAGAAAGCCAAAGAACTCCTCACCTAATACATGGATGTCATAGCATGGTCATATTATTAATTAAATATCTTTGATCTAAGATTCATTTCCCATAATATATCCCTTAAATAAAGTTGTAAACCATCCAAGTAGATGCAAAGGGTTGTAAACCCTATCTTAGAAACCATGATCTTCAAGGAAGTCAAAAGATTACTAGATGCTAGGATAGTCTTCCCCATCAGGCATCCTACATGGGTGGATAAATTGGTGCCAATAAATCATAAGAATGGTGAGATTAGACTTTGTATTTACTTCATAAATTTAATGAAAGCAACAGAAAATCATAACTATCCCCATTCTTCTCTAGACCAAGTTATTCAAGTTGTTTCAGGTTTAGTTATGATGTCTTTTCTTGATGGTTTTTTAGGTTAAAACCAAGTGTTCTTTGATAGGGAAGATAGAATGAAAACAACATTTACAATAAAGTGGGGAAACTTTTCTTACAAGAGGATTCCCTTTGGGATAATCAATGTAGGAGATACTTTCTAAAGTGCTATGGACCATGCATTTTAGGGCTTGATAGGTAAGTGTATTCTTATATATATGGATGTTCTAATATTTTTTTCAAAAAATAGGGAAGATCACTTGATGCACTTAGAGCAAGTATTTGAGAGACGAAAAGGGTATGGAATCTCTATAAACCCTAAGAAGAGTATTTTTTGTGTTATAGGAGGAAAATTATTAGGGTATGTTATAACTAAAGATGGAATCTCTATAGATCCTGAAAGCGTAGATACTATACCCAAAATAGAACCCCCAAATAGTAAAAAATATCTAAAATCATTCTTTGACAAGATAAATTTTTTAAGGAAATTCATTTCTAGATATGAAGAGATTATCAAGCCCCTAAATGGCATGATAAAGAAAGATTCCAAAGTCACATAGAATGAAGAATCTATAAAGGCATTTAATGATATCAACAAAGCCATTAGCTAGGCTCCAATCCTTATAAGTCTTAGCTTCTAAAATAAATTCTACCTCTATTTATTTGCATTTGACCACACTATGGTTGGAATGTTGACTTAGAAGATTGAAGGGTATGATCACACAATAGGTTTTATGAGAACTAATTTCAAAAAAATTTAGCTAAATTATTCATTGATTGATAAGCAGGAATATGCATTAGTTAAGGTAGTTAATAAATCTAGACATTATATCCTTAGAAATAAGGTGCAGTCTATCCTACTTGACCCTACCATAATACTTATGTTAAGCCAAAATTAGCTAGCAGAATGTAGAGGTAACTGGATGTCATTTTTGTAGGAGTATGTCTTAAAGATGAAAATAACAAAAATAGTAAGGTGCCAAGGTTTGATCCAGATGATTTCTAATACTAACCCTAGGCTAAATATTATGCAAGTGGATCAATAAAACTTTCAAGCTAGTGAATGGTATGATTCAATCTTACATTTACTATTTAATGGTACTTATCATTTAAGATTATCTAGGGAGCAAAAGAGATCCCTAAGGTTGAAGGCAACCAATTACCTGATTAAGGATGGGGTCTTGTATAGAAGAAATTTTAAATGGATTTAATTGAGATGTGTCTCATAAAAAGAAACCACCCAAATCATGAGCACCTTTCATAAAAGGATATGCAATAGACATTCATCTAGGAGAACCATAACCCACAAAATTTTAAGAGCTAGCTACTATTGGCAAACTATTTTTAAGGATGCTCACAAACATGTGAGGGAATGCCACTCGTGTTATATCTTTAGCACCAAGATCTAAAGGAAGAAATGCCTCAACAACTATTTATGGTTGATAAAGCCTTTGTTTAATGAGGGTTAGACTTTATTGGTGTGATCAACCCTAACTCATCTGAAGGTCACAAATATGTTATAACTACCACATATTATTTTATAATGTGGAATAAAGTTATATCAACTAAATAATGCATGACTAAGGAGGTGATCCACTTCTTGGAGGAAAACATCTATAATAGGTCTGGATCTTCAGTCTCTATAATATGTGACAATGGGTCTATATTTATCTCTATAGAGATGACTAAATGGGGTTATGATAGTGGCATCACTCTCAAGTTTGTATCCAAAAATTATCCCAAAGAAAATGGGATCTCTGAATCTACCATGAAGAACCTAATGAAGGAAATCAAAAAGTCTACTATAGACAAGCCTAGGACCCTACATAAGCTCCTTAAATATGGACTATGGGTAAATAGGATAAGAATCAAGCAATCCCTAAGATCCTTACCATTTATACTAGTGTATGGACAAGACCACTCTTTCCTCTCACTCTTAAGTTTCTCACATAAATATTTATCTAATAATGTATGGAAGAGAGCCAAGAGTTATCAATATCAAGATTGTTAGACATAATTCAAATGGAAGATGTAAGGGAGATAGCCTTCTCTAATTTTAGTATGCATCAAAGCAGAATCAAAAGATGGTTTGATAAAAGATCAAAGATCAAGCTATTCAGACAAGGTGTCCAAGTTCTCCTTTAGGATAAAGCATCTGAGGCTAAGGGAAAACATGGAAAATACCAATATGAAATACCTCAAGAACTACTTCTCTACTACTCCTTCTAAGGTCTTTAGGGAGTAAATTGTAAGATGGTTAGAATTTAGAGTAGGTAGGCTAGTTAGTTTCCTTTCAATTCTTTCCTTATTGTCACTTGTTTATACATAAGAATTTATATATTTATTTTCTTTCCTTTGATTTCTTTCTTTCCTTATTTTTAGGAATAAATACAAAAATTTATGCAAAATAATTTCATAAAATCACAATAATAGATATACACAGAGATGAAAAAATAATAGAAATTATATGCATAACAAGAATTCCAGATATAATGTGGTTCACCCAATGTGGGCTAAATCCACCAAGAAACACTTGATCAGATTTTATTACAAGCCATGAGAGTACAAACCACTCTCAAATTAGTCTTCTTACAATTATAATGCACACATATTGTTTAGATCTACATTCAACAAACACTCCTAAATGCATACCTAAATTCACACACTCTATTATTCATTCTCAAACCCTTTTTCTCACGATGTATTACCTAAGAAATATCCATTAATACATAATACATCAACAAAGTGGTATTACAAAATAATGGGTACCAAAACCATGGGCATAATCAACCCAAAATGGTTTCCCATTAAAAGGGGTCAAAAAAATTATAAATAGGGTATACAACACATATAGAGGGTACATTAAATTTAAAATG
The DNA here is from genome assembly GCA_037957365.1 of Torreya grandis. Lineage (NCBI taxonomy): Eukaryota > Viridiplantae > Streptophyta > Pinopsida > Cupressales > Taxaceae > Torreya > Torreya grandis. Next base: position 317,624 of record JARHVA010001672.1, on the reverse strand, counting down.
TACAATATTTGAAAATACATTATAATTTAGAAATAGGCTCCATGTCACAACAATATCCCACTTGGAGACTGATTTCCTCTGAGCAAGCTTTTTGACCCTTCACTATCAACTGTGAAGGCCAACCAAAACTGAACATAGCTTTAATTTCTCCCTTGTGACCACCTTGGTCATCATGTCTATAAGATTCTGACTGGCATAAATCTTCGCCAGCTTCAACTTCTCTTCCTCCAAAGATATCCTAATGAAATGGTACCTTAAGTGTATATGCTTTATCCTAGAGTGGAAAGAGGATTTATTTGCTAGATGTATAACACTTTGACTATCACTATATAGATTACCTTCATTTTTATTATGCCCCAACTCTTCAATTAATTATTATAACCAAATCATTTCTTTGCTAGTCTTTATGGCAACAACATACTCAACCTCTGTGGTTGACAAAGCCATAAGTTTATATAGTCATGAAATCTAACTCACTATCATGTCACCTACAATAAATACATATCCTATTATACTCCTCTTGATATCTAAATATCTATCCATGTTTGAATATACATAACCACAAAAAGTTGTGTCCAATCTACCATAACTTAAAATTTTTGCTATGGTCCCTCTTAAATACTAAAGGATCCACTTCACTACCTTCTAATGTTCTCTACCTAGATCATTCATCTACCTACTTACTAAACCAACTACATGGGCAATATTTGGCCTAATACACACCATGTCATACATCAAGATACCAAAAGTTGATGATTAAAGTACATGTGACATCTAGACTCTCTCCTCCTCTATCTTGGGATACTATTCTTTTGATAACTTGAAATGACCTACCAAAGGAGTCCCAACTGGTTTAACATCCTGCATATTAAACCTCTCCAAGACATTTTTGATGTACTCTTCCTCAAATAAGTTTAGATTTGGTTCCTTCCTATCCTAATACATTCTCATACCAAGGATTTTTTTTGTTGCTCCAAAATCCTTCATAGCAAAGGAATTACTAATTTGTTATCTGAGTACCTTTAATTCCTACATGTTCTTACATGCAACCAACACATCATCCACATACAAACAAATGATAATGAAATCACCATCATCAAATTTATTGATATATATGCAATGGTTTTAATGACAATTATAGTATCCCTATTCCATCATAGAACTATCAAATTTCTTGTACCACTATCATGGAGCTTGTTTTAGGCCATACAAGCTCTTCTTTAATTTGTACACCATGTTCTTCTTCCTTGTGACCTCATATCCTTATGTCCATTCCATATACAAGTCCTCCTTCAAATCACCATGAAGGAACATAGTATTCACATCCAATTTATCTAAGTGAAATTATTATGATGCCACTATCCCAAGAATATTCCTAATAGAAGTCATCTTTACCATTGCAGAAAAATCTCACCAAAATCAATTCCCTTATTTTTTGTAAATCCCTTTACCACCAACTAGGCCTTATACCTTTTCTTTCCTCCATCATCTTCTTTAATTATATACACCCACTTGTTATGAAATACTCTCTTCCCTTTTGGTGGGGTTACCGAATCCCAAGTCTAATTTTCCATGAGAGATTGATGTTCTTCATCCATAGCTTGCTCCCACTTCTTATTGACATATACCTACATTGCTTCTTTCAAATCACTCTAGCTCTCCATTGTCATTGAGTAATAAAGAGATGGATAAAAATGTTTAGGTTCCCTTATTACCATAGAAGACATTCTCACCATAGGAGTTTGGGGTTTTTGGAGTAGGTGCCTAAACTAGTTGCGTAGACATTTTATCATCTGAAATGTCCTCAAGTACTATGTACTCTTTTCTAGAATCATATTTTTGATCTTAAAATTATTGTTTATATATGATTTTTTCATTAAATAAAACATCCCTAGACCTAAATATTTTCTTCCTCTTAAGACTCAAAATTTGGAAACCAAAGTTATCCTCACCATAACTAATAAAGGTGCATTTTTTAGACTTAGCCTCTAACTTGGTCCTATCATCTTTATCAAAATGAATGAGGGATTCAAAACCAAATATTCTAAGAAATGAGTAATCAACCTTCTTACTAGACCAAGCTTCCTTGGGTATGCCTCCATCCAAAGTAGGTGAAGGAGATCTATTTATCAAATATACAACCATGTTAACTACTTCTACCTAAAATTGAAGAGGTGATATTGCATGTAAGCTCATGCTCATATCGCACTCCATGATAGTCATGTTAATTCCTTTTTGACACTCCATTCTTTTATGGAGTTCTTGGAACCATCCTCTATCTATGAATTACGTTCGTTGAATAGTAATTAAAAAAAGAATCACTATAATATTCCCCATAATTATTTGACCTAAGACATTTTAACTTGAGACCTATTTCATTCTCAACCAAGTCTTTCCATATTTTAAACATATCAAACACATCATATTTTATCCTAATTCCATAAACCCAAACTTTACTAGTTGCATCATCAATAAAAGTGACTTAATAAGATGACCCACCAAAAGAAGATACCTATGTTGGCCCCCATACATCTGAATAAACTAGTTATAACTTATTCTCCTTCCTTGTAGGTCCAACCTTGAGAAACTTTACCCTTTTTTATTTTCCATACACATAGTCTCCATAGAAATCTAAATCATATCCTTTGAATCTAGGTAGCCAATTACTCAAAATTTCCATACCCTTTTGGCTCATGTGATCGAGCCTATTATGCCACAAAGTTGCATTTTCATCTACAAAAACTAAATTATAATAAGTAACACTATTTGATAAATACAGACTACAAAACTTCTTACCTCTTGTGACCATAAGATCACCCTTGGTCACCTTCCAAGAGTCTAATGTAAATGTTACCATCCAAACTCCACTACCTAGCTATCCTATGGATACCAAATTCTATATCAACTTAGGCACATGCCTAACATATTTTAGTAGTCAAGTGTTACCATTCTTCATCTTGATTTGAACACTTAATTCTCCTACTATGCTTCAAGTTTCATCATAACCAAGTTAAACATGTCCAAAATCCCCTTGAACATAATCAATAAAATAATTCCTATATGGTGTAACATGAAAAGAAGCTCTTGAATCTAAAACCTAAGAATTAGTAATATTGTCAACAAAGATAATTAATGCATCCTAACAAACATTACCTATTGATAAATTTATATCCTTGGCATCTTCTTAATTTTTTTTCCTATTCTGAAGAGACAAAAAAAAATTCTTTGCATGCCTAGTCTTCCATAGTTCCTGCATACCATCCTAGCCCTTGATTTTGACCTTCCAAGACCATTTAACTTTCCATGCTTTCCTTTTCCTCTAAAATTTTGTATCCATATACTCTCCACCAAATAATCACCTAAATTTGAAGTCTCCATAGAGCTTTCCCATAACAATTCCTCACTAATGATTATTCCTATGACATCCTCAAACTTTAACTTAGAATTATTAGAGACTGAGTTGCTCACAACCATTACTATGCTATTCTAACTCTCTAGTAAGGAACACCAAATAATAAAATCCTTAAATTCATCATCAAAATCCATTTTTATAGAATTTAAATTACTCACAACCATATTAAATTCATTCAAATGATCATCAACTAAACCATTTTTAGACATCTTCATATTAAATAACTTTTTCATTAAAAATATTTTATTAAAAGTAGAGGATTTCTCTTATAAATTCCATAATGCATTTATGAGACATTTTATGGTCTTCTCCTATGATATATTAAATGCAACCAAAGATGCAATGACTAACCTAATGGTCCTAAGTGATTTTTTATCAAGTAGCTCCCAAGTCTCATCTATCATACTCACTGGTTGCTTAACTTTTCCTCCCAGTATAGCATTAAGGTACTTATGATAGAGGTAATCCTCCATCTGCATCTTTCATAGACCAAAGTTTAGTTCATTTAAATATTCAACCTTTTATCTATGATCATCGGCCATAGCTCCCACTTGAACTAATAACCTTTCCTATGATTCAATACTTCAGCAAATACAACCTAAAGCTTTGATACTAGTTGTTAGGAATAAATATAGAAATTGATGTGGAATAATTTAATAGAATCAAAATAATAGATATACATATAGATGTAAAAATAAAAGAAATTTAATGCACAATAAGAAGCCCAGATATAATGTGGTTCACCTAATGTGGGTTACATCCACTAAAAAACACTTGATCAGATTTTATTACAAGCCATGAGAGTAAAAACCACTCTCAGATTAGTCTTCTCATAATTACAATGCACAAATATTATTTAGATTTGTGCTCAAAAAACCCTCATAAATTCAACCTAAATTCACACACTCTGTTCTTCATTCTCAAACCCTTATTCTCATTATGTATTATCTACGAAATATCCATCATTACATAATACAACAAAAAAGTGTTATTACAAAATAATGTGTACCAAAACCATTGGTGGAATCAATCCAAAATAGTTTCCCATTAAAAGGGGTCCAAAAAAACATATAGATTTTATAGTACATTTAAAATGTATAGTATTTGAAAATACATTATAATTTAGAAATAGGCTCCACAACACAACAATACTTTACATTGTGTGTTTATTTCTTGTTTCCATGTTCCTTGTTCCAATAAGTCATTTTGGACAACCTTGAGCTCATAGATATGAAGTTTGCTTGAAAATTCCAAAAATTTGGAAATGTAGGTGTGAACCTTATGCATAGAATGACCATGGTCTTGGAATGTAAATGTAATTTTGTAATTTTTAGAAATTGGTAAAGACAAATAGAAAGGGCCAATAATTTCATAAGAACTTAACCATTATTTAAACCTCAAACTAGTTTTAGGAAGACTTGAACTTATAGGGTGAAAACTCAAATTATCATGGTATAACCATCTAGCACGTAATCAACATCCTTTCTTGGGATAATGGTTATAGCCATAGGTGATTATCTAAAGATCAAACATTTGACCAAATCTTAAAACATAACTATTCTAGTTCCCACTTTTGCTAAAAGCATAAAGATCTAAAGAAAATTAAAAAAATAACTCAATGAAAAATGAAAAGCTTTATAAGTATAGGTTATTCTAGTAATATATACAATGGATATGGACTCATGTCCAGTAGTTGAGCAAGGCCTTAAGTGAAACCAAAGGTATCTCTATCGAGGTTATGGATGTTTGGACAGCAATAGAGTAATGTCCAAGCCTCCTGTAAGTTAAAATCATAGTTCCTAATAGATATCTAAACATGCTTCAATTCAAGTGTTAGTGATTAAGGATATGAAGCTTGGAAGTTGTTTCTTGAACCCCATGTCAAATAGTAAGTGGAATCAAAACACACACATAATATGGCTATGCCTTGGTGTTTGACCCTAAATTTACAATTTCAAGGTTTGTTTCAACCTTAACCTAATCTATATGATGATATTGATCAAGTGGTATGGATGATCTAAATATTTATCTAAATTATAGTCTCTAGGTTCTAGCATATCATTATGTTTCCCTCTTGAGTTTCTATTTGTTGGGGCCAACATACCCCCATTTTTAAAAATTGGGACCATTGAGAAACCATGAGAATTGAACATGAAATATGGTATGATAATATCATTTTTAGAATTTTAAGATCATCTAATTTATCAAAATCAAGTTAACTTGGTTATGTTTTACTTTAATTTTGACTAAAAGTACTAACAAATTGTCTCTATTTCTTATAGTTGTAGGTTCCATGGTGTTTTTCACTAATAAATTCATGTTTCAAAACCTTGTTAAAACCCTTGGTTCAAATTTGAATATTGGAGGGAATCAATTGATGGGAACCTTTTTAAAATCCATTTTGGACTTAAGTATAAAGTTCATGTTTTAAGCTTAGTCATGTTTTTTTACATGACTAAAGCTTAGCCTATAATACTTGGTCCCCATTATCATTACCCTCTTTAAATTTCCTTATGTTCTAGGACTAAAATTCATTTTGTAGTGTCCTTTGGATATTTCCTAACATAACCTAATATTTTTACCCTAAGGCCCTATTGTATTTATTTATAAAAATAGGACCTTAGTCTTAACATCTTTGCTTAAGTTCTAGTTTTTTGAGTCTAATTTTATGTTAGTTTGGTCCCTTAATTTTTACCTTATCCTAAGGTTTTAACCCTAAGGCCTTGAAATATTTATTATTACAATTGGGACCTTTGTCTTAACACCTTATACTAAACCTTTTTATCACCATGGTCCTAGCCTAACTTTCTCACATCTTATAGGATCTAAAGGCCCTTACTTTATCATGAAATTTGATTGAACAGAGTGAAGAAATAAAAAAAAATACTTAAACAACATGTATCTTATATAATCTAATAGTTCACACTTTCTCACAACCTTTTGATCAGATGGCATGAGGAAATCTTGACATAATCTTGCTCATATCCCCTAAGCCAATCACATTCAAGATATTAAATTATGATCATTAGTTCTCACTTTGTCATGAAGACCCAATTAGATGGAGTGAGCCATAGTTGAAAAGTCAAAATACCATGGAAGGGTCAAATGATTGACATGTGGTACCCTTCCATTCAATTATCAAAGACAAATGGGTCCTACCTAACAAATCAACTAATCATGAGAAAACTCTAAGATCATGATCTTATGAATCTCACTTCATCATGTATTTTGATTTGACCAAAAGAATTAAGTCCAAGATCTTGGGTATTCCTATGGAGGTACCAAGTGGTATTGTCTTTTTGGGTCATACTAATTTTAATATCTTAAAATTAATGCTCACATGACCATCATTTGACAGCTATGAGGATGTATTTGATGTCCATGTGACCATAAAATTGAAGCCCACTAGATCAAAATATTCACTATCTTAAACTTGATGTTTGTGAAATCATCATTTGACACCCATAAGGATGTATTAAACATCCATGAGACCATAAAATTTAATTTAATGAATTATTATTCTCAAGATCAAAATATATCCAAAATCTTGCTGGAAGGCTAACATATTGCTTTACAAGTTGAGGGAAGTGCTCAAAAAATTCTCAACCACTAGAAATATTCAATCTATAAAAATGGAAATAGTCTCCTTATCTAAGTATATGTAAAATAAACTTAGTCTAAATCTATAGTTTAAGGTCCCATGGTATTTTTTTCAAATGCCTTGAACTTCAAACTATAGACTCATACTAGGTCTTATTTTAAAAGAGTCCCTATAACATATAATTTAGACCAAATACTCCTAACCAAAGGTTTTTGTGTGTCTGTTAATACATTAAAACCATATTTAATGTTAGACCATTATATCATTTAAACCCCCTTTTGAGCATGATTTATAATGTTGGGCATAAATATTTTAGACCAATGCATACATTGTGTTTGTTAAACACAAAGTAAACATTAGCTTAAAACATTTAGCTAGGGTATCCTTTATATTTTTCAAAAAACTTAGGCATAAATCCCTTAGCCTAAATTTTTCTTCATGATTAATAAACATGTAGCAAACCTTAGCCTAAATAATTTAATCCTAAGTTCCATTTTAATAATATATTAACTTAAAGTTTGGGCATCTCTATAAACACCAAAATTACATTACACATGTGCATAACTCCATGTGTTGAAACCCCCCTTGAGCCCCTTTTAATAATTATCTTTCCTAACCCATGTTTTCACCCCTCATACATTTAATTAATTTAAAATATTTAATTAAGTTAATTAAAAATTACTTATGCCACCTTACCTAACCACTTCATCTTAAGACTAATTCTTACCCTCTAAGTCACCTCATGATTTAGTCCCCTAATCCTAACTACCCATGACTTATTCTCACCCCTAACATAAATTCTTAACTAACTACGTCCTTCTAAACCTCACATTTCTATTTTTTTCCTAATGGATACCACACTTGGTGGGGGAAGGAATATAAAATAGGCTAAAAATAGCCCTTTTACCTATTCTCATGCCACTGACATCAGTCAACCCATGGCTGACATTATTGGGATCACCAACATTGATTACTTATGCCAAATTCCAAGCTAATATTCAAGCCAACAAAACTAAAAAAAATCAACCATTCATATATAGGCTTGGGCATTTGATTTTCTACATCTAGGTTTATAGTTACTCTGCATAAATTAATATAGATGAGGAATTGATATAATACACAGAGCCTGGATTCTTCTGAACCAATATCACATGCTTTTCTTTCTTGTTCACCTACTACTTTCACATGCCTCATTAAAGACATCTATCTAGTACTCATAGTTAATCCATTTCACTAGCTAAGTATATCTCTATGTTTGTAATTCCTTTAAATAGTCATTTTATAATTACTTTACATTATACTATCTATCATTTAAAAAACATCTTGAATCTCCCTATGAAGGAGTTGAAAAAAATCCTTCACCTATTTTCATCTGCCTCAAACATACCAACCCTCTATTTAGACCCACCTGAGCCTTACCCACTCCCTTATGACTCTCCCCAACCTCAAAAACCTGACCAAAATCTACCTCCTAGCCTTGAAAAATATCTTGAAACATCCTTGAGAAATTATTTCCCCTACTAACACTAGCCACATAACTGACATCGGTCATATCTCCTTATCAACATTAGTATCCTAACTAACATTGATGACTGTGTATTTTCACCAACTTCTCTAAGCCTACCTAAACAACTTTCAAAAACACCAATAACTTAGTTAACTACACTATGTCACTCTCCACTACAATTAGATTACAAGAATGGTACAAATATATCTCTCTTACTCTCTCTTTCATTGTGTTATTTATTACCATTTTGTTTCCAAAAGTGGATTGTCATCCCTAAAGAATTTTGACACTTCTAGGAACAAGCACATAGCTTGGCAACCCACTCATATATCTGATAACAAATATTTTTAGTGGTAGTGTTTTCTTATTTATGGGTAGTCTTCCCTAGCCAAAGAGGAGTGCTCAACATCATCTGGATACAACATGCAACCAATCCAGGTTCTCTGTAATCTCTAATCCCTACCCTTCATCTTTGTTTCTCCTTAAACATCAAATAGATTCAAAATTTAGTGAAACATTTCTAGCATGCCTGATGGGACCTTGGATTTTTCCTTAGGTTCATTACTTGTTTTAAGAATTCATATAGGTGAATTACAGTGAAAATTTCATTCCTTGCACTTTCTTCCTTGCTTTTTTTTTCAAAATAGAATATTCAACATTTTATTTTTTGTTTAAAGGCAATAAACTAAAATTTCTTCTTCCTTGCCACTCTTCTCTTTCTTTTGACTCTAAAAGCAATTTATCATTTTTCTTGCAACTTAAAAAGAATATTTTATTTATATCTTTCTTGAATGTACATTAGGATAGTGACATTCATTCTCTTCTCTTATTTCATCATTGTTTTCATTAAAATCACTAAAAAAAAAAAAACATCTAAACCCACTTGAGATAAGACCCATCAGGATTTCATCACCTGGTAGATCACCTTACCCTACTCAGCTATCCTACTTGGATTTCACCACCAAGGGGAGAACCTACTCTATTCTCTAGTGGAGTATAAACTCTAAATAGAAGGTATATTTTGGCTAAGTGGCCTAGTTTGGCTTTAGGTCTATGAAGTGTGGGGAGCAAGCTCTTATAACAAGACATATACCTAGTCTAACATGGATTTCCTCTTGAGTACCAAAACTAACCTAAAATGAGCTCTATATTGTTTTCTAGTACCCTCAATAACCAATTCTCATCTCACTATCTGATTAAGGCATAAGCCAACACGAGACTAAAAGTAATCTCTAGGAGTTAATAATTAGTGGTTGTATGTTCTTTTTTTGCTTTTGTATTGCCTTCTATATGTTGGAGTTGGTAAGGATTTTCTTCCATTGATTTATAAAATCAACACCATTTATAACACTCAGGGTGTATAACCTATTATATCAATTTTCTTGAGTGTTCATCCTCCTTATATAGACCTCTCACATCCTTTGTTTTACCTATATTTTGCCTCTACATTTCTAAAATGTTGGATTTTTCATCTCCCGGGACTCCATAGTGACTGACATTGGTTAAAACCATTGATGTTGATAGAATTTAACCTATCAACATCAGTCAAGTAACGAACATCGGTGACTATGTATTTGTTTATTTTTAGTTTTCTCAAAATATCAAGCTAAATCAACCCACTTACCTACACCCCAAATATAGTTTTTTCTCATTCTAACACTAATATAGAGTCTTAAGACTATTTATACTTCTCACATGGTATTGACACGAAGCCAAGCTAAAATTCTTATCGATTACACAAGATGGAAACCACTTCCACCTTCCCCTCTCGTTATTAATTTTTTCATGGAGCATACTTCAGATACAAAGCATACTCCCAATCCTAACCAAATTCCCATTGTGCTTGAAGGAGATCAAGATTTTGCTATATTTCTTGATCATAATGTGGTAGCCCTTCAAAATTACCTTGTCATGAGCCAAACCTACAATTCTTTGAGTGACCCACTATATAGTATGTCTACTTATCTAATGGAAACAACTTCAATTTCAGCTATCTCCACTATGTTCCCCATAGTTACTCAAACCAACACTTCAACATGTAACCTAACGATAAATAATGTCCAAAGTTTAGCATCACCAACTACCTAGTCTTACCTAAATCCTATCATGACTTCCTAACTTTTATAACCACAAGTACTTTAGTTAATTATAACCCCATTTCAAAATTTGGTGGTACCCATCCCATATACTCTCACACCTATAATTACATGAGTTATGACTCACCCTTCACCTAGTATAACCATGCCAATAACCCAACCTATAATAGAAACATCTAACCAAAGCATAGTCTCTAACCTAGCAGGACAAACCCCTTTCATTTTTTCCCCCAACCTATGACTCACTACCCCTATATTGCATTAACACAACTGCATTAAGATATGTCATATGATCCCTCTACTTCTTATCAGGTTCCCTACAACTTAAGGGGTATCTCCCAAACCAGTCCTCCTCCAAACCTCATTAAGATGCTAGTGGACAAGATGTCTAATCTAGAAACATGCATGTTGGGTTCAAAGAATGTGTTATTTTATGATAAAATATGCAATGAGCCTATCCATCCTTTTGTGCCTATTCATCCTTATCCAAGCCAATGGGAAATTCCAAAATTTACTCACTTATAGAGTAAAATGGACCCACAATAGAATTTGTGAGAATTTAAACATGCTTGTTATTTAATAGGGCATGATGATGCATTATTATATTTCACCTTCATTATGTCTCTTTTATGTGTTGCCCTGAATTTCTATAGATCTATAAATCAACACACCCTTTTCTCATTTACCCAACTCACACAATTATTCCTAGACCATTTCTCTATGAAAATTTCTAAAAAGGTTTTTATTATGAGCCTTTATTCTATTAAACAATTTGATGACAAGTCTATCATAGATTTTGTTGCTCGCTAGAGAGGCTTAATCAATCAACCCTCCTTCTATTTACGCCAACTTAATATTATTGAGCTATTCTCAAGGGCATGTGATAAGAAAATTTCATCCACACTCTGAGTAAAAACTTTATACACATTTGATGAAGCCTTTACAATGGCTTGAAAACTTGAGATCTAGGCTATAGACAAAGATATAGTCAAGTTACATAGTAAGAATTCCAATTCCAAATCAAATGACTCTTCTTCTAAACCCTCTTCTTCTAACCAAAAATATAAAGGCTCTACCAATGCAGTGGTCATTAAATCAACTTCTTCTAAAACCACAAACCAACATAATTCCTTGACCTCACAAAAATTGACCAAGCAATTCCAATAAAGATATGAACAAAGATGATACACTCCCATTTGGGAGTCATATACTTCCATTTTAGAAAAAATATTACAATAGGGAGCCATAACCATTACTCAAATCAAGCCTCCTATATAGTTTGATCCCTCCTATCCTATTCCTACTTGGTACATAGAGGATGAGTTTTGTGGCTACCAACGAGTCAAAGGCTATAATTCTAATAACTATAAAACATTCAAGAACATTATTCAAGACATGCTTGATAGAGGTGATCTCATCTTGGATAACACAAATGCTCTTGCCAATCAAAATATGGATGTGTTCAAATAGCCTTTTCATAACCATTCTCCCAATGAAAATAATATTTAGACCATGACTTATAACTCATGTGATCATATTGTCCATATGGTTAATATGGTCTTTCCTTTACATCCAGTCCAATCTACCCCACAATATGAGGCACCCATTTTACCTATTCCTCCCCCACAATTTATGGAGTTTGTTTTTCCCATCCTTCCTCTTCAAGTAGAAGAGATTATTTCACCCATTCCACTCCCATGTGAGGAAAGGCCTCCTTTACCTCTCCTTTTTCCATAAGAGGAGTCTATATTGGCAGTTCCTTTTGCACCCATTTTACCTATCCTCTTACCATTTGAGGACCATGCCTTACATATTCTTTAATTACATGTTGAGGGGAGAATCATTCCTATGATATACCCTCTTGAGGAACCTTCTTCACCTGCCTCTCCTCCATCAATAGAAGGTAGTACCACATCCACTCCTCTTTCACACCTAGAGGAGCCACTATTATCTACCACTACATTAGACGAGATACCTATTATGCCTACTTCAATTCAACCAATTTTACCACTTCTTTTACCTATGTAAGATCATACATTACCTTTTCCTCACACATATTTTGAGGGATAAATTATACCTATGCTCTACCCCCTTGAGGAGCCTTTTTTGCCTACCTCTCCCCCACCCATGGAACACCATGAGTCTTCTCCTATCTTTGTCAAAGAAGACCTTGTTATGGTTCTTTCTTGTCTTTGGCCCAAGGTAGTAGAGGAAAATAATTTCCCTCTTTCTCAATCACCTAAGCCTTCTAAAGAATTAACTATACGGCCTACACTAATTTCATCTAAACCCTTTTCATAGTTAGTGAGAAATTTAGAATTTCTTGACTCCATGAATCTAGATCATGCAACATTTTGGGATTGACTTAAAACTCCTTATACTATATAATGAGTGTCATCCTATACCACCAATCCCCTCACTACCCTTTACCTATGGTCTTTAATAAAGTTAGAGATTCTTCACCAAAATCATCAGAATATCATCCCTCTATGTTATATCCCTCACCCTCATAGGAATATACCACATTAAAGCATATTAGGTCTTTATGCATGTGCCTATTATTTAATCTAATTCATCCATAGGTAAAATTACACCTAAATTTCCAACCATAATTTGGAATTTTATAGCTTTAACTAAGGAAGAATTTTAATCTTCCCAAATCTCACTAATCCTTCCTTCTTCTACCCTAACCTTTTCCATAAATTTTAGGACCACATCCCTCTACTTTAGTTAGCATATCATCAATCCAAGTGAAACTAATGGCTAAGTTACCTATACTACTGCCCCTACCACCTAGTAGGCCTTTCACATCTGAAATCATGACACCTACAACTAAGAAAATGTCAAAAAAACACATGGTACCACCGCCACCTCAAAAGGTGCCACATAAAATCACCCCCATGACTCTTAAACCAAAGAAGGTGTCCACTCCTATTACAACAAGTGCTAGCCCACTTACAGGTTCTCAATTTTTTTCCTATGCTAGTTTTTACAATGCTCTAAATAAATCTTCCTCCTATTAATCCTTATAACCCTCTTGGACTAAATCCATCTTGGTTCGATGATACATAAGTGTGTCTATATCATCATTCACCTAGACATGATACTAAGAGTTGTAAATATATAATGGTAGTAATTATACAACAATTTTATATTAATAACCTCTTTGTTTATACTCCCATTAACCTTATTATTATTCCACTTGTGTCATCCATAATGCCTGATATTGTTCCACCTGAATTCAAACCCAAAGATGTTGTCATATCCCCTTTTGAAATCAACACTGTTAATGTGGCCATGTGGTCACAAAATAAAAAGGATAAAGGAAAGGAAAAGGTTACCAACCCTTGGGATCATCTATTCTCCAAATAAACTCCTCCTCTGAATCCCAAGATTTTCATCTTTTGTGTCTCGAAATCAACATCTTCTAAAGTTATTCAAAACTCGATGGTGAAATAACTTCACCAAACCCCCATGAAAATGTCCTTGTATGAGATAATACAAAACTCACCCCAACTCCATCAATATTTTATTAGTGCCTTACAAGTGTTTGAGGTAAAACCTAATGATCCCCAACCTCTTGAAAATTTGGTCATCTTTCTTAACACCATTTACCTAATTTCTTTTAGCGATTCCAAAATTCCACTTCAACACCCTAAAGATCAGGATTCTTCCCTTTTTATCACCACATATATCAATAAAACTCATGTCAAAAGATTCATGATAAATAGAGGAGCTAGTATTAATATTATATCCACCCATGCCTATAAACATCTATCCCTTCCCAATAATTGCATGTATCAAACCGACATGGTGCTCTGCTCTTTTAGTGATACCACAACTACTACAATGGGCACTATTATCTTACATATATGTGTGGGTCCGTACATAATTCCTAAGATATTATACATTATAAAAGGAGATTTCCAATATAAAATACTACTTGGATGACCTTGGATATGTGCTATGGCATGTGTAACCTCAACTTTGCACTACTGCATTAAGTTTGAGCACAATGGGCAAGTGCATGTTATTCCCACCGACCCACCTCCTTTCAAGTCATGAAACATGACTTATAGCCCCAATTATGTTCTCATTTGTTAAATACATAATATCCTCTACATTATACTTCTAAAGCTTCCACAAGCTCTAGTACCTCAGTTACACAAATATTGGCAATATAAATCCCTGACAAAGACCCCAGGGAGGAAACATTCAAGTATTTGTCACTCAAAGAATGTCATTTATTGACACTTGACATGTTCCATACTCCACAAGAGTATGGAAAGCTTAATATGCACCCTAATTATGGTCCCCATATTGGGATGGACATCTTATATGGTCCCCCTAACATTTGAACTAATTTCACATATGGGGGAATTGATCAAGCTCCTACTATCAGCAATCCATCCTCTTCATCAAAATCATTTACCTATGACTTATCTTTCTTGAACAAGCCTAGCTTTGCTCATACCTATCTTTATAGGTGTGCCTTGAAAGGATTTGGGTTGGGTCGCTATAATCAGGGTGTTCATATGCCCATTGAATATGCCATCAAAAAATTCATTAAAAATGCCAAAAATTAGTATGGAGTGGGTTTTAATGAACCAAATAAACTCATCAAAACTTTCCATATACCAATTATCAAAGATATAGTCTCTCCTTCTCCATCCTCTCCTCCACCATCACGTACGGAATCAAAGGTATTTATAAACCCTAATTTTTTTCAATAATTGTCATCCATTTGGGCCTCCTCACCTATCAAATGGGTAAGGAAACAAGGTTTTTTCCTCTCATTCATCTTGAAATTATTGATGAATACTCTCTCACTATCAACATTGTCCAATGTCAAGATGATGATGTTATTCTCACATACATAGGTATAAATGATTCCTATATCTAATAATCACTCCCATCTAAAATATAATTTATGTTAAATTAATCAACCATTGACATCAATTTTCCTTCTCATGATAACTCCCATGTCCTTAAGATTGGATAGTCTTTGGATTCCTCTAAACAAGCACATTATGCCACATTTATTAATGACCATATAAAAGCCTTCACTTTGTCTAATAATGACATGCCTAGTATTGATCCCACTATCATCACCCATAACATTGTCACTAATCAAGATGCTAAACCTATTAAGAATAAATTTTTCAAAATACATCTTCATATTACTCTCCTTGTCAAAGAAGAGTTCCAATTCCTCCTTTTTGTTAACTTTATTCAACCCATCAACTACCCACAATGGGTTTCTAATATTATTCCTATGACAAAATTTACAAGGGGAATCCACATCTACATTAACTACCTTGACCTAAACCTCACTTGTCTAAAATATGACTTCCCTTTGCCAAGTATTGACTAACTTATTGATATAACAACTGACCATGAGATGCTATCAATTATGGATGGATTCTTAGGTTATAATCAAATCTTGTTTTCTCCTGAGGATCAACACAAGACAACTTCATTACCCCATGGTGGAATTTTTATTATCAAGTCATGTCCTTTGGTCTAAATAATGCTAGTGCCACCTACCAACGTGCCATGACTTATATCTTCTATGATATCCAACAAAAAATTATGGAGGACTACATGGATGACTTACTCAAAAAGTCTAAACTTCACCAAGATCACTTGGTGATTCTCAAAATCATATTCACTCATCTCCTCCAATATAATGTTCAACTAAACCCAAATAAATGCATCTTTGGTGTCCTTTATGGTAAGATCTTAGGATTTATCATTTTTCTCCATGTTATTGAAGTCAACCCTAATAAAGTTTGAGCAATACTAGACATGACTCCACCTACAATATCAAACAACTATGCAGCATGCAAGGTAAGCTTTAGTCAATCTTCCACTTCATCTCCCATTTGTCAGATCATTGCCAACCCTTTCACCATCTCCTCAAAAATTATGTCCTCTTCCATTAGAATATAGATTTCTAGGAATCCTTCGATGCACTAAAATGGTATCTTGTTTCCCCACTAATTCTTATTCTACCTAAGGAAAATTAACCTTTCTACCTTTACATCTCTACAATAGACCATTCTCTAGGTGTTATGATTGAACATCAAAATGATCACCATCTAGAACAAGTGGTTTACTATATAAGTTGCACACTTATTGATTATGGAACTTGATATACCCATATAAAAAATCTTTGTCTTACATTGGTATTCACATCTTCCAAGCTCTGTCATTACCTCTTAAATCATAAAACCTATGTCATCACCCATACTAATCCCCTCAAAGACATGCATTCCAAGCCACATCACAACCAATGTGTAGTTCAGTAGCTCATGCTCCTTGCTGAATTTGAATTGGAATTTATTTAATAAAAGTCTATCAAGGGGCAAATGATTGATGACCAATTAGTTTCAGCCCCTTTACCTAAAAACCAACCTTCAAACCTTAAATTCCTTGATGAATATATCATAATACTCCCCAATGATGACATATCCTATCAAATGATGATGTTCTTTGATGGCTCTAAATGTCAACATGGTGGGGGTATGGGGGTCATCCTCATCCCTCTTGATGGTGAGCCTCTGCCTTTGTCATTTAAACTAGATTTTGAATGTACTAACAATATGGCTGAATATGAAGCTTTGATCTTTGGGCTTCAAATAGCTATTTTCTTGGGTGTCAAATCAATAACCATTTTCACTAACTCCCAACTAGTGGTTAATCACGTTAATGGTTACTACATATTGAAAAACAAAATTTTATAGTAATATAAACATCATGTAGACATGATATTGGAATCATTAGAATCCTACCTCTTACAAATTTTTCCTTGATCTACAAATATGTTTGCTAACATAATGGCTTCTCTTGCTTCATACATACCCTCTTCACCCTCTTCCTTGAGAATGCATGTCATTGTACATCACTTAATATTTCCCTATTATGTATCAAATAACATCAGTTTTATCGACAGTGTAACACGTAACCCACATGACTTATGGTACAAGCAACTCATAGATTACCTCTCCTTTTCTATTACCCTTCCCAACCTCTCCAATAATGGGAGATGTGCCTTCATGAAATGTGTCACTTATTACACTATGCTATGGGGACTTCTTTACAAGTGAGGTTTTGATGGTCTCCCCCTTAGATGCCTCACTATTATTGAGACCCCCTTCACCATTAAGGTAGTCATTGATCAGATTTTTGGTGGACATTTCAATGGTAACAAAGTTTCCAAATGTATCCTTTGACTCATTTATTATTGGTCAGCACTCCATCAAGACTGTAGTGATTATGTTTAGCATTTCCTAAAATGTTAATAACATAATAACTTCCTTCACGTTCTAAGCCATGCCTTACAAGTCACTAAAGACTTCTGGTCCTTCTCCCAATGGGGTTTGGATCCAATCAGTGAGATTAACCCTCATTCATCTCTTTATCACCATTCCATCATTACTGCTACTGAATACTTCACCAAATGGGTCGAGGCCATTCCTCTCATCTCTACTAAGGCTGACAAAATTTTGGACTTTATCAATCATCTATCATTTTGGTGTCCCCATAAAATGATAAAAGATAATGATAAATATTTCAAAAAAAAGATTTTCTAAAAGCTTTATGACACTTTTGGAATCAAATTAAGCTTCTCATCACCATACTATCCACAAGTAAATGGATAGGTAGAATCTTATAACAAACCCGTAACAAAAATCATTATTAAGGTAGTCAACGATACCGGTAAGGATTAGCACACACACATTCCCTTTGATTATTGGGCTTACCACACTAGCATTCAAACTCCTATAGGTGTTACACCTTTTTCCTTAGTCTATGGGATAAAGGATATTTTAACTCTTAAGGTACAAATTACTTCTCTTCACATCTCTCTACAAGACATACTTACTAACAATGACATTCACCAATAACATTTGGCTCAACTTGAGTTGCTTGATGAACATTGTCTCATATCCCTCAACCACCTCCAAATATATCAAGAGTGTATCAAACATGCTTATAATAAAAACCTCAGGGATTGAGATTTCAATATTAAATATCTCATCTTAAAGGAAAATCAACATGTGATGAACATGGAGAAAATAAAATAGGGTAAGTTTTCTCCTAATTGGCTTGGACCCTACATCATAACTTATAAGTATGGCTCAGGAACTTATCACTTGTCTTATCTAGAAGGAAGGGTAGAACTTGAGACTTTAAATGCTTTTTACCATTATTTTGTTAATCAAGTAACACTTCACATTATGTTTAACTTGATCTCATCCCTTGAGTAGCACTATTACATTAATCTCTCTTCCTCTTAACTCTTATTCCTACACACTTAGTTAACCTATAAAGTGCTATGGTTTTGTCCTCAAAGCGGAAAAACTCTAAGAATATATAGTCCTATCCATGATTAAAGTTAAAAAAAAAAAAAAATGGGACACATAAACAACTTATAATCTCTTAGGTCATGATTCTTAATGTAGACTGCTCCCTTGAAGGACAGTTATGCAACTTCTCCTTGATACTATAAATATACCAATCCCTTGAAGGATAGCTATTAAAAATCAAAAATAAAAGCTTAGACCACTCCCTTTAAGGATGGCTAAGCTAATATTTGTTATCAAGGGAAATGATGACTTATAAGCTTCTTGTATTGATCAACTTCATATGACCTCAACATAAATAACATCCCATTGTAGGCTTCCCAGATTGATCATCTTACACAAAATAAAAACTTTAAAGTCATGGATTTGACTATAGCATCTCTTGGGTCACCTAAAAAAGGGGCATACCATCCCCACTAAGAATGTTACACTACCCAAACACACTCATTCCTTTTACCTTTTTCCCCTCAAACTCTTTCAAGGGACTTTAAACTCACTTGATACAAGGTGAGTATGATGTAAATCATGAAAGAGGCTCATACTCCTGAGCCTATTTATGTTGTGATTATGGTCTTTGAAAATACGTGAGAATCATGCCTCTTTCTTTCCCATCCCAATCACATTTCACTTTCTCTTTGGAGATTGCATCTCACAACAAGATTCAATCATTTTCTCACCTCTCTACCAATTTTTATTGATTCTTAGAGTTATGTGTTTAACAAAAGTTATGACTCACATATCCATCTAAATCAAAGATACTCACATAACTACCCAAAATCATACTAAAACTAACAAATCATTTCCCATTAATCCATTTAATATAACCCCATGTGAAATAAACCAAACATGTAACCATAGTTTCTATAAACAATAATAAATAGGAAAACTATCAAGCCTATGCCATTTATTTTGAGCATACACCATCATAAATATGGAAAGATGATGAAATAAAAAAACATACCCAACCCATTCATTTTAAGCATACGCCATGAAAAATATGGAAAATTACTAAGATGAAGCTAACGAATCAACTATGCATATACCATCACACATATGGGAAATGTTAATCTAGCTCAACTAATATGCTCAGCATTAACATAACATAAACATCCACATCATTATAATAACTTCAACATCATCACCATCACATATACACATCTCAAAATAACAAACACTCACATATATGAATGCTAAATATGAATGTACATTATTGCAGCATATCAATATCATCTCTCACTCAAAAAGTACATCTCTCATCTTTGGCTCATAGGCTGGTGTGTATATAACATATATAACAACATCTGGCACTCAAAATACTCAAGACTATATTCATGTTCATGAAGTAGTATCATGACCACTCTCTACCTGTTTGCATCTATATGAGCTAGAAGTCATGGCACATGTCACTAATCTCTCCTGCTCTCTAAACTTGGAATACCTCTAAATCTATGGGAACTCCATGATGGTTATCTCATAGTATACAATCTCATCTAGAGTAGTGTTGTACCTCACTATAGATATAATCTATAGTGGACCCATCACACCTATTATAGGACTATGTACTAGTCCCTATAGTGGAGGATGAGGAGTAACCTATCCTACTACTCTCAAACTATCTATTTCAACTGTTAGTGTAGTAACCTAGCCCTATAAATCCTTGACCTACCCCTATAATGTCATAACCTAGCCCTATAAGAATAACACATGTGATTATACTACATCTTATGCCTATACTACTACTTCTTAGACCTATACCATTGCATCACAGGCCTATATGGTTGCATCTCTCTCATTCTCTCTCATCACTCCCTATAAATCTAGTGGTAGCATCCTAACCTAAACCACATGATGCAAACCTATCCATAATGCAATATCAGAAACTATGCATCTAGGATCTACTACACCTAGGCTTGCTAATAAATCCTCAAAATTTAGCCCATCTATCTCTTGGGGAAAAGGTAGGGGTGCCTCTATATCATCACTCCTATATATAGGAAATGCAAGAGGCACATCTTATGACAAACCAAACTATCTCTCAACCCATGTTACAATTATCATCTCTAGATCTCTAGCTCATCTCCTTTTAACCATTGCATACTATGTAAATTGACAACTTATTATGCCTATCCTCTAAATGCTAGGTATGTCAAGTAAGGCCTCCAATCAATATCTACAAGAATCAATCCATCTAACATATGCATATAATAATCAATGTCCCACACTATACCATCTACTTATGTCTAGGCCATAGCCTCTCTCCACCATCTGAACCTGACCCTAAAACTAGCTGCAATCACGGTGGGTAGCCCCCATGGCTATGCCACCATGATGTGCTCATATGCCCAAAAATGGAGTAACTACCTAACACATAAACTATACCATCACCACAACCTCAAACCCCATAACTCTTTGTATAAATATGCCAAAAAATTTGGTCCCCATGCATACACTATCCACTACTCAAACATCTATGGAAACACACCTACCAATGCAATAGGAAATTTCCACCCATCTACATATACTATAATCCCTATCATCATTAAAATATTAAATTGATGCTACTCCTCATCATCAATGTATAATGGTTCATATGCAAAGATCACTGTGTGAAAGGTCACCTTGATAACATGCTTCCCAAATAATGTCTCCATGTGAATATCATGCTCCTCTCTCGAACATGAGATGATATCCTCACCCTAGAGTGGCAATAATAAAATACTATACACATCATCCTATGTCACTATCAACTCTTTGATAGGTAAATATAAGGTGTTGGTGGTGTGATCCCACCTCTCTATCAATTTTATCATCAAGCTAACATCATTTGAAAATCTACAATATCATCACAATCATGCTAACCCTACAGTTGTCATGTACTCCCACTCATCCATGGTGACATCCATCATCATCCTTGTCAACAATGTAGGTAGTTGATCTCATAATGCTAACTCCTACCTAGCCTACATTCACACACACAAACCTCTAGTCACATACTTTATAATATAAAACACTACCCTTTTTACCCTTCTCTCTAGGAGAACTACATTGGCTTGAGGCCCTCATCTAGACTACGTAGGTAGCATTCAATCAACATGGGGTATTCTAAGGTTATATCGGTCATATACCCACCTAAATAACTAACGTATTAACCCAACTAAACCTTAGGCCTAACTACCTATCTCTCAATCATGGGCCCAATAACCTATCTTTCAAATCTAGGCCTCATGGCCTATATCTTCAACTCTAGGCCCCATGGCCAATATCTCACACCCTCATCCCCATGACCTATCTTTTAAGCCCTAAGTCCCATGGCCTATTTTAATTCCCTTATAAAAATTTTAACCATACTTCACCCTTTTTTCCTTTGCACTAGGAGACCTACATTGGCCTGAGGCCCTCACTTGGGCTATGTAGGTAGCACTCAGTCAACACAGGGTCTTCTAAGGCTAGCTCAACCATTAATCTCATTAACTAACTCAACTAGGGATCTAAAATGGGCCTTTTCTTCCTATTTAGAGTTTTTTTCTTATGACTAATGTTAATTAAGGCTACCAATGTTAGAACCAAATCTCAGTCAACATTATCACCTTATCGATTGACGTCGATGAATCCCGTTGACATTAACGACTGGTTCGGCCCTAGAGCTGAACAACCCATCTCCCAAATTTAGGTTTTTCCCTTAAAACTACCCCCCAAACCCTCCCAAATTCACCCAAACCTAAACTTACCCCATTTCCTACCCTCTAATTTCCCTCTCTCCCCCCAAATGTAACAAATTTTCACAAATAACAAATTAACTACCTTACATTAAAATTTAACTCAAAGGGCATCTTACCTCATCTCTCCATCTCCTCTAGGTTGGAATGTTTGGCACTTGTGAGATTATGCTACTAGCTAGGTCCCCTCTAAAATCTATCATCTTTACCCATAATAACACTCTCTCAGTCACACCATGGCCCACCAAGTGCTCAATCTAACCCTCACTCTCACACAGTCATCTCAACCACTTATCTCTCACTTACTCACCACAAATAGACAAGCTAGAGCTATCTTATTCCCCACAACACTTAGAGCTCTTTTTCTCTATTCAAACATCACAAATGATTTTTGGTGGGCTACGAAACCCCTTTTTGTTGAGTTTGGTCACCCACTAATGTCAATGGCCTTAACCTAAGATACTAATGTCAACAATACTTCCTACTAAAATCAGCGACATAATAGACATCAATAGCCTTAACATGAGAATTTTTAACCCCAAATACCACCTTTTATACTAACTATAAACCTTGAATATCACATGTATCTCCCCAACCAAGAAAACTAACCTTGGAGATCACTTAAATCTCCACCCATGATGACTTTGACTAGATATCATAAATATCTCCTTGACCATTAACCCTTTTGAACCAAGCTTGCATTGGTTATCTTGATCAATTATGCTACCTTGATATCATTGGATATTTTACACACACATGTATATTAGGTGTTTTGGATCATGACCAAGCTATTCCTATCACCTGTAACCTTTTATGTTCACTAGGATCACTTCTTACCTCAAATACCTGGACTACATAGACCATTGGAGCTATAACTTTGATCATTTTAACCTTATAATCTATCAATTACAATTTTTGATTTGGTTATTTTTATCTAATTCATCCTTTCTTTACTTGTTATCGATTGTGTCAAATATAACTCATAATAATATACATGTAATTAGTGATGTTACCATGCTCTCACTCAACATCCACCCACCCAATTAACTCCTTATCAAACTAGTACTTGATTCTAGATTCTCCTCTATTAGTTCCAATTTTGAGGGGTGATACCTCATCCCATACCTGGAGCATCCAACTCTTATTTTTTTCTTACAACTTGTCAGTGTAAATTATAGGACAAAAAAGGTCAAATGCAGACACAAAAATTACATTACACACGTGTGTAACTCCCTATGTCAAAACCCCCTTGAGCCCCTTTTAATAATTAGGCTTCTTAACCCATGTTTTCACCCCTCACACATTTAATTAATTTAAAATATTTAATTAATTTAATAAAAAATGACTTATGCCACCTTACCTAGCCACTTAATCTTAAGACTAATTCTTACCCTTCGAGTCACCTCAAGACTTATTTCCCTAATCCTAACTACCCATGACTTATTCTCACCTATAACATAAATTCATAACTTATGGCCTTCATAACCTCACATTTATACCATTTCCTAATGGATAGCACACTTGGTATGAGAAGGAACAAAAATAGGCTAAAAATAACCCTTTTACCTATTCTCATGCCACCAACATTGGTCAACCCATGATCGATGTCGATGGGATTACCAACATCAGTTACTTAAACCAAATTCCAAGATAATATTTAGTCTAGAAAAATTTATAAAAATCAATCATTTTCATACATTCTTATAAATTTGATTTTCTACATCTAGGTTTAATGTTACTCTACATAAATTAGTCTAGATTAGAAATTAATATATTGCATAGATCTTGGGTTATTTTGATCCAATAACACATGATTATCTTTCCTATTCACCTACTACTTCATCACACCTCATCAAATCCATATATTAAACACTCATAGTTCATCCATTTTACTAGCTACGTATATCTTTGTTTGTAATTCCTTTAAATATTCATTTTATAATTACTTTATGTTATACTATTTATCATTTTATGAACGTCTCAACTCTCCCTATGAAGGAGTTAAAAAACTCCTTCACCTATTTCCCTCTACTTCAAACATACCAACCCTTTATTTATACCCACATGAGCATTAACCACTCCCTTATGAATCTCACCAACCTCACAAACCTAACAAAAATCTACTTCCTAGCTCATAAAAATCTCCTGCAACCTCCCTGAGAACTTATTTCCCCTCACATAATTGACATCAGTCTTATATCCTTATCAACATCAATAGCCTAACTGACATCAATGACTATTTATTTCCACAGACTTATCTAATCCTTCTTAAACAACCTCTAAAACTACCAATAAATCACATTACCTGCATTATGTCACTCTCTGCTACCCTTAAACTACAAGAATGGTATGAATATCTCTCTCTCTTACTCTCTATTTCATTTTTTTTATTTATTACCATTTTTTTTTCCAAAAGTGGACTGTCATGCCTAAGAAAGTTTAACACTTCCAATAAAAAGTGCATAGCTTGGTATTCCACTCATATATCTACTATAAAATATTTTTGGTGGTAGTGCTTTCTTATTTATAGATAGTCCTCCCTAGCCAAATAGGAGTGCTCAACATCATCTAGATATGGTGTGAAACCAATCTAGGTTCTCTCTAATCTTTAATCCCTACCCTTCATCTCTATTTATCTTTAAACATCAAGTAGATTCAAAATTTAGTGAAATAATCTATACAAATCAATGGCCCATGCTTTGTCACTAAAAGATGATCTAAATACATGAAGATCTTGTAGACTTTTCAATAGAGTCTTGGGACCCCACAAGCTCACTACATAGCCAATTCTCATTCAAAAAAGTACTAACATAAGATAAAAATCATGGGGAAGACACACAAAATGGCTAAGTGTCACAACCATGAGGCTTGGAACAAAAGGAGCCAATCATAGGCAAGATCCCAGATTATAGTCAATGGCTCATGCTAATCTAAGGTTTTAATCCTACGATGTGAAATAAAATATGGTATTTTAAATACCAATAGCTAGTGCTCAAAGTAATTTATGAAGAATGCCATGAAAGGTCCAAACCAATGCCACAAATATGCCATGCAAGTAGACAAGTATAAAACAAAAGATCTTGTGGGCTCAACAATGTGAATGTATAAAGTCAAAGGTCCAAATCAAATCCAAGGAATGTATAAGCTAGAACCTAGATATATACAACCATTAAAGCTCCAAAACCCTAAACCTTACACAAAAGTGACCCATTTGAATTCATTTAGTCACAATTTGATCCAATAAGAGCTTAATTGTGTTTTTGAGTGAACAAGAGATTTCACAGAGACCAATTTCTATCTGAGGTAAATAATTTACAAAATTAGAGACCATGTTATCCCACATATTATATAATAAGGAGGGGAGTGAGCTCTACTTTTCAATAGATAATGAGAGGAAAATCTTGAATGATACTAAATTATACATTGCATCCATGAATATCCTAAGCGTTAGGAATTGGTCTAAATTATTCTTCATCATGGAGGAAATAAAGTCCATTATGAAGGAGAAAATGATTGCCATGGTGAGATGGAGACATTATGACTTAGTCACTATCGAAATGGCCAACCTTCACCATGTTTTTAAAAATCCTATGGTACTATATTATATAGATATCCTTGCTTATATATTGTTTGATTGTATGGCATATAATGAATCATTCATCAAGGAAGAAAAATCCAAAAAAAATAGTCTCTATTTCCCCTATAAATTTTTAGAAATATTATAAACTCTTAATTCCCCATGTGGACTTATTTAAAATTAAATAATTGACCAACAATCATGACCTAGACTCTATCCTTAGACCCTGGCTACACCAAGGACCCCATATATTTAGGGACTTTAAGGGAAAGATCCCAATAGTCCAATTTAGGGAGGTCATTAGAGTGATAATGATCCTATAAAACCAAGCCTTTTGATCTCCCTCAACCACTTATGTATACAAAATATAGGTTAACTTTATGCATTTCATGGTGGAGGAAAACCTCATCCCTACAATTGGAGATTTAATCAGTGTCTTCTTGGCCAAACAATTCACTACCATCAAAAGGAAGGCATAAGTAATTTTATATGATGTCATACCACTAGATTCCCTTCTTAACTTAATCAACTTCCTTGGTATTAGAAACTAGTATTCTAAGGGAAAAAATGCCATTTCCCACCATTACTCCAGTTTGCATATCTTTAATTATAGGAACCACATGAAATTTATTTTTGATTGTGTCTACCCAACCATAGTGAAGGGTATCACAGGTGTTCCCATGCCAAGGGTGCACCCACTAATAAAAAAGTATGTAGAAATGATGTGTGACATCTCATTATACCCTAATTTTATAGCCATTAGGATTGAATGGATCATGTCCCAACCTTATAGATTATCAATTTATGTTCCTAGCAAGTGTGTAGAGAAAGAAATTGCCTCCTAGCTCATCCATGGCATTGATGGCATTTATAAAGAAAAGAGGAAGAGTCTCCTCCATCCATTCCCTTTGACAATTAGAATAACCATACTTCAAGATTTTAAACAAGTTGATACCATGGCTAAGAACATGGATTCATTTGGGTTCCATCTTGATGAACTCAAGATCTGGGATTCAAAGAACATAGTGACTAGTCATTTAAAGGATAAGAAGCTCCTTAAGCCTAAGTACGTATATTAATTTAGTTTTTATGACACCATTTATATTAAGGCTAATAATTATGAAGAGGTGTTGACCAGGATTCAAAGGAACAACATTAAACTTGAACATAGATTGACCAAGGATGATAAGCCATTTGGAGAGGCATGGAAAATCCATCCTTTACAATATCACTTGCTACCTAAATGATCGAGGACTGCACAAGAACAAACCCATATAGAACAACAACAACCATAGGCTAAAATTGTGGAAGGATAGGATGAACAACGCCATGGTAAGGAGAAAGTGGGAGAAGTGAAACTAGATGAGAGGCTTAGTGAGGGGCCCTCATCTTCAATACTACCCTAAAGGCCACCTTCCCCAATTTAGTACATAAATATGATTTCCCTAGAACCAAAAGAGACACTTTAGGGTACGTTCAAGTAACTTAAAAAATCATATGACACTAATAGGGAATAATAATAGTTTGAAGAAGCTCAAATCTAAGTGGGAGATTTTGAAGAGGATAAATGGAAAGAGCTTGCTCTTTGTATGGTCCCTATTGACCAAATTTGACTTTTAAGTCAAATTGGGGCACCTATAGGTAAAAAAATAACTTATTAGGTCTATAATGGGTGTTATATGAGTGTCATGAGGTGTATTATAGTTGAACTGATGCGAATTAATGCTATATTAGCTTTGGTTAATTAGTTTTTAAGTCCATTTATCATTTTGGGTCATTTTAAGGGTTAAAATTGAGCATTTAATGATTTATATAGGTTTATTGGGAAATGATAAGGTGTAAAAAAATTTTGTCATGTGACATGTGTCCTAAGAAGTCTTTGGTAACTAATACTAACTAAAAATTATCAGGTTACTCAGAAATAAGTAGTTTTCTTGAAGTAAAAAATAGAAAATAGCACTTGTATAACCTCTTTGGGAAGTGTGCCAATTGTAAAAGGTTGAAATGTGACTCTTAAACTTCCCCATGCTTATTCCCATTATTTTTTTGATCTGGAAGTGTCATTTCTAGGTCAAAACCATTCTACTCTTTTCTTGGCTTTCTAGACACACAAAAGTGACTTCCAGGTTTGTACTTGGTACGATCAACACAAGGGGTTTTAGGTAGAATTATTTTGGGAGGTTTTTTTACACTTAGATAAATTAATTTTAATATCAATATTTTTAGTAATGGTGGTATGAGATTTATGAACCATTGCTAACAAGTTGACTATATAAATCTACTTACAATTCTATGCACCATATAGATTTTGATTTATTTTGGGAATTTTTGTATAGTCCAATTGGTTATTATGATTCCAATGATTTTTTATTACTACTATAATGGTACCCATTCTTTTTTTCATGTTTCATGGTGTTTTGGTGAACAAATTATCTCACTTTGCAAAAGGGTGTCACCATGTGCAGTTTCATTCAATTGTCCTTGTTTTAGACTATGTGTTCCTCTTCAAAGGTCTCATAGGAATATGGTGTGGTATTTATACTAATATAAAGACTATATTTATCAATATCCCTTCATTATTGATCCCATACACCATATTTTGGACAATTTTTAGTCTTGCCTTTCTTCATACCCAACTATCTGCTCAAATTCACTTGCAACTAGGTTGGAGCATGTGTGGAGAACTTATTTTAGCATGAAAATGGAGGTTTTTTGGAAGTATAATTATTTTTAACATGATATTTAATCATTAAAATCTCATTATAACCTTCACTTGTTAATGAAGAGATACTATGCAGTTATGAACAACATTCTCACTCAAGGCAGTCATGAACACACACCTACAAATGCTTGAAAAAGTTTTAGTATTGAAAGTGAGGTTTAGATACTTGTTTAATTTTTTTTTAAAATTATGGATTCCTTTGTAAAATTTTTCAATATCTCAGACTTTTTCATGAGAACATTCATTACACACATGTTTCCATTTCTACTTACTACCTATACTTCAAATAGTATGCTTGTACAAGCTAGCAGAGGGTTTAAGGGGCCATATAGAGAGGTTGAAACATGAGTTAATTCTATGATTAATACAAAAATATTATATATAAAATTTAAAATTCATTTTTTACAAGTTTAATGGACAAATGAGGATGAAAATTTTGATCAAGCATGTTGACTAAGTTTTCGGACCTATAGTCCCTAAAAAGGGAAACAAAAGGTCTTATGTGTTTTATTTGTGTCTTGAAATAGAGATACATGGGATTTGGAACATATATATAGGTGTAATTTGAATTATATATAATTTAAAATGAATTTTATAATTTTTTAAGGCAAATAACTAGGGGAAGATAGTGTTAAAAGGTCCTAAAATTTCCTACAAAACACTAAATTACTTCAGTGGTATCTATAGGCTTGATCCTAAAAGAAGGATTATCTAAATAAAGGATGTAAGCTAGGCCTTTCCATTATTTTTAAAAATTATAAATGTTTAATGTAACTTTTATGCCTTAGAGTGGAATCAAGAATGGATAGTAGGTGGTATTTTTTTCCATCATTTACCCCTAAAGTTTGTACATTGTAAAAGTACACACCTACATCAGGGTAGGGAAGCATTAACCCAATTGGATGTTATAATGGTGTTTTAGGGTTTTAAAAAAATTTAAATAGTCTAAAAAAATTCCTTTTCACATATATTGATTTATATAATACATATAAACATCATAAATGATCTCATTTTAAGCTAGTTGCACCTATAAGGGTTAGTAAAGGTAGAATTCTTAGTATACGCAATAACACAAATGAATGTTGTTTAAGAATTTGTAATAAACAGGAGGTTATTAATTTTATTTCAAACAAGAATGGATGATTTTATATTACCTCGAGATGTTTAAAATTGACCTTTAGTATGAGTCTTTAAAAAAGAGGTCACTTATAGTATTCCTGAAAGTCAGATATAGGTGACTGTAAGCAAATAGTCAATTGATAAATATGTCTTGGTATTGTTTTAGGCTAGTTACAAGATTTAATACATGTCAAAGAAACATAAAATTAGCCTTTTGGTTTTATAAGAGGTTATGGACATGATATTTAAGTCATATCATGCATTTTTGCCTATAGGCACACTCTAAAGAGCAGAAACATAGTCAAAAGGGGAACTCAATCTTATCCCAGTGAAGGTGTGAAGTGAGAACATGAAGGTTAATGTGAGTTTAAAGAGATAAAATATTATTCATTATTGTCATAAAACTTCATGATACTATCATAAATGGAGATATTATCAAGGAAGTGACTTAGACAATGTACTCACATTCCTTATGGAAACCCCTACATATAGTCTCCTCCATAGGGTCTATTTTGGGTTCTCCATCTTTGAAGGGTATATACATATGAAAAGGAGCTTAAATTTTTTAAAAATGGTAATTAATATGTACATAAATTCATATAGTTCTTGGTTTTCTTAGACAAACATGGGAAGTACCTCCTATTTTATCTCAAACAAGGGGTACTTCCTTAGATGCAAACCTTGGCAGTTTTGACAAGAGGTTAGAAAAGGATGGTATTAATATATTTTAAAACTATAAAATACCTATGTTAAGATGTAATACACCTAGTAAAATCATGGAAATAAATAATAGAGAGAGGAAAATATATACAGTTCATAAAACCTCAAAGGTTACAGTCAAACCTAATTGGGCAGGCTTAGGCCAAAAAACCAAATAAGAGATCAATGTCACTTTTGACATTAGACATGAATTTAAACCTATTTAAAAAATTTCTCGGGATGGAATTTTATGTGTATAAGCTAATTAAATATAGATAAAACCTCAAAAAGGTCATTTTGTTCTTCAAGTTGCAAGTAGACCTATTAAACAACATTAGGCATAATGCTCAAATGAGGATTCACTTTCACTTTACACATGAAATGAACATCCTCATAAATTAAAACATGTTTTTGAGGTAATTTACGACATGTAAAAGCTTTTGGA
This sequence comes from Torreya grandis, assembly GCA_037957365.1. Classification (NCBI taxonomy): domain Eukaryota; kingdom Viridiplantae; phylum Streptophyta; class Pinopsida; order Cupressales; family Taxaceae; genus Torreya; species Torreya grandis. Next base: position 286,361 of record JARHVA010001672.1, on the reverse strand, counting down.
GTGTACAAAAAGCACAAATAATACCTTTTATCTCAAAACTCATCTTAGGCCTATGCAAATGGATGAATCAAGCTTGAATAGGTCACATTAAAATGCTCATATCTTATTATAGGATCTAAATTGGAACTAAATTACTTTGGGGAAGTTAGTGAGGTCTTTAAACATCAAACTAGTGAAATTGGTTGGCAACTTAGACATCCAACTTTCATGAACAAAGATTAAGGGTCAAAACTACTCTAAACCCCTTATAAACCCTTGATAATGATCTCATGGAGGAAATAGAGTTGGATAGATATAAAAATGGAATATTTTTACAATAAAAAGGATTGGATGTTGTTAAGGAATTAGTCAGGCTACTCCACATGTTAAATATCTATATGGAATTGTATGGATAGGCTATAAAACAAGGCTTTATGAGGTTTAAAGAGATAAAAATCAAATGGATGGAAATATTAAGAATTAATATAACTCCAAATATCACTATAATTCCTTGAAACAGCTGCTCAGTGTCCAAACTAGGTGCTTTAACTCAACTAGTCAAAACTAGCCTAATAGATAAGCTAGAGAAAAGTGTGAAAACTTCAAGTGAATGGATTTTTAATGTGTCCTTGGTGATTATAAGGAAATTTATGGTATTTAAAAATTTAATTCACTTACTCCCATGTATTTTCATGAGCAACTGATGCCAATTTTGAGGCCATGTGTGTAGGGTGCTTGGAAGTGTAGTTTTATGGACAAAAAATATTGATTGCTTCTTTCTAAGAGTCTGTAGATTACTAAACCTAGAAAACATACATGGATAAGAATTTATGAAATCTTACCATTCCATTCCAATCATTTTACTTGATCCTAATCAAGTTATGGGACGTTCAAACAAGGCCAATCATGCAGGCATTTTTTAAATCCAAAATGGGGAATTTCTTGCCATTTTTCATGAGGTTTATGACTTTCATTGACATTTTTAGATTAATATATTCCATGGTTAATAGAATACCCTCTCTAAATTCACAATTAACTCCTTTTATAAACTTGAAAATTATCCTTGTGACCCTTGGACTTCTCTCTTCTCTTCTCTCTCACAAGTTTTATAAGATCTAGCCATTTTGGACGTTTTATTCTATGATCCACATAAATATGGAGAATAAATACTCAAATGTATACCTTTTTTATCAATAAAATAATTAAATTTTACCCCTTCCATGACTATTCTTAGTGTGTTCATTTTGAATGATTGATTTTACATCAGTGAAGACTATGGATTCCTTATCATGTTTTGTCATTCTTTCATCATGTTTACAATTGGAAAGTATCTTATTGTAGTGTTTTATGAGATGTCAAGGATTTATTGATTTATTATTTTCATTAGTTCTATCATAAGCCTCTTGTTTAGTCCTAGCTTTTCACATTCATCTATAACCTCATAATGTAACATTGATGTGAGAAGATGAAGGTTGGAGAAGTGTAGGTTCAATTTGTCCTTTGATTTCAAGTGTAATATGCATATGGTTGGATTTAATAATGTTATTTGGTGTATAAAATACCTTATATTAGTTTTATTTTATTTATCCTTCTCCTTTTTCACCCCCTAAGTTTAGTAGTAGTTGCAATTCAAAGTGGTATACCAAGGGAGATAGTCCTATCTAGAGATTCACCTCATTCCTTAGGCTACCCACAAGCCTAGAGGTGATTCCATCATGATAATTTGATGAGGATATATTTTAATCTCCTTAAAGGGTGCAAATCCAATTGAAAAATTTCCCATTGGCTCTTAAGGAGAAGAGAAAAGTAGAAATGGCACTAGTCCTTATTGGGCCCAAAAGATCAAGGTTGACTCTCAAACACCTAACAAGTGAGATCAAACTATTTAGTGATGAATTTCCCATCCATGGGCTAATTATCCCTGACTGATTCATTTATAGAAAATTAAAAAAGATTCCTTCTCTTTCCCATTCATGGGCCATGATAAAAATTAACAATGTTGAAGTGCATGATGACATAAAGCCATGGATTAGGGCTATGGTGAAAGAATAAGAAGAGAGAATGATTATGGTCTCTCAAATATATAAAAGTAAGAAAATGTAAACCCAAAAAACATCAAGTATCATAGGTGTAAAGATACCTAAACCTCTAAAATTCATAGAGTCATCTACCACCATGAAATTTAATATAGATACGACTGGATTGGAGAGTGTTACCATCAAGAAAGACATGCTAAGAGATAAGGAATTAACCTTTAAAAAGGTGGAACCCTTTTTAGGATTAACCTCAATTATGGGGCAATAACTAGGTGAAGTTACCATTCATGAAGAAGATTTTGAAATCTTAATCGAGTCCCAGTTAGCATAATCTAAATTAGGGGTCATTGGAATGAAACATATCATTTATAATTTGGAAAGGGTAAAAGAAAACTTGGATATATGCAATTCTATTAGTACCTAAGACAATGACCAAGATGTTTGATGAGTCATTTTATGACATGTTTGAGGTACTCAAAATGATAAAGTTGAGGTAGAGTGCATTATCATAATAGAGTGAATTAGCCAAGGGTTTGGTCACCTAAAGACAAGCCTCAAAATATAAAATAGCCAAAATTTTCAACGTCTAAGAATGAAAATAGATCTTAGGATTCAAAACTATTTGTTTGGGACACTTGAGCACAATTCTAGGAATTTTGGTTGACAAGGTTCAAAATTTGAGTGTATGGCACAATAATGTGGAAAGGCTCCTATAAGATGATAAGGAGATAATTTCAAGGATTGAAGAGCTTATTGGGACTATGATTTTAGATCCTTAACAAACCAATACCTTGGGAATCACAAGTGATGAGTAATTCAAACGTTGGGCTACCTTGGTAACTAAGGAAATTAAAGGAAAGAGGAAAGGCAAATCTAGGGCTAATAATAGTAAGATATTAGACATGATATTCAATGTTGGAGAAAGGATAAATGAAGATAGAAGAATAAAATAATCCATGGATATCAATTATAAATAACTCAAGGACTTGGCAAACTAAGAGGAATAACATATCCTAAATCTAGCTATGGATCTAAATATAGTTGATGAGCAACATATTAAATCCATGATCATCCTCCCGCAATTACAAGTAGAGGCCCCACCTAAAAATTAGATAATATTATATTTTTTAGATATAATATTCCATTGTAAAGGCACATGTTGTTTTTTTATCTTATTTGCTTCTAGGTCAGTACAATGCGAAAAATCAAGTGTATTTTAGAGCATGGTTAAAAAGGATAGTTGTCCTTTTATTTTGTAAACCTGTATATTGTCACTGATCAGTATATTAAGTAATATTTTTATAAAGTAATTTTTAACCATTGGTAAAGGAGAGATAATTTTTATCAAATTTTGTAAACTTGAAGCAATTAATATAATCAAGGTGTTTTGCAAAGATTGTCCATTTTTTATATGTCAATTGCTAATATAGTGTTCTCTCAATTTCTATTTTTATGTCTTAAATTTGAATAGCTTCTTTGAATTTTGGGTTGCATTTTCTAAGCATAGGTTTTATACTCTATGCATATGCTAGATTGGATATGATATCTTAGGTTTTGCTTCATTTCATTTTGCTCTATATTCAGTTGTGTAAATGCTATTTTATTATAGTAGTAAATCTTTAAAAGTAGACCCAGTTCTTACTTGTGACTCACAATATTATCCTTTGAAGCTCACCTAGTATATAGTGGAATTTGAGCTTATTCTAGTTTACATTATATATTGGTTTAAATGCATACTCAGTTGTAATTGATGCTTTATCATGATATTTAAGGCTAAAATTGGTAATCACTCACTTTATTTTTTGCCTTACCCTTCTCTTTTCTCTTTTCTTACACTAGATCACTTTAGTTTAGGCTTCATTATAAATATCCATTTAGATTAACTTGTAGCTTAAATTTTGATCATAACTCACTAAGTATTAACATAAATTATTTATAATTCATGAAGGACATGCCATGATGGCTTCCAAATATCACTCATATATATTAGATATTTTAAGCTTATACTTGTAAATATAGATCATATTCATAAAATTGAATGCATTTTTGAGCTAATTCAATCAAATATCAACATCATTTGCATTTTTCATACAAGCTTTGAAATATAAGCTCATTGTGAATGTCTAGCTCTTATTGTTTATAAGAGCTAACTTGATACATCATATTTTAGGTAATATATTCAAATTTAAATATAGAATTACCCAATATTAGGATAAGATTACACTCAAAAACCCAAGAACCTTTGCTTATCTTGAGGTTCGTAGAAAATCCAAACTTGACAAAGGTAGACATAGGAGATCCAAATCTTTGCAAACTTTACCTATTCAAAGTACCTATGCCTTCAATATTCATTCAAGTATGGCTTGGTTAGGATAATATTCAATTAATGTGCTAGATGTGGTACATGACCTCCCACAAAACCCTAAGAAATATTTGCCTACATTTAGCCCAATAGGTATATTATCCACTAAAGAACATATAAAGTCTTTTAAAGCTGCCCTAAGATTATTGAATGTAGTGCATGAAGATGTAGTTTGAAAGTTATTCCACTTCACCTTTAAATATTTTACTTATGAATGGTTATTGAACTTAGATGATTATTACATCACCATTTGGGATGGTTTTAGTGATGTTTTTATAGGTCAATCTGGTAATATTGTTAGTCCTTGTGTCATTTACCATCAATTCACCACTATTATAAGAGATGCCAATGAGACTATTAGGTATTTTAGTGCTATATTTTATAAAATATATATCAAGACCATAGAACCCTATAAACTTGATGATGTTCTAGCTTTATAAATATATAAATATGTAGAAGATCCCATGACCTTTGTATTTTTGAAGAGATCGATGCTAGCTATAACTTCAATAACTAGGGCCTATTCTGAGGTAGTCACCATCAATTCTTAGATGGAATCCCAAGGAAAAATGTCATACTCTATGCCAAACATCAACCCACATATGCCTGTGATGAATGTATTCCCCAATAATAACAAAAATATCCTAGCCTTAAACCAATTGTCTTTGAGTCATTCAACTCCCAATGAAAACTTAGGATCCTTAAATCATCGTACTCATGGATTCAATACAAATGATCAAAGGGAATTGGTACCATATACTAAAAATAACTAGGTACATAATTCTAAAACTCCTAAAAATGAGAATGAATCTATATTAAAAATGTTCCCAAAGTTTAGCACTCATTTTTTAGCTACAAAAACAATTTGGAAATACTGATAAAATCTCAAGTGGGAACTTCTCATTTCAAAGGTACAACAATCCAAAAAATAGATTTTAGAATGATAGTTTTCATAATAATAGGAATAGTGAACCATCTTCTAAAAATAAGACCATAGAAATTAAACTCAATGATTTTTCATTACTTGATTATTATTGGGTGCATTGCACATGCAAGCATGAAGAGATTTATTGTATTATGTTTTGTAAATCCTTTGAGGTTTTATAAGAGGATGTGGATACATTTTAAGTTGTCCCTAATAAGTAAATTTGTGTTGGTGCTTCTAGATCTAAGTCATCTGATCAAGCCTTCATGGTTGATACTTTTGATTCCCCTTTGAAGAGGAAAATGAACCTAATGAGATCTTTGAGGATAGCCAAGATTTTCAATAGTTATTAAAGAAGACCTATCCATTAAGTAATTGAGAATAAAGACATCACTTGACTACCTCAACACCTCCAAATAATTTTGGTACTCCTACCGACACCTCTTCAAGCAATAATCTAGATCCACTTAAAATGAGTATTTTTATAAGCAATGTTGATATTCCTAGTTATTCTAATAAAAATAGATATAACATAGTTGAGGACATGAATAAGATTAGGTATAATATTACATTTCATGAACTTACATAGATCATAGAGAAAATGGACGTCCTTTTGGAATCTCTATCAAATAAGTCCAACAATCCACCCAAGGCTGATCATACGAATGTGACTATACATAAACCTAAGGTTGAGTCTCATCCTTTTTTGCTCACTGTCAGGTTGTTTGGTAATAAATTACATAATTTATTATTAGACTGAAGTACATCTACAAACATCATGCCTATATTTATATACAAATAACTTGGCCTGACTCTTATTAAGTTTGATAGGGTTGTCACCTAATTAGACAAATCTAGAGTTAGGGTAATTGGGGAACTTTTGAATGTTCACATGCAATTAGCTTATAAACCTAGGGTGAAATAATTCATTGATATTCAAGTTATTGATATACCTAATGTTTATGGAATCTTGTTGACTAGGGAATGGACCAAGGCTTTGAATGGTAACATGTCTATAGATTTCTCACATCTATGGCTACCTTAGAAAGGAGTCCCTAATAAAATCAAGGTTGAGAGAGAAACATAGATGAAACAAATGATAACTAAGTACATTGTTGTAAATGAGAGGGTCAACATAATTGAATCAGACTTAGGGGTGTTCACTCTATAAATTGATAAGGTATGTGATCCCAAGAGATCTCATGCAGTTCTTGGACTATGGAAATTGTATTTTGATGGTGTTAGGTGTAATGTTAGATTAGGTGTTCATGTTGTCTTAACTTACCCTAGTAATAGAAAGTAACATGTTTCTTATAGGATCCAATTCCATTATACTAGCAAACTTATTAAATATGAAGCCCTTATCTTAGGCTTGCAATTTTATATAAAGAATAAGGTCAAAGAACTACTAGTTTATAGGGATTCAAAACTAGTGGTCAACCATGTAAAGAGAAAATACCAATCCAAGATATCATATATTAAAAGTTATAGGTTTAAGGTTTGGGATTTTATTGAGTCCTTTGATGATTTTAGTATCACTTCCATCCCAAGAGAAGAAAACCAAGTTCTTTATGAGTTGGAATCTACTATAGCCAACCTAATGCCCAACCAAGATTCCCTCAATTTTAGCATTGAGTTGATCCCTTGTCCTTTAGCACCTAATAATGTTAACCACTTTCAAGTTTCAAATGATGATCAATATATATTGGATTTCATGACCAATTCTAGAGCATTTGATACCCATATTATTTACGAGACTGATGAAAGTGCATCTATGGAGGATAAGTTTGATGGCAAAGTCATTCAGTTGAATGACAATAAGATCCCTAAGGGGATGATTGATTTAGAGAGACTATTTGATCAAGATAAACTATTTTAGGTTCTTAAGATTCCAAAGGTAAGTGTAAAATATTATAATGTTATTAATCTTGGTCTCCAAGATCAACCCTAACTAGTAAATATTGAAAAATCCTATACAAGCATTGAGAACAAGAAGGTCAAAGAACTCCTCACCCAATATAGGGATGTCATAGCACGGTTCTATAATTACTTAAATATGTCTGATCCAAGAGACATTACCCATAATATTCCCATTAAATAAATTTTCAAACCATTCAAATAGAAGGAAAGGCCTGTAAACCCTATGCTAGAACACATGATCTTTAAGGAAGTCAAAATATTACTAGATGCTAGGATAGTCTTCCCCATCAGACATTCTATCTAGGTGGCTAACTTGGTGCTAGTCAAAAAGAAGAATGATGAGATTAGACTTTTTATTCACTTTAGAAACTTAAACAAAGCATCAAAAAATGACAACTATCCTCTTCCTTCTCTAGACCTAGTGATTCAAGTTGTTTCAAGTTTAGGTATGATGTCTTTTTTTGATGGATTTCTAGGTTACAACTAGGTGTTGGTTTATAAAGAAGATAAAATGAATAAAACCTTTACAACAAAGTGGGGAACCTTTGCTTACAATAGGATGCCCTTTGGGCTAATCAATGTAGGAGCTACTTTATAAAGAGATATGGACCATGCCTTCCAAGGTCTAATAGGTAAGTGTATTATTAAATATAAGGATGATCTAATACTTTTTTCTAAAATTAGGGAAGATCACTTCATTCACTTACAATAAGTATATGAGATATGTATAAGGTATGGAATCTCCTTAAACCTTAAGAAGAATATCCTTTATGTTATAGAAGGAAAATTATTGTGGCATGTTATAAGCAAGGGTGGGATCTCTATAGATCCTGAAAGGGTAGAGGATATATCCAAAATAGAACCCCCAAATAGTAAAAAAATATCTAAAGTTATTCTTTAGAAAGATAAACTTTATAAGAAAATTAATTTCCAGATTTGTAGAGATTGTGAAGCCCCTAAATGACATGCTAAAGATGGATTCCAAAGTCACATAGACTGAATAATATAGAAAGGCATTCAATGACATCGAAAAGTCCATTAAACGAGCTCCACTCATTATAATTCTTGACTTATCAAGGGACTTCTACCTCTATTCCTTTGTATCTAACCACATTATGGCTATAGTCTTGACTCAAAAGATTAAAGGGTGTGATCATCCAATAGCTTTTATGAGCACTAATTTCAAGAATTCTAAGATAAATTATTCATTGATTGATAAGTGGCCATATGCATTAGTTTAGATAGTTAATAAATTTGGACATTATATCCTTAAAAATAAGGTGCATTCTATCCTACCTGACCCTACCACCAAGCTTATGTTAATATAGAATGAGCTGGGAGAACATAGAGGTAAGTGGATGTCAATTTTTCAAGAGTATGACTTGGAGATGAAAAAAATAATATTGGTAAGGTGATAAGGTTTGATCCAAATAACTTCTAATATTAACCCTAGGCTAAGTGTTATGCAAGTTGATCAATAGAACTTTCAAGCTAGTGAATGGTATGATTCAATCATACATTTAATAATTAATGGTATTTGTCTTACATGATTATCTAGGGAGAAAAAGAGATTCCTAAGGTTGAAGGTAACCCATTACCTAATCAAGGATGGGTTCCTATATAGAATAAATTTTGAAGGGAATTATTTGAGATGCATCTCACAAGAAGAAGCCACCCAAATCATGAGCACCTTTCATGAAAACATGGGTAATGGACATCCATCTAGGAGAACCATAACCCATAAAATTATTAAAGATAACTATAATTAACCAAATATTTTTAATGATTCTCACAAACATGTGAGGGAATGTCACTCATGTCAGATCTTTAACACTAAGGAGCCAAAGGCAATAATGCCTTTGTAACTAGTCATGGGTTATAAAACCTTTGCTCAATGGAGGTTAGAATTTTTTAGGGTGATAAACCTTAAATCATATGAAGGTCACAAATATGTCATGACTACCATAGAATATTGTATAAGGTGGACTAAATCTATAACCACCAAACAATGCAGGACTGAGGAGGTGATCAACTTCTTGTAGGAAAGCATATGTATTAGGTTTGAAACTCTAGTCTTTCTAGTATGTGACAATGGGTTTGCATTTATCTATATACATGTGAATGAATGTGCTTATGATAATGGAATCACTCTCAAGCTTGGATCCAACCATTATCCCTAAAGAAATGGAGTCTGTGAATCTACCAATAAGAACCTAATGAAGGTGATCAAAAAGTCTATTGCAAACAAGCCCAAGACCTAGCATAAGCTTCTTAAATATACACTATTGGAAGATAGGATAAGAATCAGGCTATCCTTAAGAGATTTACCATTTATATTGGTGTATAGATAGTAACCAATATTTCCTATCACTCTTATGTTTTGCATATACATATTTATGCATGAATACATAGAAGAGAGCTAGGAGTTAGTAAACTCAAGATTGTTGGAAATAATTTAGATATAGGGTTCAAGGGAGAAATCATTCACTAATTTTAGTAGTCATTAGACCAAAGCCAAAAGGTGGTTTGATAAAATATCAAGGTGTTCAAACAAGGCAACCTAGTTCTCCTTTGGGAGAAAGCATCTGAGCCTAAGGGCAAACGTGGAAAATTCACATGATTGTGGATTCGCGCATACCAAATTTTATAAACATTAGGAAATAAAACCTTTAAGCTCAAAGATCTAAAAGGATTAGAGTTCACATTTTCCACCAATGGGAAATACATCATTCACTACTTTTTTGATCCTCCTGAGGTCTTTTTGAAGTAAATTGTTAGATGGATAGAATTTAGAGTAGGTAGGATAGTTAGTTTCCTTTCAGTTCTTTCCTTATTGTCCCTTGTTTATATATATGCATGTATATATTTATTTACTTTCCTTTCCTTCCTTTATTTCCTAATTTATATTATGTATTTATTTCATGTTTCCTTGTTCCTTATATCTAATAAATCCTTTTAGATAATCTTGAGTTGAAAGTTATGAAGTCTGTTTGAAAATTCCCAAAATTTAGAAATGTAGGTGTGAACCTTATGCATATAATGACCATGGTCCTAAAATGTAAACATAATGTTGTAATTTATATAAAATGGTAAACACTAATAGAAAGGGCTAATCATTTCATAAGAACCTTACCATTATCATCATAAAACTCAATTTATCATGGTATACCCATCAAACACTTAATCAATATCCTTGCCTAGGATAGTGGTTTTAGCCATAGGTGATTATTTCAAGATAAAACATTTGACCAAATCCTAAAACATGTCTATTCTAGTTTCCAACCTTGCTAAAATCATAAAGATCCAAATAAATATATAAAAATAAGAACTCAATAAAAAATCAAGATCTTTATAAGCATAAGTGATTCTAGTAATCTTTGTCAGGGTTATGGACATATGGCTAGTAGTGGAGTAAGGCCTTGAGTAGAACCAATGGTATCTCTGTCAAGGCTATAAACACTTGGTTAGTAGTATAGCAATGCCCAAGCCTCCCCTAAGCTAAAATCATGGTTCCTAATGGACATATAAACATGCTCCAAGTAAACTGTTAGTAATTAAGGATATGAAGCCTAGAAATTATTTCTTCAACCCCATGGAAAATAATAAGTGGAATCAAAGCACACACATAGTACTATTATGCCTTGGTGTTTGACCCTATGTCTACAAGTGCAAGGTTTGTTTCAACCATAACCTAATCTAGATGAGATTTTTATCAAGTGGAATGGATGATCTAAATATTTGTCTAAATCAGAGTCTCTAGTTTATAACATATTACTATGTTTCCCCCTTGAGGTGCTATTTGTTGTGGCCAACATACCCCCATTTTTAAAAATAAAGACCCTTTAAAAACCCTAAGAATTGAACATGAAATATGGTATGATAAGATCATTTGTATAATTTGAATATCATCCACTTTATCAAAAGCAATCTTACTTGGCTATGTTTTGATTTAATTTTGACTAACAATACTAATAAATGGTCTCTATTTCTTATATTTACAAGTTCCATGGTGTTTGTCCCTAATAAATTCATGTTTCAAAACACTGGAAAAATCATCGACTCAAATTTGAATACAAGCAAGAACACTTTTAAAATCCATTTTGGGCCAAAGTATAAAGTTCATGTTTTAAGTTTAGTCATGTTTTTTTATATGACTAGAGCTTGGCCTCAAACACTTCGTCCCCATTGTTATTCCCCCTTTTAAAGTTCCTTATGTGTTAGGAATAATATTCATTTTGTAGGGTCCTTTTGATAATTCCTAACTTAAGCTAATGTTTTAACCCTAAGGACCTAATGTATTTATTTATATGAATAGGACCTTGATCTTAATATCTTAGCTTAAGTTTTAGTTCTCTGAGTCCAATTTTATGTTAGTTTGGTCTTTTGATTTATACCTTAGCCTAAGGTTTTATCCCTAAGGCCATGATGTATTTATTAATAAAATTGTGGCCTTAGTCTTAACACCTTAGCCTAAGCCTTTTTATCACCATGGTCATAACATAAGTTCTTCACATCTTGTAGGATCTGAGGGCCCTCACTTTATCATGACATTTGATCCATCTGAGTAAAGAAAGCTTGAGCTTTGACTTAAATAGCATGCATCTTAGATAATATAATGGTTTACACTTCCACATTGACTTTTGATCAAATGACATGAGGAAATCTTGACATAATCTCGCACATAGCCCCTGGGCCAATAACATTCAAGATCTTGAGTCATGGTCATTATTTCTCACTTCATTGTAAAGACCCAATTGGATGGAGTGAGGCAAATTTGAAAATTCAAAAGACTGTGGAAGGCCTCAATGATTTACATGCAACACATTTGCATTTGATGATAAAATATAAATGGTTCCTTCTTTATAATCTTATGGCTATCATTTTATCATGGATTTTGTCCAATAAAGAGAATTAAGACCAAGATATTAGGAAGATACACTAAGGTGCCAAGTGGAATTATCTTATTATGTCACAATAATTTTAAGAGCTTAAAATCGATGTTCACATGACCATTATTTAAATTCCACAAGGATATATTTGATGTTCATGTGACCATCAACTTTAAGCCCACCAGATCAAAAGAGTCACTAGCTTAAAATTGATGTTCACATGAGCATTATTTTATGCCCAAAAGGATGTATTTAATGTCCACAAGACCATCAAATTTAATCTAATTAATTATTCTACTTAGGATCAAAATACGTCCAAAATCTTGTTGGAAGGCTTGGAAATTTCTTTATAATTTGAGGCATGTGCTCAAAAAAATTTCAAACACTAGAAATATTCAATCTAGAAAAATGGAAATGATCTCATGGTCTAAGTATATGTAAAACAAACTTATTTTAAATATATAATTTAATATCCCATGGTATTTCATTCGAATACCTTGAATGTCAAACTACATACTTATACTAGGTCTTATTTTAAAAGAGTCCCTATAACATAGAATTTAGACCAAATACTCCTAACCAAAGGTTTTCATGTGTCTTTTAATACATTAAAAACCTATTTAATGTTAGACCATTATATCATTTTGAACCCCCTTTTGAGTATTATTTATAAGGTTAGGCATAAATATTATAGACTAATTCATACATTATGTTTGTTAAACACATCATAAACATTGGCTTAAAAAATTTAGCAGGGTCTCTTTTATATTATTCAAAAAACATAGACATAAATCCCTTTGCCTAAAGTTTGCTTCATTATTAAAAAACATGTATCAAAGCTTAGCCTATGGAATTTAAGCCTAAGTCACATTTTAATAATGCACTAACTTAAATTTTAGGCATCTCTACAGATCAACAGCTCATTCTTTGGCACTAGAAGATGATTTAATGACATGAAGATCTTCTGGACTTTTAAAGGGAGTCCCAAGACCCCATAAGCTCATTGTGTTGTCAATGCTCATTTAATAAAGTACCGAAATAAGATACAAAGTAAGGGGAATACACATAAAAATTCCAAGTTTCGTAACCATGAGTCTTGGAACAAAAGAATCCAATCAAAAGCAAGATCTTGAATTATAGTCAATAGCTAACACTAATCCAAGATTTTAATCCCAAGACGAAAAATAAAATAAGATATTTTAAATACCAATAGTTAATTCTCAAAGGCATTTATGAAAAATGTCACAAATGGTCTAGACCAATACCACATAGGTGCCACAAAAGTACAAAAGGCCAAAATAAAATATCTTATGGGCTAAAAAATGCAAATATGTATAGGCAAAGGTCCAAATAAAATCCAAGGCACATATAAGCTAAAGCTTGGATATATACTACCATTAAAGATCCAAAACCCTAAACATTAAATAAAAATGACCCAATTGAATTCATTTGGTCACAATTTGATCCAAGAAGAGCTTGATTATGTTTTTGAGTGCAAAAAAGCTTTCATAGAGACCATTTTCTATCTAGGGTAAACATTTTATAGAAGTAGATACCATGGCAGCTTGTAGATAGAAATTGAAGGAGGAGACTGAGCTCTACTTATCAATAAATTAATAAGGAGGAAATCTTGAAAGATACCAAATTAGATGTTATATCCATGAATATCCTAGGCATTAAGAAATGGTTAGAATTATTCTTCACTATGGGGGAACTAAAGCTTATTACAAAGGAGGAGTAGAGGATTACCATGGTGAGCTCGAGACATTATGACTTAGTCATTATCTAGATGGCTGGTCTTCACCACACTACTTCAAAGCCTGAGGTACTACATTATATAGACATCCTTGCTCCCATATTTGTTGATTGCATAATAGATAATGAATGTATCATTAGGATGAAAATTCCAAAAATATAGCCCATATTTCCCTTGTAGCTTTTAAAAAATATTATAAGATCCTAATTCCCCATGTAGACTTATCTAAAATTAAAATATGGACCAACAATCATGACCTAGACTCTATCCTTAGACCTTGGCTACACTGAAAACCTCATATCTTTAGGGACTTTGAGGGAAAAATACTAATAGTCCAATTTAGGTATGGAATCAAAGTGATAATGACCCTATAAAACCAAGCCTTTGGAGCCCCCTCAACCACTTATGTGAACAAAATTTGGGTTCTCTTTATGCATTTTATGGTGGAGGAAAATCTAACCCCTCTAATTAGAGATTTAATCAATGTCTTCTTGGCCAAACAATTCACTACCATCAAAATGAAGACATCTAAGTAGTTTTATATGATGTCATACCTAATAGATTCCCTTCTTACCTAAATCAAATTACTTGATATTATAAATTGGTCTCTTGAGGGAAAAACTACCATTTCTCACCATTATTTAAAGTTGCATATATTTAAGTACAAGAACCATATGCAATCTATTTATGACTATGTCTACCCAGCCATAGTGGAGGCTATCACAAGTGCTCTCATGCCTATGGTCCACCCACTAATCATAAGGTATGTATAAATGATGGGTGACATCTGGTTTTACCCTTATTGTATAGTCATCAAGATTAAAGGGATCATGTTCCAATCTTATAGATTATTGGTCTATATTCCTAGCAAGCTGGTAGAGGAAGGAATTGCCTCCTAAATCATCCATGGAGTTAATGTAATTTCTAAATAAAAGAGTAAGGGTATCCTCCACCCATTCCCTCTAACCATTGGAAGAACCATACTCCAAGATTGGAAACAAATTGATACCATTGGTAAGCACATGGATTCATTTGGGTTTCATCTTGATGAACTCATGATTTAGGATACTAAGAACATAATGACTAGTCATTTGAAGGATAAAAATATCCCTAAGCTTGAGCATGTGTATTAACTTGGTTTTCATGACACCATTTATATTAAGGCTAAGAATTATGAATATGTGTTGGCTAGGATTCTATGGAACAACATCAAACTTAAACATAGATTGACCAAGGATGATAAGCCATCTAGAGAGGTATGAAAAATGCATCCTTTAAAATATTACTTACTACTTGGACCATATGGGACTACCTAAGAATAAACCCAAGTATAAAAACCATATCTATAGGGGAAAACTATGCAAAGCTAGGATGAACAAGGCCATGTAAGGAGAAAGTGGGAGAAGTGAAACTGGAAGAGTGGACTAGGGAGAGGCCCTCATATTCAACACTTCCTAAAAGGCAACCTTCCCTAATTTAGTATATAAATATTATTAACCTTGAACCAGAAGAGACACTTGAGGGTACCCTCAAGGAACTTGCAGAGGCATATGACATTAACAGGGAAGAAGAATAGTTTGAAGAAGTTCAAATCCAAGAAGAGGAGTTTCAAGAGGATAAAGAGAAAGAGATTGATCTTTGTATGGTACCATTAACTTCAAGGGATAAGAGAAAAGCAAAAATGGCATTGGTCCCTATAGGGCCCCAAAGACCAAGGTTGACTCTCACACACCCAACAAGTGAGATCAACCTATTTAGTGATAAATTTTCCATCCATGGGCCAGTTATTCCAAACTCATTAATTTATGGAAAATTATAAAAGATAAAATATCTTTCCCATTCATGGGCCATGATAAAAGCTATCAATGTTGAAGTGCATGATGACATAAATTCATGAATTATAGTTATGGTGAAATAATATGAAGAAAGAATGATTGTGGTCTCTCTAAGATCTTAAAGCAAGAGAATGTATGCCCTAGGAGCATCAAGTAGCATATGTGTAGAGGTCCCTAAACCTCTAAAATTCATAGAGTCATCCACCACCATACAATTTAATCTCTAGATAGATAGATTGGAGAGGGTTACCACCAATACAACCATGGTGGAAGATGAGGAGTTCACCTTTCAAAATGTGTAACCCTTTATAGGACTAACCCTAGTTGGGGGTAATAGCTACGTGAAGTTACCATTCATGAAGAAGATGTTGAAATCTTAATTGAAGCTAGTTAGCATAAGGAAAATTAGGGGTTAGAGGAATGGTATAGAGGATTTATAATTTTTAAAGGGAAAAATAAAACCTAGAGACAGTCAATTTTATCAATACCTGAGGTAATGATCAAGATGCTTGATGAGTCATTTTATGACATGTTTGAGTCACTCAAAATAATAAAGCTGAGGTAGAGTGAATTATCACAGTAGGGTGAATTAGATAAGGGTTTGCTCACCCAATGACAGGCCTCAAAATATAAAATAGCTAAACATCTCAAAACCAAAGTAAGGAAATAAATCCAAGGATTCAAAACCATCTATTTGGGACACGTAAGCATAATTCTAGGAATTGTGGTTGACAAGGTTCAAGGTTTGAGTGCATGGCACAATATTATGGAAAGGCTCCTAGAAGTTGAAAAGGAGATAATTTCAAGTATTGAATAGCTTTTGGGGACTATTCTTCTATATATTACACAACCTAGGGCCCTAAGAATCATAAGTGATGAGGAATTCAAACATAGGGCTACTTGGTAACTCAAGAAATCAAATAAAACAACAAAATAAAATTTGGGGCTGATAACACTAAGTTCCTAGACATGATATTCAATTCTAGAGAAAGGATAAATGAATCTAGGTGTATTAAAGAAGACATGGCTATAAATGATAGAGAACTTAGGGACTTGACAAATCAAGAGGAAGAATATATCCTAAAGCTGCTGGTGGATCTAAATCTAGGTAATGAGCAACATATTAATGCCATGAACATCCTCTAATAACAAGAAGCAAAGTCCCCACCTGTAAATTAGATAATATTCTATTTTTTAGATAGAATATTCCATTGTAAAGGAATATGCTCTTTTTTAGCATATTTTCCTCTAGGTTAGTATAACATAAAAAATCAAGTGTATTTTAGATCATGGTTAAAAGGGATAGTTGTCATTGTCTTCTGTACACCTGTATATTGTGATTGACTAGTATATTACCTAATATTTCTATAAAGGTATGTATTGTCATTGGTAAATGAGAGAAAATTTTAATAAAATTTTACACACATGAAGAAATTAATATAATAAAGGTGTTCTGTAAAGATTGTCCATGTTAGATATGTCAATTTCTAATATAGATTTTATCTCAATTGTTAGTTCTAGGTCTTGAATTTGAAAAGCTTCTTTTAAATTTGGGTTGCATTTTCTAATCATAGGGTTTCTAATATGTGCATATGCTAGATTGGTTGGAAATGATATATATTCATATGTGCAAATGTTATTTGATTATAGTAGTAAATATTTAAAAGTAGACGTGGTTTTTACTTGTGACTTGCCACATTATACTTTGAATTTTGCCTAGTATATAGTGGAATTCGAGCTTAGGCTATTTTACATTATATATTGGTTTGAATGCCTACTTAGTTATAACTGGTTCTTTGTCATGACATTTATGGCTAAAATTGGCAATCACTCACTTTTTGTTCTACCTTACCCTTCTCTTTGCTCTTTTTTTTTACACTAGATCACTTTAGTTTAGTCTTAATTATAAATATCCACTTATATTAACTTGTAGCTAAAATATCAATCATAATTCACTAATTATTAATATAAATTCTCTACAAGTCACAAAGAATGGATCATGATGGCTCCCAACCATCACTCATTATAATTTTTTGGGATACCAATACATATCTCTATCACTATTTCACCATAGGTGACATCAATTTTCCACAATCTACTACGCATGCCCTAAATTACTTAAATTTTAAAATGAGAATTATTCTTTGAACACTAAGGAACCCTATGGTACACTTAGAGGCATCAACAATTGGTGGTGGATTTTAGTGGTTAGGGGATAAGGAACAAGGGAAAACAACATAGGTAAATAGGGATATTATATGATCCATAAAACATTTGCATTAGTCTATTCATTTCATATTACTATTATTTTCATTCTTGATCACCTTCTTGACTGTCCATCATGTAAATTTCTTCATCTTCACTTTTTATATTTTGTTAATTTGAAGGATTACTTGTGTTGTCTCGTATGCAAAAAATATAGTCTATCCTTTACCTTGTTATTTTTGTGTGATCTCTTTTGCTATTGTTTCAATTTTTATGACAATTCATAATTTTTTTCACTCATGTATGAGCCTTGGCAATGTTAATTCCTTGATTTATTATTTTACTTGGTGTCATATTTCAAGTGTATTGGTTTGAATCTAAAATTATTATTACTATCTGGTTAAATCATTATTGTTTTACTTGGGTGTACCTTGCTATTATTTTTTAACCCCTCTCTTATCACTTCCCTCAAATCTCCTAAGAAGGACCCTAATGGATTATCTCTTAAGTCAAAGTGGTAATAATGAAATTACTATTGACAAATTACTAACAATGTTATTAATGTGACAAATTAAGATTCTCCCTAATCACCATGGTTCATGGGAATTTGACCCCAAAATCGAATCTTATCATTGTAATTTTTTTTGGTTTTGGTTAATCAGATCATGCATTAATGTTTTTTTCAACTTGGGAGGAGCTTAGTTTAACCCCCAATTCCATTTTGGCTTCCTTAGTCGATGGGGTATTTAAGGAGGAGGATAGAGGGAGGGAGGTGTAGAGGGGGATGGAGAAAATATGGAAACCCTAGGGTATTTTGGTAGCATGGAGAAGATTTGGGTTCAAAAAAATCCTACTAGAGAAAGAGATTTGACCTACTTAAGGCTGAGGCTAGCTAATGAAGGTGTGACCAATGAAAGTAAGCACCATTTTCTTGTTTTATCTTCTATTAAGCTTAAATAAAACATGTAAGTGTTATAATTCATCTTTACTTCTCATGAAAAAATTGTTTTGTTCATTTATAGAGTTATGAGGGAATGTAATATTACAAAAAAAATTACTTATAGGTTCATAAAAAAGTCATACGACTTCCTAATAAGCCTATAAGGGTTTGTAGATAGATTTAAATTGAAAAAAAATGTGTTACTCCCTCAATGGGTTATTAAAAATTTAGTTTCATATGTCTAGGGGTTTATAAATTATTTGGTTTTAATTAAAATCTTTGCATAATAGTAATGATAGAATTATTATTAATTATTTATGGTCTTTATTTTGTTTACCCTGCTAGAAAAGAGTGACTTAATTCAACATGAGGATTAAATTTTGGTCTTTTGTTTAAATTTTTTATGTTTTTTATTTGTTTTCCTAACCCTTAATGCTAGAAGCCAATTTTGAGAGGGTTGTTGTTTTGGTAAATTATGTACATAAAATTTTGTTTATTTTTTATTAAACACTTGTTGTAGGTGATTGGGATTTTTGGAAAATCATGCTTTTGGATAAGTCTTTAATATGTCATTTTATGGATAAATTATTTAAATCATTCATCTATTTATACCTAGGGTTAAAAAATTATTTTATTTCATATCATTTGGCTTATAGAATCTTATGAATTTATTGGTTTTAAATTCGAACTAGTTATATAATAATTGAATTTAGAAACTTTGTCACTATTGAAAGTGCCTAAAATATCCATAATTGGTCAGTTGGTCATAAATAAGTAAAGTTTATAAAACCTTATTGGTTTTTATGTTTTTATTCTCATTCATTTTATGATTGCATCTTATTTGAACAATGGTTCTATTTTTTTTATTATTATCCTGATTTACTTGTAATAATTGATGAAATAATAATGAGTTCAATTGGATAAGTATTTGACTTATAAAACTCCTTCAAACTAATACTAGGGTTTCAAATATCATTTATGAGTGTTTCTATTTAAATTTTATTATGAAATTTTCATTATTATAACTGCTACAAGTTAAATGGATCCTTCCCTTAGTGTCTTTGCTTATATTCCTAAAGTCCTAAAATCTAGAGTCCACCTCCTAATAGATGGTTGGGGGTGGTTATGGGCACCAATTGGAAGAATCATAGGATGGGTTACGCAAGGATGGCTCATGTGAAGAAGACAACATGCTTACTATTGATTTGGTTTCTTGTTGACTATGGTACTTTGACCCATTTTTGATGTAATTGATGTAACATGCTTTTTAATGCATAATTTAACTTGTTTAATATTCATATTAGAATCATTTACTACTACTGTAGGATTTATTTATCCTTCATTGAGTTGTACCATATGAAATTAGTCAATACAATCCTAAATTTTAGTTGTATTAATTAAATACTCTCACATTTTTAAAATTTGATCTATTAGATCTTTAGCTTGGAATTTTTATTTTCGGTTGTAGAATTATGTTTTAAATCATTGGATTGTGTTCTAAATTTTAGTGATTATCAAATATGAATGTGTTCATTATATGTTGAACCTAGATGTTCTTTTTTCTTAGTATAAATGCTTATTAAATCTTGTTCCATTTCTATTATATGATAACTTAGAAACTTAAGGTGAACTAATGAATGTACCTTCATATGTTTATTATATGTTATAAATTGGGAATTAGTTAAGATTGCTAAAAGAGAAAATTCTATACCATGCTTAGTAGTTGCCAACATGTTTAATATTATTTAAATTATCATTAATTGTTAGTCATATATTAATAATGCAAATGTTACATTAATGTAAATTAAATTTTTTAGTCTAATTTTTCATTGCCAAAGAATACATACATGTTTCATTTGTTATAAAATGTTATGGCACAGTTCCAACTTCATTAGATTGTATTCTACTTCTTGTAAGAAATATTTTTTCATCTTAATTTGGATTACATATTATTAGTAGGTAGTTGATCCATTATTTAACTAACAATTTGATCTTGAATGAAATTTTAATGTGTAAATCAATGATATGGAATAGAAAGAACTTGATGTTTTCAAGGTTATTTTTCAATTCAATCTTATGATTTAATCTATTAGCACTTGAACAAATCCAATTAAAATTGATATGTATAATATGTTTATTGATAATATCTTTAGAATCCTTAGTCAATGAAATTATAGCTAAGTCAAATTAGTTATCTCAAAATGAAAACTCTATCTCAATTTATTTTAGGTATTAATGAATCTAAGATAAGATAGTTATAAACTCTATTTATTTTCTTTTATTATAATGACCTAATTATGTCATTACTCTTTAAATGGTAAGTTTTTAAAATATATATTTTAATTCATGGGCTATGAAAAGGCCATCTAAATTAGTTGGTTGAAATTTACCTTAGTTAAATAATATTATTATTCGATGTTCCAACTTTAGTTCGTACTCTCTTTATTCACAACTAAGCCACATAAAGATTTGACTATAAATATGCATAGTGAGATATAATGACAAAGAGGTTGTATTCATTGAGTAGACTTTTTTTTATCAAGTTAATGGAAATATTAAATCATGCTTAAGTTGATTAAATAGACATATTAGTATTTTATTTATGACATGGTAATAAAGTACAATCAACATTGACATTTATAAAGGATTAGATTTCAAAAGGTAATGTATCCAAAAAAGTATTATATATTTTAAAATTAAGTGGAATAATTTTATTATTCTTATGATTATGACCAAGTGACACATAAATAATATTAAAGAAACATAAATATCTAGAAGACTATTTATGGGATGATCTGGTGAGAGCATGATGCCACTATAGTTGAAAGTATCTTATCTGATCATAAACAATATTAACTTGAAAAGAATTATAAATTTGTTAAAAATGAAAATTTATTTTCTAAAGCAAAAATATGAGGTATGATGACCACATAACCATATATCATGGTACAATTATCTAAAAATTAGGGATAGTACTATTAAGACCATTCACATATATCAAGTATATGAACACTAAATTGCATATTAAGGGTGTATAGGCATAGATAAAATTCAAAAATCTAGTCAGTATCATCAATTGAATTAGATATAAAAAATTTTATGAACTTAACTTAGAGTAAGTACTTTTTTGAATAATTTAAGTATTTAACTTAGCTAACCCAAGCTTGAAGAAGGGAAAGTTAACTATCCTAGCCTATACCAAATTTCTATAGATGGAAAAAATTTAGGTAGGATAAGGACACATAGGTCATCCTATTGGGAAGGTGTCTGCTACCATATAGTTCTAGATATATCTCTATAGATCACATATCAATATACCCTAAATTTCATGTGGATTTCCTTAGGGAAATAATCTTCCATATAGAATATTATAGGAGTAATTACCCTAAGGGTTTCATGTGCATAAACATGGTGATAGGTCAAAAACCATTTCACCTTCCACTATAAATTCTAAATGAAGAGATGCTGAATTTTTTTGGGGAATTCATTTCATTTCTTAAATATTTTCATAAAAATTATTATTTTTTAATTCATTTTAATTTGAAAATTAAGAAACTAAAATAAAATGATAGAGATAATATTTTGTAAAATAAAAATTTGTGGTTAAAAATACAAATCCACTCTTTTATCCATATCAAACTTAACAAAGTTGTGTTATTAATCCTATATCCCACATAAGGTGACGAATAATTATTTTTCTTCTCATTATGATTTCTATTTAAAAAATCTTATAGTAAACTTTATCACTCTAAAAAATTAATCAAATAAATGATCCAATCATATGTATCCCTTAATGTAAAATAATTTAAATCTATTATATATTTATTTATATTTATATATAATAGAATAAGTTTTTAAAATGAAGAAAACATAAGAAAAAGAAAATGAGATAAGAAAATTAAAATATATAATGAAATCCTTCAAACATTTTAGATAAGGATTATTGAAAGACTTCATAATTGTTCTAGTGAACTTTAATAATGTTGAAGGCATGTATATGTTAGATCACTTATAATAATGATGAGATTTAATTTATATAAAATAAAGAAAGTTGGATTTTAATGGAAGTGTTGATTTATTTCATTTATATAAAATAAGATAATTTATTTTTATGTTTTTAAAAATATTTTTCTTATTTAATTAACAATAGTAGAATAAAAAAATTATGTGTGAAATTCAAAATGATATTGTTTAGCTATATCTATAATCAAAATGTAATTCAAGACCATACAATGGATGGAATTAAACATTAAAAAATTTGCAACTTATCATAAATAGAATAATAGATGATACAAAGAACCATATCATCTAAATTAAATAATAGTATAATTTATTATATGTAAAAATATATTATATAAATATTATTTTAATCTAATAAAGAAGAGATAACCTAGAAATTAAAAAAAATTAGGGCTCTCTAATATACGCTAGTTCCTATCAAAATTTTAAAAAATGTTATTAAATTATCTACCAACAAGAAGTTTTACTTCCATTTATAAAAATAGAAGATACTACTATCTCTCACTTGTCCCCCAAAATAAAATTTAAAAAGATAAGATATAACAACTAGGATTAAGAGTATCAATTGAATAAAAACAATAAAAAAATAGTAAATAGAGGAAAAAAGATTTCAACTTAAAATTTTCAAGTATAACAAAACATTTAATTACTTATTAAAATCAATATAGAAAGGGCTATAGGAAAATGTTTAAAGATAGAAAATCATCACAAAACTAATTGTAAACCGTTATGTTTGTTGAGTCTATTTTTTATTTTAAAACATTATTAACATATTATATTTTCAATATAAAACCTATTATAAAATAAAAGTGAAATTTTTGAAACAAAAATTAAATAATAAAGATGAAGGTGAATGTTTGTAAGAACACAAATAGATTTCATATAATACTTTAATTCTATGTTTCTAACATCTTATTTTATTTTTGTGTGTGTGTGTGTGGGGGGGGGGGGGGGGGGGTGGCGGTGTGTGTTGTTTGTTGTGTGTTTGTGTGTGTGTTTGTTGTTGAGATAGAGAGAGAGAGAGGCATTTATCTATTCTTCTTAAATCTTTTTTTTTCTTGAATGATAAAATAATTTCTTGATATTTGATTCTGTAGGTGATGTATATTCTCTACACATAATACCTTGTACATGTTATACTCTCTTAGAAAGTATTTTTTGTATTCCAACACACACAAGCATACACACATAACACATTCTTCCTCTCTCTCTCTCTCTCTATATATATATATATATATATATATATATATATATATAGAATGATAAAATGATCGATTGACATTTTATTATGTGAAGGAAATGTATTTTCTACACATCAGACTTTGTATATTTTATCTTTTCATAGAAAATATATTTTGTATTTCACCAATTCATTTTCACTTTTATTAATTTATATAGATGTTATATTTTCAATTTAAAATAAAATAAATAATTTTACCTTTTCCAAATCAAATTTGACTCAGATATTTTATCACTGTCACTTCAAAATTGTCCCATATCATTAGGTCACTCTCCAAATTTTTTATGTTTAATATAGATATAAATTATTATACAAAAATATTCAAATTTTGATTTATAACCACTATCCTTATTCATTTATATCCCAAAATAATGCACACAATTTTAAATAGACATGGAATAGATCTTATAATATACATAAACAAAATGGGAGCATAAACTCTTATATAAGACAATATATAATAAAAATATATCATAATTTAAAATGATCTCAAATAAATTATATTATATTTCATGATAGAATTCAAATCCCTATACATTTAATATATCATATATATTCATGAAATAAAATAATATTTGTCAACATATATTCAACTTAATAAAACTACATGCATCCTACTTAATATATTAAAATGAAATCAATAAAATAATATTTAGATATATATTATTTAGGTGTATTATTATAGCTAGGTTAGGTGGATAACTAAAAAATATTATTTAATATTAAAATTGTACATAGAAAGTGTCTTTAAAAGGTAATGGATGCAAATAAAAGTATGCACGTCTTATAAAGTTTATAGAGAATTTCTATTTAAAATGAGATAATTAATTAATAAAAATGATAATTTATATAAGAACATACATATGCTTCTCTTTTTATTAGAAAAAATAAATTAAAATAAAAAATATTTTAAAAACACATAACAAAATACAAAAATAAAGTAATATAAACATATAATCACCTATAATTAATAAATTTAAATGTATCAATTTTATTTCTTTTGAAACAACTAAAATTAAATATAATAATAAGGACATTTAAGAATATGTTTTTATAAGACCTTTGAAAAATGGGAAATATTATTACAATTTCAATCAACTTTCTTAAATACCCCAATTTCCAAATGAACGAGAACTTCAAAAGATGCTACGAAACATCAATTTAGGTAGCAATAACACAATAAAATTTTATGGCTTCTTAAAAGAACCATACCTAACATGTTATATAGTTTATATTACAACAAAACATGTGAGATGAATGACATTATAATCACATCAAGACAAAAAAAAGACATAAACATAAGTGAACAATAGTTTCCCAAGCATGGGAAATATTACATTTGTATAAATATACTATGGGGCATTATCATATCACACTTTTTCCTTGATCTTAAAATCCATTTACTATTAGAGTTTTAAAAATCATGTTACAAACCCATATATTTTATAACATTTTTATAATACTAAAAGATTTTTGTTAGTGTGTTATTTTATATATGGTTAACTGATCCTACATGTTGTTAGGATCCATTGTGTAAAACATTCCCCAGCTATATCTATACTTTATGTATATCCACTATTTTTAATTTGTCAACTTTACATAAGGTAAGCTTGCAAAATGAATCTAAATATATATATATATATATATATATATATATATATATATATATATATATATATATATATATATATATATATATATATATATATATAGTGTTCTCATATGACCTATTGAATATATAAATAGTTTTGTTTTTTATTTGTTAGGGAAACTTTCACCTAATTATCACATTATCTAGATTTTAAACACCATAGATAAAGGTAATTAGAACCACCTTGTGCATAATGAATTGATGGAAATATGGGAGATTTTTTTAATTTTTTTGGAAATATGTTGAAACATATTTATTAAAAAAAAAGGTTTCATAATTTTTTTTCAAAAGATGATTATGTTTTTGGATCTAAGAATATTGTGAATATTTTGAAGTAGGGAAAAAATATTTAGTTTAATAATTTAATATATAAAATTAAAGGTTTGTATAGAAACTTTTTGTTACAAGATTTTTTAATATGATTGGATAGTTTTAAGTTTTTTATAAAAAAAAATTGGAATCGATTTTTTGAACATCATAATATATATATATATATATATATATATATATATATATATATATATATATATATATATATATATATATATATATATATATATATATATATATATACCTTCAAATATCTAAAAAAATAAATCTTTGTCAAATTGAAGATTTGACTTCTTGAGCATGGTAGCTTATTGATTAACATAGTACATGTAATATTAAGGAGTGATAAAAAAAGGTTATATGACCAAAAGGGTAGAGGTTATGAAGGTTGAAAATTGGACATCATAAGATGGTTAATATTTTGATCAAATGGTAGTGGTTGAAGAGATGTTATTTGAGTTTTAAAATGTGATTATTTTATAGTAGATGGGAGTGGTGGTTTCATTCATTTTCTCTTGAATTAATGGATAATTTATTTTGTTTATAGGTGGATATTCATTAAGTGGTATATGATAGAAAATATACTAAGTTTTTTAAGTTTTATTTTGTTTAGAAGTGGATATCCATTATGTTCAAATGTGTGGTTCACACTATTTGTTAGGAGATGGTGCCCATTTATTATTTCTTGGCTATAGGTCCCATAATGGGTATGTTGAGTTCAGTGATTTATTCTTAGTGGTATGGAATCTTATTGATATGTCATATAACATGATTATGTTGGTATGTATAGTCAAATTTAATGATTTATAATGTTTGTATAGGTTGAAATTAAACCAATATTAAGTAGATGACACATGTAAAAATGTAATTAAATTCTACATTTTTAATAATTATTCAAGATGTAAATTCAATAATTTTATAAACGTAAGTCATAACAAGTGTAAATGTGTTTTGATTAGTCATGTCACAAAAAGTGGTAGTCCATTTTTATAACTTCCCTTATAATTTTTTATTAAATGTAAGGGAACAAATATGATATTATTAACCATCCCAAATAATTAATTCACATTTATCTAGTTCAAGATTAAAAAAACTAACTTTACACATTTATTTATGATTACTTTTAATTGAAAACAAGACTCTTCCAAATTGTTTTTTTCATTCAATGTTATAATATTCAATAAAATTTATTTCATTCATGTCGATAAGGCTATATATATATATATATATATATATATATATATATATATATATATATATATATATATATATATATATATATATATATAAATTTTGCTATAATTAATCCACATACATATGAGAGATAAATATAATTCATGCCACTTAATATTTTCATCCTATGATCACTTGTGGTGGTAAATTTACATGATTTTACCTAACATTTTATATATTATTAAAGTACCTTAGTGTATCAAGGGGAAATGCATTTTCCACACAATTATGTCATAAAAATATATGACCGTTTTGAACCCTACATTAGTTTAATACCATTTCAATCTGTAGAGATAAAATTGGAATGTTTACAATTGAGATTATATTTTCATGTAATTATTTTCATATGGAAAAATTATTATTAATCAATTTTATATATTTTTCTTATTATTAAGTTAAAAAACTAACTTCATTTTTTTATTTGGGGATATTAGTTCAAATTTCCACTTGTAGACAATATTAATGGATTATATAACTCCTTAGTCTTTTACATTTGGAAAACATAGACCTTGGTTGTTCCTATATTCTAGACCTTTATCACTTTTAAAAGTCTAGCATCTAGTCTATCTTATGCCCCTTGGTCTATATCTTAGTCTGACCAGTCTTATGTTGATGACCCATACATTTTAACTTACCCAAAATACTTAAAATAGTATTATATTATGCCCCTATAACTTTTGATCCTATACTTGTTTTCTAGTTATACCAAGACACAAGTGTCATCTCTAGACCCTTGTGTTAACACTAGTGTCCCAACCTGACATAAGTGTCTAGTTCCCTAAAGTCATCTAATTTGTAAATAAAATGGATCCTAATGGTTGGCCTAAATACTTTAATGTAAGATATTTCCTAGTAGGAGTAGTATATATTCATAATCAATCTTCATTCATTATTTACCTATAACGTAACATAGACCAAGGAAACTTATCAAAAGCATTCAATCAAATACTCAATAAAGAATTTTTTTCCTATTTCCTCCTATTCTCATATCAGTCACATGAAAAACACATACACAAGTCTGAGGTATTGAAGGAGAATCCCAAGAGATATGTTTTCTAAATTACAAGCTAGGTCATTGTTTTACTTATTTATCACATTACATTATTCACATAAAATCCTACACATAGGGGATAAATACATCATTCTGAGGCCTTATTCAAAGTATTTGATATGTGGCAACACTCATCGACATAGGGGTCTTAAGGGTCATCTTGACATTGTGTACCCACTAACCTTTTTTCCAAAGGTCACTCTAAAGATGAATAAGTAGATTTTTGTAATTTCATGAGTGAAATTCCATGACCCAAATTTGAATGGACTAGAGTGAAGATGAAGAAAAACATAAAAGCATCTAGATGGTTGCATCCTTTTTTAGCATGTAATATGTATAAGACATCTACATACATTTTAGATAGTAAAATTGACACAACTATTCAAGGATGAATTTAGTGATTATAGATATAGAGGCACTTAATATTGAATTTGGAAACTATTCGAGAATCCTTTCCTAGTTTTCTTTGTATGTGTTCTAGATCCAAAATAATGTTAATATCAGAACCAACTAAGTACATTATTTATTCATCATTTCTATATCTAACACATATTTAATTACTATTCTAATTTATATATAATGTATACACTCTCCTCATTCCTTCTATATCTGATATCTACCTTTATTACCTTTCTCTGATATCTGATTCACTTGCTTCATGTAGGTACATTGTATATATCTTAACACCCTTGATCCTTCTTAGCTTTGCTAGGTTTATAAGCCTCCTTTCACTCATATTCCTCTTATCTCTCTTAATTTTTCAACTTTAAAATACCTCTTTAATATCTCCTCCTTCATACCAACATCATCATCTCATACATAAATTCTAAGATTCCATTCTCCATTCTTTCATTAAACTTTCTCATTTGCAAATAGGTTCATAGGCTAAAAGCTAAAACATGTTATTGAATTCCCACTAGGGCTCACATAACCATAAAATTAATTATTTTAAATCTCTCACACATCCAAATACAATACTCAACCCCAAATTTAGAACTCTCAAGAAATCAACTCTTTCCTTCTTTGAAGCCTGCTCTTTTTAGCCTTTTTTTCACACAAATCTAGTAGGTTTGACCAATATAAAAAATTTAAAGATATAATTAACGAATTATTGGATACCCTTTATCTCATTTTAGCTTCAAAAAATGTTTTAGTACCCAAATATTAATGGAACCAACTAATTTAATACACCTCTCTAGTAATTAGGTCTCTTTAAGCCTAGTTTAAGCACATAATCATGAATATAGTAATATAAATTACAGTTCCAACCTAAGAAATGTTTAATGATACAGATTAACTCAAAATACAATAGATTACAAAATTTCATCCATTTTTCTTTGTTGAAATCCATGTTATGCTAATTGTAATTTTTAAACCCTATATTAGGTTTTGACAAGCCTATGTAAGGATGAGAGCTATCAAAAGGAAATATTTTGAGTTTTAATTTCTTTCAAATGATTATATTTTTTTTAGGTTATTCAAAATCTTACCTCAAAATATTCAAATATTCATAGTTCATGAAAAATATTCAAAACATTCCAACATGAATTGTTATAAAATTATGAATTACTTGTGTAGGACTGTGTTAAATTAAATGAAGACTTAAGATCACTCATTTCACTTGGAAGAGTATAAAAGGTTAATTTTAATAATTAAATATCATATAATATTTTAGATAACTTATGAAAACTCAAATAAATTTCACCAATATTCTAAAATCCTTGTGATTCCTTTGCTTTGGACTAAGTAAGCACAAAATTACTCTCAAATAGGACTATGTTATAGATTATCACCTTATTATCTAAGAAATGATCATAAGAGATAAATATAAGTATGAATAAGAAAAAAAATATATTAATTAAACTCATATGAATCACTGATATATAACAATGGTTCTTCAAAAATATTTATTTATTCAATTCTCTCAACATAGACACAATCTATGCACAAAATTTTGATAAGGCAGGCATTCTACTTTCAAATATTGATCTTTTCTCCTTTTTATTCATAATTATCTCCTCTATAATTAAAATTTATCCTATCCTAAATAATTTATACCAATAACACTACTAACCTACATGCATTTCAACCTCTTAGGATGCCAAACATACTAAATAACTACTTTACAAAGCCAACTCCTCATAGGGTGGTAGTTATAACTTCAAGTTTCATGGACTAAATTTATTGTTCATGTATTTAAAATTTTAACACAGTTTAAAATAACTCATAATACCTTATATTACCCATTAAAAACATTCAAAAAAATTTGGATTACATTAAATACCAAAATTCTAATCAAAATCTTAGATAAAAATTTAAATTTTCAAAATTTCCCTTTTGATGGGAAATTACAAAAGAGATAAAAACACATCATTCCAAGACTCTTAAATATTCCAATACATCCTATGGGTCCCTATAAGAAACATTAAGCCTAAATCAAACTAAAAATGGATAATATGAAACTCTCAAACATAATAATAAACTTATGTCAACTTGTGATGCTCTGCATCAAGCTCCCTAAGTGGGACAATTTGAGCTCATACTCAAATATACCTTGTCTAAATTATTCATTGTTTAAAAATTACTTATCCTTTTATTTTTTGAGCTCCTCCTTTTTTATGATCCTCTTATCTTTTTCATTTGTTTTTATCTTGTTATTGAGTCTTTATCTTCTTACCTTGTCTTGTCTTGCCTCATTGCCAACTCATCTTCTATCCTCAAGAAGTACATGATCCATTACAAATACTTAGCCTATTTATATTCCATATACTCAATTTATTGATTATATTCATCATGATATAATATAAATGGTTTGTTCTTACTATTCATTATTACTTGTAATCCATATCTTTCTTCTACCTTTATCATGATTGGTTCATACACTCCTTGCTGGTTTTTCTTATTAACAATGATTTCTCATTTGTCTTCATGGTATAATGACTTATTATTCATAAATTATTCATTTAACCTTTCCATAATATAATTTAAATTCTTTTTATATTCTTATTCATGATAATCCACCTTCTCATAGTAAGTCTTCTCATATCCTCCAAATTCATCTTACAATGGCATATCCTTGACCAATTCAAATTCATCATAACACAAATTTCCTATAAACTTTTCCTCTTGTTATATTCATGTATACCTACTTTTCCTTCACAACATTACCAATTTAATAAATTTATTTCTTACCTTTCTCTTCCTTCATTTTCTTATTATCTTGCTCACCTGATTGTAACTCTCTTTTCATTGGCATATTACTTAGACTAGTTATTGGGCTAGGACTTCCCTCTCTTTTCTCTCTCAATACTAAATTACTCTCAATCCTTCCCTGGATCACATTTAGACTGATATTTTCCTCATTTAAACATGAATTCTTCATCCTATCACTTCCTTTGTGAGTAACATAGTTTTCCTCCTCTTTCCTTGGTTCTATCATGAGCTATTGTGCCTCATTACTTATTTTATCAAATTAATCATGGAGTAAATCCATATATTTCATCTCCATACCTACACCATCATGCTTAGTACCTATCAAATTACATTTTTGAGACTCAATAGTATGTTCAAGGATCTTATGGTCTTTTCCATCTTTTTTTGTTCTTTTATTCTTCTTCCAAGCCTCTCTAAGAATCCATTGCATCTTCTTGAGACTTAAATAAAAAATGATTATCACAGATGATTTTGGTTCTATAATTTTAGATCTGAGTAGTTCTAAGTGTCAACAATAGGATTCTGATATTTGTCTACTCATAGGGTAATACTACCTAGTTTGGAAACTAGTGCCATCCATGTGTAGTGTTCCCAATGTGTCACTAATGTCCCTTTTACAAGATTGTTCCTATTTTTAGGATCACTTGCACCTATTTATATATGTTTTTTTCCTACATGAATGAAGCTTATATATGTATATTTTACATTAAAATCTTGAATTAATGTCTAAACCCTAGCTCTCTTTGTAAGTATGATATGAGAAATATTTGAGTGTGCTAGTAGTATGTATTGGATATCCTTAACACCCCATTGTGTTAATATTTACCTACATAACAATAATCCAAAGAGGGATAAATTCCAATGTAGTTCTCCTACCTAGTGCTTGATCTATGTGAAAGTGAAGGCTATAATGAGAGTGGATTTAGATTCCTTAAATGTACTTGAGTATTTAAATGCTTGAGTACTGGACTTAGGGATACTATAGTTGGTAGTGTGAATAAACTAGTGTAGAATAATGATAATGTACCTTGATTTTTCACTCCTTTATCTTTGGTTTGAATATATTTTGCATCTATTTTCCATCTAGTGAATAGAGGTGGATTAGACTTGTATTTGTATTTTTATGTTGGTTGTGTGGATAATAAAATGAGATTAGGTCCACCTTAAGATGGGCACACATTTCATAAATTATCTATTAGGAAGAGTTATCGATAAGGATAGTAGAATTTAGTTGGGGACACTAGTGCCATGTGGATGTAGTGTCCTAAATGTGGTGTTATTATCTTTTTGGTAAACTACTGTGAAAGTTGGATTGGGGTTAGAGGTGACAATTCAAGGACTATGTCTTGATTGCTTATAGATGAATGTGGTCTACTAAATGATTAGAAATATAATTCTAAGGATCTATAATATTTATATGGAAATCCTATGGATAGGGTAACTCAAGAAACACTCTTAACATCTAATTACCACTTTTAGTTGATTACATTTCCCCCCATTTATGTTAGTAATACAATAAAGCAAAATGACTAGTATACATTAAAAATAAGTGTACCTATACTTACCTTAGAAGTGAAGCCCATGTAGTTGAGTTTGGATATGTGAATTTGGGTCTACATATGTGAAACATAATCCAAATAAATATCCTATAATGAAACATACAAATAATAGTCCTTACTAATGAGATAATAAAAAGCAAAAGACTATGATGAAATGAAATGAGTAAAAAGAGAGGAAATGAATGAATACACCTCATTAGGTATGCAAACCAATGCATGAACTTGGTGAGAACCTATGTTTGTGAATGTGCATAGTGATTATATCATTGAATAAGTTGAACTAAATTGATGGTTTACTTAATCGTCATATGGGTGGCTCAAGAACTTAATATAGTTTAGACTCCATCATTGCTCGCTCCTAATTGGTAGATCCTGATCTATGTTAATAGTTTGGATAAGACTATAATTATGTAAAACCCTCTCATGTAGGTACCTCATAGTATATGAATCTATCATTTCCCACTTGTGAAGTAGATGCATTTGTAACTATAATGTGCAAAGTGATTAAGGTATCTAACTAGGTAATCTAACTATGTATTCGGCTCCATGACCACTCAGGAATTCCATCCAATACAAATGGAGTATGGAATTAATATAGTGACAACCTATAATGTGATAGTAATTTTATACAACATAGATAATTACATGAAGGTTTTCCTTTCATCTAATAAACTTGTCTTAAGCTAAGTATATAGAAAATATGTGTGACATAAATGCCCCCAATTTGGTATCTGAGTATATTGAATCTAAATCAAGTATGTAATAGTTAAATCTATATAATTTAAATATATGAGTGATCATGTAATCTATGATGCCTCCAAATTTTAGTAACTGGTATGAATCTAAATTGAAATGATTGAATTTGAGCTAAATCTTAACATAACTACCAAACTTGTGATTGTATCTATGTAAATATGTATTATACCTAGTGTACTAGTTTGAATGATTTGGACTATTATAAATCTATGGATATTATACAATAGTGCCCTATATTAGGAAATATTTCCCTATGGCACTAGTATCTGAATCTTGGTGCTAATGATTGATTGCTTTACTCTCTATATGGTTTAAATTGACTATTGAGTCTTTGTTTTATTCTATGTTTACCCTGAGTTTGATATCTAAAATTGATCCTATGTAATAAAATGTATTTTTGAAAATCAAAATAAGATATTTATCTCTATAAAAACCCTTATATATACCCCATATTTTGAGGCTAGTTATGAAACTTGTGTAATAACTACCTCTAAATAAGTAGCTCTACAAAATGTGTTAGCCGGAGTATGTGCATGATATTCCAATATAATGTACAAACATAACATCAAAATGTAAATGCATTTGATCATAATTAGGAAATTTATGATGCATGTTATAATCTAGCATTATACAAGGGTGTCAAGATATATGTAAGCAATGTATGTAGTATAAAAATCTAAGTAAATACCTAGGGGAAGGGGCCATGATGTCCATCAAGGCTCCTAAGTAGGAATGGTATATTAATGAGTTCCCTCATGGCATCAAAAATGTGTGTGTGTGTGTGTGTGTGTGTGTGTGTGTGTGTGTGTGTGTGTGTGTGTGTGTGTGTGTGTGTGTGTGTGTGTGTGTGTGTGTGTGTGTGTGTGTGTGTGTGTGTGTGTGTGTGTGTGTGTGTGTGTTTGTGTGTGTGTGTGTGTGTGTGTGTGTGTGTGTGTGTGTGTGTGTGTGTGTGTGTGTGTGTGTGTGTGTGTGTGTGTGTGTAATAAGTAGATAAAAGTGTCATGGTATATAAGCATACAAGTAAGAATATATACAAACACATGAGAAATGCAAAAATTAGAACAAGGGGCCATGATACATGGGACATGGGCACATGACACTAAATCTGAGAATGAAGACATACAAGGACATATGTAAATGTCCACATACACAAATAACAATTAATTTGACATAGAGACACATAGAATGGTGTGATCAAAATTATGTATATAGAATCATGAAATAACACACACAAGGGATGTGGGAACATGTCCAAGGTATACAAAGAGAGAAGTGACACATAATCCAAGGAACAATGTCATATTCACATGCCCTTGAATATGAAAAAATCATAGGAAACGCAATCAGTTCTAATAGAGGAACTATAAATTAAATCATGTATAATTGTGTAATGTAAATCTATGTAGATGATAGGATGCATAAAAACTGAGTCTAACTAGTGATAGTCAACAAAATCTAATTAATGAAGAGAAATGATCAATATCAAGATAAATAAATTAATAAACTAGAATGTATAGTATGTATATATAAAATGTGGTTATAATAATTGTGTAGGAGATGCCCCCAAGTGGGCATATGTAGCATTATATAAACTTGGATTGGTGTATAATCCCCAAATAGGTAGATTATATCTAGTCTAGACTAGTTTAGTGGATCAAAGTCCTATCTAGAATCTATAATCACTTGACAAGAACACGTGAAGCATATGTGTATGATAAAACTAACTATATTAGGATATTTATCAATATGAAATATCTGGTAAGTAGTAGAAATGTAAACAACTCAATGAATATGATCTTTAAAAAAAATGGATTTTCAAAATATTTGAATGTTTTTATAGTTTGACATATTATATTAGTTTTATGTTTTATGAGTATAATCTATGTACAAGGATATGAAAGTAAACTATATACAAGGGGAAAGAGAGAGAGAGAGAGAGAGAGAGAGAGAGAGAGAGAGAGAGAGAGAGAGAGAGAGAGAGAGAGAGAGAGAGAGAGAGAGAGAGAGAGAGAGAGAGAGAGAGAGAGAGAGAAGTATGTAAAAATTTAGGAACCATATTAACATATCAGTCTCATGGGAGACTCACCATTGTGTCATGATTTGTGTCAAAAATAGGAATGATAATCTCTCATGTAGTGTGATTTCTATGTTGTTGTATTAGAAATTAGAGTATTATTAATCATCAAAATCATAATATTTTTCCACATCAAAATCATAATAACCTAGTGTGTTGGAGGAAACTACCTCATACTATGGAGTTAACCTTTTTGAATTATGGTTTGTCATATTGATTGTGATTTTTCCCTTTGAAATCGTGCTTATTATAGATATACTAGGTTATGGAGGCTCCTTTTCTCAAAGACATATTTTGAAGATGTTTGTCAGTTAAGCATGGTTTTGACTTTGTAATCGAATCTCTTTCTCTTTTTGTACTATTTCTTATGTATCTATATGTTTTCTCCTTAATAAACTATATCTATGACTAATGTTCCTGAGGATTTTCAATAAAACCCAAACCTTGTTGACCAATGTTATCAACTTCTAGAATAGGAGAAGTGATGTTGTGTGCATGTTTGCCCAAACCTTGACTATGATAATCAAACTATTGTAGATATTTATGACCAAAATTATACCATATAAAGTGTTGAGCCTCCTTTTGGAAAGGTGGGTTTGCTTGATATATATGTTCTTGTTCAACTCTTTTTTGATATGATTGTGTTTTTTGAACCTTTTGTTGTTTTAAGTTATGGTTTGGTAACCATTTTTGTATTATTTCTAATTTTGATCTTTTTTAAATGGGTAGATGTGCCATTTTATGTTATGTGGATGAAGTGTCACTATGTGAGTCATATTTATCCATTATATATTGTATTTTCCTTTTCAATTCTAAATATGAATCAATGTGGTACCCATGTATTCTATGATATACACAAAAATATCTATATATCCTCATTGGGTGTAGAGGAGGTAGGTTGATAAACTTAGATTTAATCATGTCTATTAGTATCTAAATTGAAATCTTATTTGACCTTTGAATATTTTTGAAATCACTAGTTTTAGATGTACATTGTTGTGATGCCATGTTTTGATATGTAACATTGTTTTCCATAAATTGACTACTTAAATATGTATAAACATGATTTCAACTATTGTATCCTAGAGGCCATTATTTTTTAAATTAATTTTATAGTGTTGTAATATTTTCATTTAATATTTGATTCTAATTTTTTAAACATAGAATTATCTTGGTCATACTAATAATTTGATCATGTAGAGTCTCACAAGTGCAAACCTTAACTATTTCTATTTGAATATGTAGGCACACACCCTGTAGGGAAGAAGTGTGAAAAGGATGAGTATGGGCACTAGTGACAATGTTATAGACAACATAATCTCATGGAAAAATGATAGCGTGGACTTGAATAGAGGGAAATTAGATAACACCCTCATGTATATGAAGAGGGTAAAGATATTCTTTCATGTACATAATATTTGACATTGAAACATGAAACATAGTAGATAGTTTATGTGTTAAATCATTTGTGTGTGTTGGTTTGATTGTTAATGGAGTTCCATATGGTATAAATATAACATACAAAATAAATAATGCAACATGAAATTCGTTTTATTTAATTTCAAACTCATGTATGCATATGTATATATGATTAAAGAATATTGTCTTAATTATTTTACACATAGAAGAAAGATAACATGCTATGGAAAGAATTAAACATGAAATATATTTTTAATTGATTTGAAACATCATGTATGGATATGTCTATGTAATTAAATAATAATGTCTTAATGATTTTGCATATATAATAAAGATAACATGCTATGTAAATTAAGCAACATGAAAGATGTTTGAGTTGATTGAAACATCGTGTATGTATATGTATATGTGATTAAATAATAATGTCTTAATTATTTTTCACATATAACAAAGATTAAATTTTATAAAATATGATGAATATTGTATTTGATAGTAAGCATCATCTATACATGTATTGATGTCTTTTCTTAGTTCAATTGGAATTAAAGGGAATAAGCATACAAATGAAAGTATGAAACTTTGCAATAAAAAGTAATACATTTCTTCTATCAGCATTATCATGATGATATGATTTATAATATATGTGAATCTTAAATCTGAGTTTTGGAAAAAAAATTGAGTATAAATAGAAAATGATACAAACCCTAAGTGTGTCTAGGATTAGGGTTTTTGAATATGGGGTTTCATTACAAAAATTTAAATTATATGTTAAATAAATATAAACCATAATGTAAAATTGATTTTAATCATCTGGGTTGTCTAAATAAAATAATAAAATCACAAGTAGGTAGCACTAAATTGTTTCCACAATATTTGGATTAATGCAAGCTAGGGTTTGAAGCAATATTTGAAGTAAGATATGTTCACCAAATTATTTAACCTTTTAGGGTTTTACAATTGTAATTTCCTATGTTTGGCTAAAGTGTTGAGAGGCCTAAATTAGTTAAATAAATTACAATAATTAAACTATCGATCTGTCATGAAATTTGACTTATTTTGACTTTTTAATAATAGAAATAAATTATGAAAAATAGATACTTATCTAAAAATTGAATATCATGAATGATCTACATTCTAGAATTTGAGATTTGAGTAGTTTTGAGTGTCATAAAATAGATTCTAATATTTGTATGTTCATTGGATAGTAGTGCCTAGTTTGGATAGTAATGCCATCTATGTTTAGTGTCCTCAATGTGTTAGTAATGTCTCATTTATGGGATTGTTCCTATTATTAGGGAGTACATATGCCTATGTCTACATGTTATGTTACTGCATGACCAAATCATGTAGCTATATATTGTACATGAAAAACTTGATTTCATGTGAAAATCATAGTTATCTTTGAAAGTATGATATGATCATGATTTGAGTGTGTTAGTAGGATGGACTGGACATCCTTAATGCCTAATTATGTAGAGAGTTGCTGACATACCAATACTCTAAAGAGTAATCAAGTTCAATGTAGTTCTCCCACCTAGTGTTTGATGTATGTACAAGTGAATGATAGAATGAGAGTGGTGTTGGATGCCTTAAATGTGATTGAGATTTGAAATGATTGAAAACTAGAATTAGGGCTGATATAAATGGTAGTATGCATAAAGTAGGCTAGAATAGGGATAACTTACCTTGATTTTACACAACTTTATATTTGGTTTCAATAACATTTGTATCTATTTTCCACATAGTGAATAAAGGTTGATTAGACTTGTATCTATAGGGTTATATTACTTGTGTAGATAATAAAATGAGCTTAGGTCCACCTTAGGAAGGGTACACATTTAAAAAATATATCTATTGGGAAGAGTTAGGGATAAGGACAATAGTACCCAATTGGGCTTACTAGCGCCATGTGGTTGTAGTGTCCCAAATGTGTCACTAATGTCCTTTTGTCAGATTGTTGAGAAAGTTAGATTGGGGTCAGAGGTAATAGTTTACGGACTATGTCTTGACTGGGTATAGGTGATTTTGGTCTATTGAATGACTAGAAATGTAAATCTAAGGCTGCAGTATAGGTCTATGTCAAGCCTAGGGATAGGGTATGCCAAGAGACACTCTTAGGATCGAATTACAAATTTTAGGTGATTACAACATCTATGTGTTAGTTCCATGTTGAAGGATAACATATCATTTACTTTTACATACACATGTGTGTCATTTTTCTATGTGAGTGTGATATAGGTATACATAGATACATGATTTATTACTATTTTAGATGTTGGGATTTCCCTCTAGTCATATCATGTAGACATTGGGGGAATATACTTATTTGATATTAAGACACATAGGTTATATCATTATAGAGTCTATTCATTATCATGTTTGAGTTTTTATGTACTTACACATGCCTTTATCTATGATTATATCTTACATAGTATTGGATATGATATGAACTTGACATGTTTTGATAATACATATGTTCCATGGGATATTATGATGTGTTTATACTGGTTACTTATGTTTTCCTTTATTGATTTCATTCAGTGTCTTACCTTACTATTTATTGTTTGTTATAACATATGAATATGGTAATTTTTTGTGGCCCCCATGCCTTTTCTTTTTTTCTTTGAAATTGGCATATGTAATTATATATTGTATGGACATTTGAATATGTAATTCTTAATTTTGTGTATATTTGACTTAGTCATTTCCATTCGATTGTGTAATATTTGAATATGCCCCATGTTTACAATATCCTAAGACCATTATATTTTGATTTGATTTTAAGTGCTCGTGCATGTGTGATTTTTGAGCTTGTCTTGTTATTATCTATATGTTGCCATGATATTTATCATGCATTTTATGCCTTCATGTGATCACATTGTTATATGTGTTTCAATGCTACATTTACCTACACATGTTATTTTATATGTTACATGGTTCCATTCACAAATTATAAAGTTCTTATATCATTTTGAGGTGAATTAAATAACTATGTATATTCTTCCCTCACCTCAATGTGGGTTTATATCAGTTGGGGCATGCTTTGGAAGTATGTTCTCCACACTTTTACACATTTGGCATAATTTTGAGATTATATGGGGGAATGCTTTTGAAGCATGTTCTCCACATTTCTATACATTTAACACAATTTTTACTTCCAGTGGGGGAATTATTTAGAAGCATGTTATCCACACATATTAAGTATTTATAAAAAAATTTAAATTAAATGGGGGCATGCTTTAAGATTATGCTTTCCACACTCATTCAATATTCAGTGCACCTAGATTCACTGGGGGCATATTTTCGATATTGGCACTTATTTCAATTGATAGATTTATCCACATATATTGTGGGAATGCATTGGAAGCATGTTATACACACTTTAATAGTTTTTTAATTAGATAAAAAATATCATTATATAATTCAAATTCATAGTTGTGAAAATATTATGTATTGGTACCATTGTTATAGACTATTTTAACATGAGACATATAAAAGGTGCATATGCTATCAAATGTGTGCTTAATATTACAAAACATAAATCAGTTTTAGATTTAAAAATACTCTTAGGGACTTTCACCACCCAATAGATTATAATTTTATGGACTATATTGAGCCAATCTATTGGATTAGTTGGTTAACTTTTTGGTATGGTTGAGGTAATTAAGTCACTCAATCTTGCCAAGTTTTCAATTTTATCTTCATTGTATCATCTAAACTAACTATTTCGATATTATGAATTGACTTTTTTCACTCATGATCACCATATTATAAGTATGATTGGGTTACACAATTGAGTTATTCTCACCTATTAGGTGGAAAATCACCCTTCTTTTAAATTTGGGGCCATGTACCTTCTAATATCTCTCATTTCCTTATATATATGTACTTTTTAGATTTATATATTTCTGATAATACTAGTTATAGTGATTCATAATGATACATATTTCAAATCAAGTTACCAATAGACAAGGTAGTTGCATCAACACATAAGTGTAGTCTTAAACCTTGGTCTTTCAATTTTAATATTTTTAATGATTTCAATTTCAGATTATATGGACTGATTTAACATGCTCTTGGTTCTAGGTCTTTCACCAGCAAATCACTCAAATTAGACTTAGGTAAATTCAAGGTGTGATATACACACCTAGGTACACATTTCTTCTCCTTTAAACTTGTTTAATCCTAAAAATGGTGTTTTATAGGTTGAGGTTACCTAGATAATCAGTAAAAGGTTATAGATAAATAAACAAGTGTAAGGGTGATAATTAGATCTATAATAATCCAATTGGGTGATAAAATCATATATAACGATACACTAAAATTCTTATGCTATGTTATGCTAAAAATAGTAAGTACAACTATGATAGATAAATAAATGACAAAGAGGTAATGTAATTTTATTATTATGATGTTAATTTAATTTTAGATTTGGAACATTAAGTAAGAAAAATGGATGATTGTTTTGGAATAGTCATCAAATTCTAGATTGGATACTTTTGGAGCCACAAACACTAATTTCAACCTGGGATAGTTATGTTGACTCTACTATCGGAACTCGATGTAAGTGTCTTATATGGAATATATGTTGAAAAGGGATGAGATGACATGGATTCTTCTAGGTTTATCTTCACCTTCATGTTGGTGAAATCATATATAGGTCATGGAATATTGCTCGTCATGAATTTTCAAAACCCTAGTTCTTCATGTTCATAGTGACCATGGTAAAAAATGGGTTAGTAGGCACATATTGTTGAGTTGAACCCAAATAACCCTTTATATATGAGTTCTACCTATATATCCTATACTATACATAGGTCCTCTAAATGATTTATTTCTTCCCTATGTGTTGGCTTGTGTGTGAATCATGCAATATGTGATAAGTAAAGTAGTGGCCTAGCTTGTAACATGGAAACTATAGATCTTGGGTTACTCATTTAGTAATTTATACCTATATATGTATTGTCCCTATGACTAATATATAAATATGAGAAAATAAGAAAGCTTTAATCAATTCAATTCTTGAGAGAATGCCGTTTGTAAGTTGTGTAGTGAGTAGGTAAGAATTTTGTAGGTGGTAAATTAATGATGAATAATATTATATTTGTATAAATATTTTTTGATAAATAAATCATATTAAATAACTTAGGCTAACCATTATGATACATTTCATTTTAAAATTAGATGAATTTAGGGCACTTGACACTTGTGTTAGGTTATGACATTAGTGTCAATGTAGGTGTCTATCTTAGACATTAGTGTTTAGGGAGTAGGAAAGTAGGTATAGACTCAAAACTTGTAGAGGTGGAAGATAAGTAGGTTTTAATAATTATGGGAAAGATAGATGGCCTAGGTCATCAACATAAGACTAACTGTACTAAGAGATAGGCCAAGGGGGCACAATATAGAGTAGATATGAGACTTAAGAAAATGGAAAAGGTTAAAAAATGAGAGGAATAACCAAGGTCTTAGTTTACCAAGTGTATAAGACTGAGATGTTATATAATTCATAAATTGTGTCTACATTCCCCACCATTAATATAGAAATTAACGTTCTAGTTTAAAGGAAAGGAATTCTATTTGGGTGTGTATAACATAAATTATCTTTTCATGAGCCTAATTTGAGTGACTTGTTGGTAAATGACCCAAAAATAATAGCATGTTATAATATATAATTATTTCATATAATATGTAATTGAAAGTATAAATTTTAGGAGTACACCTATTTATCGATATAATTGCCTTGAAAATTAAAAAATTAATTTTAAAGATGCATCGTTGTAGGGATCTAAAATTGATATTAGGAAAAATATATATAAATATTTAAAGTGTGTGTATGTGTGTGTGTGTGTGTGTGTGTGTGTGTGTGTGTGTGTGTGTGTGTGTGTGTGTGTGTGTGTGTGTGTGTGTGTATAGATAGATAGAGAGAGAGAGAGAGAGATATTGGAAGGAACATACTCTTGAACTTGGTGAAAAGTTGAGTTTCCACCCAACAGTTGATATTAGCTCAATCGTGAAACCCAATGATACTTATAACTTGGTAAGGATGAATGATAATATAAATTACAACATAAAATTTTTGAAATATTTAGTGATTTTATCATCTCAACCATACCAAAATTGAACCAACTACTACATTAGGTTGGCTGAATATAGTCTTTAAAAGTCTACCTTAGGTATCAATACATAAAAGTCTATGATGTGGTAATAGTCCATAGAAGATTTTTTTAAATATGAAACTAATTTTTATTTTGTGATATTAGGAACACATTTCATATTATATTAACCTTATATATGTCTCATGTTGAATATGTCTATAACAATGGTACCAATGTTT
The DNA here is from genome assembly GCA_037957365.1 of Torreya grandis. NCBI lineage: Eukaryota > Viridiplantae > Streptophyta > Pinopsida > Cupressales > Taxaceae > Torreya > Torreya grandis. Next base: position 242,631 of record JARHVA010001672.1, on the reverse strand, counting down.
AGAATTCTTCCACAACTATGAATTTGAATCATATAAATGTGTGTTTTGGATAATTTGGATATTATGTAAGTGTGAGGAACATTATTTAAAATAACCACCCACTATACATGGATAAATATGATATAATTTCCAATGTGTATAACATATTTACAAAACAGGCCGCAACTATAATCTATATATGTTGAATACTGGATATGTACGAAGAACATACTTCCAAAGCATGCCCCCAATAAATCTAAAATTGTGCCAAACATGAAGATCATATCTCTATAACATTACCCTACTGATATAACCCCCTTAGGTTATGTAATAGTAAAATTTGGTAGTTACCTTACCTTAAAAGGATAATACAACTATAAAATCTATCAATATAACCATGTAACATATAGAGGGAACATGTCTAGGTAAATGTGTCATTGAAGTAAATAAAATAATGTGATCACACGAAGGTGTAAGATGCATGATAAGGATCATGGAAAATTATAGATAGAAACAATATAATATCAACAATAAAATATATCATACACACAACATCACTTGAAATTAATTCAAAAGGAAATGGCCCTAGAAGACCACAAACAAGGGGAATGTTGAAATGTTTCACATTTGAAGGGAAATAAATTAGTCAAATATCCACAAAAGCAATAATCACATATTCAAATTTCCTTAAAAAAATCCATGATATATTAAAATATTATAGAAATCACACATAAGCATGGGGCCAAGAATAAAGGGAACATATTCAAATGTTTGAATATGAAATATGATAGCAAGGCAAGACACTTAAGGAAGTGCATTAAGAAAAGCATAAGAAAACAACATAAGCATCTCTTATTGTCCCATGGATAATATGTGTTAGTAAAAATCATTAATTTCATAGAATATAAAGTACCTTATGAAATATATAATCATGGATAAAGGCATGTGTAGTTACATATGAGCTCAAAACATGATAATGTAGAATGACCATAGAATGGTATGACCTCGATGTTTCATGAACATAGATTTGGATGTCCCAAATGTCCAAATATCATGAGTAGAAGGAAGGCCAAACATATAAAAATAGTAATAAATCATGTTTATGTGTATGCCTATATCATACTCAAGTAGAAGCATGACACACATGTATAAATCATTGATATGACATCCATTAACATGAAACTCACACATAAATGCCAAGGACATAGTAGAATATGTAGGTGTCAAAAGTGTTTTTGAATTTTTGAATGTTCTTTTATTCTTTTATTTTTTTTTGGAATGTTTGAAAGGGAAAGGTTACCCAATGATCCCATTCAAAGGGTGATAATATATATCTCCCCACTATAAGGCTACTATAATAATCTAGTGACACTATTTAGGAGGATGCATAGGTGAAATATATGTCACTATAGTATATGCGATTCTCTTTGTATGGATAATATGACTTTATGGAAAAATATTAGGATTAATAGGATTATGGGTTCATGGAACTCATAGTTGAGTTATCTATGATTTCTTTATACTATTAGTAATAGGAATGTGTTTAGGTGATCTGGATATCTTCACATGATGCATAGTGGAATCCATTATATGTCTATCTTATAATGGTATCTCAAGTATTAAACACCTAGTAAAGGTGATTTCTTATTTTTAACCTTTTTGAAGTGGATTAACCTTAGTAGGTTTGATAGTTAGTTTTCTGGCTTCAAGTTTCTCTTGTTCAAGAAGATCCTCATATTAAAATCTAAAATCTATAATTACCCAATTGGTGTGAATATATTTAACACACACATGCACTATAAAAGGTACTTATTTAAGTATATGGATCCAAGGTCTTCCCAATAACATATAAAATATTCCTATGGAAGTTATAATTTGAAATTAAGTAACCACATGTATGGGAGTTACTTGTAAAGCTAGGTCAATCTCACTAAGAACATTTTAGGAGGTCCCATCGAATGCTCTAACTAATCTAGTAGAAGGATGCAAATCATGATGAGTATAATTAAAGTGCATAAGTAATTTCATGGTATAAACATTATCATTTCCACCATTATCAATCACAACATTATGTATATTTGTTTATCAAAGTATGCTTAGATGAATAAAGAATAAGGATTAGACTCATCATATTTAATCTCCTTGTCATTAAAAGCAAAGAATTAGAAGGTATCTAGACCTATGAGGTATATATTATGTATAAGTAATAATAATACCATCTAATGAATTCTCATAATGTGATCAAATAGGATGTGAATTATATTCCATATGCAATCGTGGTTCCTTCTTAGAATGGTATTGAAAAGGAGAGTTAAGTATTTTATATTTGTGGTGATCACTCAGTTGTGAACCTAATTCCTTTAGAGAATTATCAAATGCAATCTATTGATCATCAATAAGATATTATATCTTATGATTAAAGGTAAAAAATATGTTCATATAATGACTTAGTGCATGTTGATAATCATAATAAGAATTCACATAATGTCCTTTGAATAGATGTCTATTCATATAAACCTCTATAGTATGAGGGAGAGATATAAGTTTACATTTTATTAACCATGAAATTAATGAAGTTGGGGACTGAAGTAAATATGTAAATTATTTCCTTGGAGCATTAGATAGGATATGTTGATTAGGCTATTGTGAAACTATGGTAACTATGATGGTTTTTTACTTTTTATGATTAGGAGATTTTGCCTTATAACTTGGTTTGATTGTATACGTATTAGTTAATGTAGATTAAATTAGTGTGTTTGTTACATACTTGATCTTTTTCAATGTATCTTCACTTCATGGTCCTTTATAACATAACATAATTCATCAAAATATTTGAACTTTTTGAAAATAATGGACTCATGTAAAGGAACAAGAAAACTTTACTTGAATATGTATTATAACTCCCTATATTTTATATGACTGGTAATTTTTGCTAGCGTCTTATATTACAAAACATAATCATTGATAGGTTCATTTGTTCCTTTTTTTATTTTGTCAATTTGAGCATATGAAATTTTTTTATAAATACTAATTAAAAAGTATACTAAAAACTGATATGCAAGAGGTTTTAATTATTTCATAGATTGGAGAGATAACTTATAGAACCACCTCAAAGCACAGACCTTGAGACTTCTTGGAAATAATTTGGTCAATAGTTTATCATTGGAGGAAAAATCAAGGCATGCCATATAAAATGATTGAAGATGTTGTTCAAAATCACCCTTGTCATCATAAAATGTGAACTTAGGTGTAACAAAACTAATTGGAAAAGAGTACAAATATATATAAAGGGAAATAGGGTTAAGTAACACATATTTGGAATCAATAGAATGAGGATACTTTAAATCATTCTGTTTAATGGTTTTAAACTTTTACTCCAATTTATTTATAACTTGGAGTGTTAAACAAGATATAATTTCAATTATATGCATTGATGACTGGTTATACAAACCCTAATCATTTCATAGACCTTAATCATTACGCAAACATGGAAGTGTTGACTAGTTCTATGATGGCAACAAATTATATGGTGCAAATAGGTTGAATAATGACTAGATCAGGAGGGTTTCCTCTTATTCATTCTATAGTGATAGTGTTTGGTTCTCCTTCAAATGAGGTAAGAGAGTTTCTAGGTTTTGTAGAGGTAATAGTTAAGGAAGCGTCTGAACCAGATGACAACAACAAAATGGCCCTAAAAATGAAGGTTGGATATATATTACACAAAAAGGTAGAGTAATTTTATATTTTTAAGGAAATAGGGAAGGCAACTTCAAGGATGATGATTCAACCTACTATGAAAATTTTTTCCTTTATAAAAGTGGTGTCTAAGAGGGATTACAAGCCTATGGCACCTACCAAGAAAAGCTTCTCTATTTCCTTTGAGGAGAAAGTTATTGAAAATGTGATGGAAAATAAATAATGATTTGTTGATAAAAGGATAATATTCATATTTAACTAGCTATCCAAGCCTTTTAGTGTTCCATAAGTGGATTTTGGAAAATTGGTGACCCTTCATGAAATATACCTTAGAGATTTATCCTTGTCCTAGAGATTTATTTATAGAAGTGTTTAATCTTCCTAAAGATAAAAATTCAATCATAAAATAATAGATATGGTATATGAATAAACATATCCTCTTGATGAAGCCTTGACTTCCTTCCTTCAACCCACTAACTTAATCTTTCAATACTAGGTCAGTTTGGGTGCATAATCCTTACTTGCCCACTCAAATTTGGTCTAAATATACATTATCAACTATAGGCACAACATTGGGAGAATTTTTAGAAGTGGATGGAACTACATCAGATTATCTCTACACCACCTATGCCTGAATCCTAGTTTGTATGGATATATCTAAGTTACTCGAGTTTATTGATTTGAAGGTTTAGAACATATCTAGTCCCAAGTTCTTGACTATGAAGGAGTAACATTTAGATGTAAAAAAATTTATTATATAGGGTATTTTTTGTGTTCATGTCAATCATCCAGAACAAATAAAGGGACCTCTTGGTGGAAGAATGGTCTTCTCAACCATCTCACAATATTTGCTTCTGATAATGAAGATGAGAACATTCTAAGAGAGGTAGAAATTAAATATGAAGATTTGGTTCTAGGTTCCACTAGTATCCAAATTGATGAAAATACTAAGTTTATAGACCAAATACATGTAGAATATTAAAAATTTGAGTAGTCACTAAAGGGGATGTAAACATAGTTTGAGTGGTAATAGGCATTGAAAGTGACATTTTATTTAAAATATTTTATAATTCCATAACATATGTAACAATAATAGATGTAGGAAATAAAGGTTTCAACACATAACACATGCCCCCACTAGATGTATTATGTTCAAGGGGAGGGATGTTTCAATTATACCTTTTGACAAATTTTTATGGTATAGTTTTGAATATCTCATCAATATCTTTAGGGATTTTATGAATATACTCATGAAAAAATGTAATTACTTGCATTTGATCATAGTCTATTTTTATAATTTCATTTGTTTTCATGGGTTTCATTATCAAAATCTTCTTCTATGAGAACCTCGTGAATATGTTTTTCATTATGAACATGGGTATAATCATGATCCATATTTTGACATCCCTCATTAGTTTGAGAAATATTAGATGGTGGTAGGGAAAGATCAATGTATTCAATAGGCACACCTCCCAATCTAGGGCTATGCCTAGGTTGCATCCAAAATAATAAGAATAGGAAATGAAAAAGTATAACAATCTAAAACTATAACTGACTAAAAATACTATGAATTAAATTTTTTTACATTCATATGAATTTATTTCACAAAAAATTTAACCTTAAAAATGATGTTTTCTAGGTTGAGGTTACCTAGATACTCATTTAAGGGGTTTATATAAATGAATAAGAATAAGGGTGTTAATCATATCTATAACATGCCACTTGGTTACTAAACTTAGATATAAACAAACACTAAAATTATGATGCTAATTTATGCTAAAAATAGTAATTATAACTATACTAGATATATAAATTATAAAGAAGTAATGTAAGCTTATTTTGATGCTAATGTAGTTCTAGATCTAGAATAGGTAAGAAGTAGAATAGAAGATGGTTATGAAATAGTTTTTAGAATCTATAGTGGATGCTTCTAGAGTTATGGACACTAATGTTATCTTGGGATAGTTGTGTTGATGATACTATCTAAACTTTACCTAAGTGTCCTATATGGAATATATGCTAGAAAAGGATGTAACCACTTGGATGCTTTTCTATTTATCTTTTCCTTTTCTATGCTGCATTCATATTTGGTTCATGGACTATTGGTTCTCATGAATTTTGAAAACCTTATTTCCTCATATTTATATTGACTATGGTGGAAAATGGGTTAGTGGGAAAATGGTGTTGATATCCAGGATGAAAAGGTTTATAAAGAGCATTTGTACCCCTATGACCCCTAAAATATCTACCATGGTGACTAATTTATGAATGGGTCCCACTAGTTTTTTCTATGCTACTTCTACCCCATAATTGTTTTCATGAATCCCATTAATCTAATGTCCATCATGAAATAGTTTTAAATTTATAAAAACCTTAAAATGTTAAATTCCTTAATAAATTTCAACTGAGAAAATTATGACAAGAAACAACAAGTGCTCAATACACAACAAAATACAAATTTTCCTTGCATAAAACCAAGTTATATTTTCCAAATAAATTACAAATTAAAAATAATTTCATATACCAACATATTATTTATCTAAAAATATGAAACATATTGAGATTATAAATCCTCATTTCAATATGTGAATTAAAAAAATGAAAACTATATTTTCATATGAAACCATGCATTATTTGAGAGAAAACTAAAAATAGAATATCTTTCTAATAAACCTAGTTCATAGTCAAGAACACAATCATTATTCATTATGCCAGTGAAAAAAACCTAATGTCTATTGTATATTCCAATTGATGGTTCATAAAGAAACTTTCAAATATTCATATGATAATAATTATCATGGAATGTATGTAGACTCAGGTAAGCCAAAATTCACCAAATGATTATTATATTAAAAAATAACCCTATACAATCATTTATCAAATTATAAAATACTAATTACACCAAATCAACAAAACATATCTTCAAAAATATTTATGCAAAACTAAACTTTCATATGAAATTAATCCACAATAGTATTATATTGCACTACAAACTCTAACCACTATGTGAATTTGCATGTAGGTATTATAAATTAAAATTGAGGGTTTGAAACAAAACATTAGGACATTCAACTTAAAATTTTGAGTATTTTGACAAAAATATACTTCGGAACTACGTATAAGCTCTTGACAAAAGATGGCTACCATAAAAAAAAAATACCAACCAAACTTTTATTTCTTAACAAAAACAATGAACTTCAAAACTCTCAATATTTTATTCATGCAAACACATAACAAACTTTCATAAAAAAAAGGAATTTTTAGCAAAACCTTGTGTGTGTGTGTGTGTGTGTGTACACACACTCATATGTATGTATGTATGTATGTATGTATGATTTTATATTCACATAGTGAAAATAACACTAAATACATGCAACTTATTATCTTAAAATAAAACCATGACAATCATAGAGTCTAAACATGTAAATTAAGAAAATAACATTATTAGGTCATACAAGAAAAATAAATACATTTTCTACAACCTATTACAGAACTTAAATAATCATTATTTGAAATGAGAAAAGAACATAGACAAATTTTGAAGTTCTCGCAACTAAACTATTTCATGACTGCATTGTATAAAATTCTTTTAATCTGAATGAAATGAAACAAATTCATGTAGGCTTCAATAACTAACATTAGAACTATCCATTTTGATTCTTATTCATAAACTAAAGGTAATTCATGCATACAAATAAATGTACACATAAGTTAAAATAACACATGCATATAATGAACTCAAAACACATTGATATCTCTAGTATCACTTCATAATCTATATCAAGAACATGGATATTTTAAACAAAAAAATATTTTCATGCACCCAACATATCTCAACTTTAAACTAATGAAATATGAATAGAATAAATATTTATGTACCATATATTGAAATTTATAAGAATCATCTTCACAATATGCATTACATTATAGGAAATAATTTTCCATACCACCTGAAACCAAATAAAGCCAATAAATCACTCTATTTGGCCTTGAAAACTAGTCTTACAAACTGAAAGTTCTATCAATAATATTTAATTGAAGGATAAATTAATTCAATAATGGAAGCTTTATGGTAGGCATGCTTCCTAATGTCTTTTTAAAATATTTACATTAATGTACTACTTTATTACTATACAACATAAACATTTAGAGAGTCCACCAAACAAACCATGTATATCTATGCCTCGAAAGTCCACTACATGAAATTAATAAACCCAAAAACTACATCCTTATCAAATTATTTTCTCTCACCAACTAGATCAATATTAAATGTCAAAATTTCCATGTACATTGAAATTGATCATATATTCATGTTTTACATTCTATGAAATTTTATATAACATGCATCAAATATCCCAAAGAACCACATAACCATTAACACTTATAAATAGTTTAATGACTATTGTGATTCAATATCATATTTGAACCAACATATAAACACATATATTATATGATCCAAATTGTAAGGTTTAATTAATAACCTTTAAAATAATGTGAAAACTCTAGAGAAAATCTTACAAATAATATTTCATCCTACAATTATCAAGTTATTATCAAAGTGTCTATGCAAATATTATCATCCATGTCAAACATGAAATAATAGTGTGCATACCAATTCATGTGTTCAATAATATTACCAACTTTAGTTTTGACTATGCAAATTCTTTAAAAAAATCAAGTATATAATCGACACATGAATATATATACTAATAAAACAACCATAATCAAAGAATACTTTTGAAAAGATATTTACAATCAAATACCAATTACAATTACAATGACCTATAAATGAATTCATTCCAAATACTACACTTATGGAATAGTTTTATAACACCATTCATACTATCTATATATCAACAAGTTTTTATGACAATTTCATCATAGGTGTTATAAATAAACAAATTATTACATAATATTATGGAAAAATTATAAAAATTAAAACATCATTTATTTATGAGTACACATCTCATGAATATATAGAATTCTATGATAGTTATAACACATCATTGTAATATGTGAATGAAAAATAATGTTCCTTTCATGATAATTTATCAAACTATGCTATTTTTGTATTCCCTTAATGATATTATGAATTATTAATTCATTAAACACATCATTATTTCACATTAAATCACATGCATAGAGCATAATTGTTAAATGAACTCAATCAAGTTGACCCCCATAAGAAATTTAAATTTTTTTGACCCAAACCATCATAGTAGATATTAGGAATAACTTAAATTTTTAAAAATGGTTACTAAATTCTATATAACACTAGTGACCTTGTTAGATAGTTTTTATTGTGACATTGGGTTGTAATCATACTTATGAATTTTAGAGACTTAGGAGTGTGATACAGAAACATTATTTCCTAATCAACTATGTATGAACCCCTTCAAATATTTTTAAGCTAAGGGTTACATTGTTCATCTATATTTGTATGACTAATAAGGAAAACTAAAATAGGGAAGTTTGATATAGATTAAAATATAATGCAATAGCATAAAATATCAATTATAAAATAAAGTAATGTTAACAACATAATATTTAGTACTTGCTTCTTTATAAATGATTGACCATAACTTTAACAAAGTTATTAAATATTTGATAATTAAATACTTATAGTGTTGACACCTACATCTGGCCACCAATGGCCTCCAACTAGGCTTTTAACCAATTTCCACCCAAAATGCACAATTTGGCCTAAAAACACTAAAAAATGCTAAATGATGTGAAACTGACATATTCAAATGCTAATTTTGGCCAAAGTATCCCTAAATGGGGAAATGCAATATATGGGCTAGCTAACATTGATATGATCATTTTGAGTCAAAATGCCAAATTTGCACCTAGGTGCTCTAGATTGATCTTTCCTATCAAATATCTTGCATAAGACATGTGCCTTCATTATTTGTTGTTGGTAAAATCATAAATGAGATAATGGATCCAATGCATTTGACATCACCTTCCAATTCTAGTCTAGTCAAATTTTAGACCAATAACAAGACATTCTGATCAATTTGAGCAATTTGTGCACAAAGTACTTAAACATGATTAATAGCTAATTAACCACAACCAAGGCCTAATTAATAACTCCATGGAAACTTATTGAAAACTTATTTTTACAAATGTATATTGAATATTTGCATCATCAGGTGACCTCCTTTCTTGGGAAGACATCCCTATGCCATAAGTGCCACATATATCAAGATTTATGCCCTCCATGCCTCTTAATTGCCCCTTCTTCTAAGTCATGATGAGGATAATTATAAAATTAATTCCAAAAAATGAATTAATCATGTCACACATCTCAAAAGCAAAATGGATGGATCAGGTTAATTCTAGACATTTTCAAAAATCTATAAATAAAGAGGCTATGAACATCATTTCTAAGCTATTTTGATGAAAAGTTATAATTCACAAATATCTTCAAGGAGCCATTTCAATTAGTGTTACCATGCCAAATTGATTAAAATCCAAGCCAATCCATAAGCTAAAGGTGCCAAGGAGAGATAGAGGTATCTAATCTTTAATTACTAAGAATTTCATGAGCAAAAAACCAAGTAAGTTACTACTACAAAGGCATTTGGAGAATCCATGGAAGATGAAGGAATTCTTGTTGTTTTTCCTTACTTTTTAGTTGATTTTGTCTTTTGTTTTTGTTAACTAAGCACTCCCTAGTGTCAATGCCTTTAGATGTTATGATATTATTATGTTTCTTTCATTTTCTTTTCAGTTTGGAACTAACACCATACTAACCATGCTTTCTTGAGTCAAATTCCTAGATCCACATATGGGGTAATGTAATTTATGGGATAGCTAACATTGATCAGATCATTTCGAGTCAGATCATTTATTATTTTTAACATCTTAAATTAGATAATGGATCCAACACATCTGACATCACCTTCCAATTCTAATCTAGTCAAATTTTGGACCAATAAAAAGGTATTATGATTAATTTGAGTAATTTAATCACAAAGAACTTAAACATGATTAAGAGATAATTAACCCAAACCAAGGCCTAATTAATAATTCCATGGAAACTTGTTGAAAACTTATTTTTAGAAATAGATATTGAATATTTTTATCAAGTGACCTTTTTTTCTTGGAAAGACATCCCTAGGCCATAAATTCCATACATATCAGGATTCATGCCCTCCATGCCTCATCAATTCCTTCCATGATTCCCTCCATGCCTCTTAATTGACCTTTATTCAAATTTCATGATGAGGATAATTATAAAATTAATTCCAAAAATTGAATTAATCCTCAACCAAACATCTCAATCTCAAAATAGACAGTTCAGGTTGATTTTAGACACTTACAAAAATCTATAAATAGAGAGGCCATGAACATCATTTCTAAGCTATTTTGGTGTAAAGTTATAATGCACAAATATCTTCAATGAGATATTGAAATTAGTGTTACCACTCCAAATTTATTCCAAGCTAAGCCAAGTCACAAGCCAAAGGTGCTAAAGAGAGATAGAGGTAGCGAAGCTTCCATTGCTAGGAACTTCATGAGCACAAAAACTTGGTAAGACACTACTATAAAGGCATTTGGAGCATCCAAGGAAGGTGAAAGAATTCTTATTATTTTTCCTTGATTTTTAGTTGAGTTTGTCATTTTTTTTTGTTAACTAATCTCTCCCTGGTATCTAGGCCTAGAGATGTTATGCTATTAGTGCATTTCTTTCATTTTGTTTTCATTTTAGAACTAACACCATACTAACCATCCTCTCTTTAGTCAAATTCTTAGATCCACACATAGCATGCCTGGTGGGACTAGATGCATCTCACACCTAAATAAGATCATTTTGAAACTTTAAAATGTTTATTTGGACCCTTTAAAACTCTTACAAATTAATTTTCTAACTTTATTTTGACAATTTTTTGCCATAGGTTTTACATAGTAATCGATGTCAACAAGTAAGACTGACACTGATTGCATATATAAAATGACATTAGTTAGTAAAAATAACATAATTTTTATACATATCATATATCACATTGGTATAATTGATGTTGATTAGATAACCAACATCAGTTACAAAATGTCACCATTGTTGGTTATATAAACCGATAATGGTCATTGTGTTTTTCTTAAAATATAGAATTGAGACCTCCTTTTCTAAAGTTTATTATTTCAAACCAAAAAGAGCTTAAAATCTAAAGGACATGCTAACATTTCTGCTATAGGACCAAGCTTGAAATTTGCTAAAAACATTTTTAAATCACCTTTTGTATGTTTAAATATTAATTAGGATGTTTGTTTTGGTGTTTAATGAAAAAATTAGATGCTTAGATGAATATTTTGAAAGTTCACAATCTTAAGACCAAGGGGTCAAATTAACACAACCAAATCTTTCATTTGGGCTTAAAATTTATTAAACTTTTCAATTTTTGTTTGCAATAGTTTTTTAATTATATTTCATTTGGAAAAAAGAGGAATGTTGCATGTATGCTCTTCCATTTATCCCCTTTAGGGAACCCTTAAAATCAAAAGAGTCATTCCTATTATAGGTAGCATAGTCTAAGGATTGGAAAGAAAGTCATCTAAAGCACTCCCCAAAAACTCATCAAAGTTTGGGTGACCTTGAAAATGACCCTAAAGTCTTTCTACTTTCATGTTTTCTTTATTTTTCTATAAATTTGGCTTATGAGGGGAACTTCATCACCTCCCATGAGTTCTTTAGGGAATATTTGACCTAGGGTTTCACCTCTCAGTATTGAATTCATTTGGCTCCTAATTAGAGTTGCACATGGGATGTAGTGGCACTTTGGACATTGCACTACACTGAGCAAACAACAAGATGTAGTGGTTGTAAAAAGCACTAGACCTTTTTGCAACAAGCCAAGTGATATAGACCTAAAATTTGTGCTTTTCTTTGGCATTGTTTGGCATGAAATTCATTATTCAAGTGATTTCCATAGATCATTGATAAACTTGTTAGATCTTACATAAATACCTACTTGTCATAGAAGTATTTTCAGTGCAAGGTATGCCTCAAGGTCCATGTCACAATACTATCATTTGAGAGAATGGGGGTGTAAAAAATTTACTATATAATGCACATTTACTTTTGGGTGAACACTTAAAATCCTCTCAAATGATGTATATTAATGGATTCTAATAATACCAAATAATCTTGTCAGTTTAGGATCTAGAAGTGATTAATTAGTTGGTCTTGTACTAGATTAAAGTCTTGTTTAAAGTCAAAACATGGTGTCAAAAAATAAATTCAAACCAAACACATGGTCCTAAATTTACTTTGAATAATGAGGCATTATGCTACCCACATGAGATCATCAATTTTCCTTGTTTAAAGTTCATTAAAATCTTGAGAGTCATATCATCCACTTTGGCACAATTATGCTGCCCAATTGAGTCTAGACCTTTACCAAGGTTGTTTATAGTCCTTCACTTATAATCTAAATTTAGAATTGTACCTTTATAATTTCATAGGGTTGATGTGTTAAGTGGGTTCACCATTTTCATTAAACTTGAGTGAACTTAGGTTTAATTTTCAATTTCTGTTGAAGGCTATGTAAGACTCATAATTATTGTCATCACATGATAGACTTAAGCCATTTTGTGATAAACATTTGCACTTTGAGTCTATGAACCACAACATTTTGAGTCAATAAAATTAGTGTTATGCTATTAAAATTGGGGGAAAATGTCTTTGCCTTAGAGATTTTTTGAAACAAACCTTTTTTGTCACACCTTTTGGGTAGTATAACATCATTACTCTACCCAAAACATTTTGAATATTGTTTCATAGAACCTATTGCATAGATTTCCAAATTTATTCCTACATTTTCAAACCAATCCAAGTGTACTTCTATGATATTTTGTATAAAATAATTATACTATTCACTTTTATCTATTTTTTTTATCAAAATAACCAAGTTTTATACCATTTTTTATGAGAAAATAAACTATTTCTAAAGTGCCTTTTGTTTCATACCATATACCTAGTTGATCAATTTCATGTCTAAGAATCAAATGCCTAGTGTTTTTTAGAAGCACTTCAAATATGTTAGAGTAGAACTTTCATGTATTTTAAAGATTAGCTTTTGACGTCATTTAGCCAAGAGTCCTAGTGCATGCCTTGTTTGAGCCTAGATTTTGACACCACTTTTGGCTAAAAGACCTAGCAACTTTTAAATTCCTAGATTAGACTATTTGAAACACTTCAACCTTAGAGTTTTGCATTTTTATTTTTGGTCCATTTACTTCCTTATCTTTGTGTGAATAGTGAAACATTAAATACTTCATGTTAGCTTGTTTCCTCACAAATATTTGCATAAACCTTTTGATCCTTTTGACAAATCTAGACCAAGTTGGAACATCAAATATTTTAAACATTTTCATTTTTAGAGTTTGTGGAACTCTTTTACCTTTTATCACAAATCATTGACTATGGATCCCAACATGTATTCTTACACTCATAGTGGACTCATGTACAATCCAGGGATTAGTAATGTAGTTGTGTAGGAGGAAATGGTGTAAGACCCCTATGTGGATAACATTGATTATGAGATGGATTATTATCCCTCTTATAACAATTAATTTGGGGCACAAAGCCAAGATCCATTGGATAACTATCTAGTTAACACACCACCTAATTCAAAAAGAGACCAAGAAAAAACTACACAATACCTAGCTATAATACCCATAGTAGATGAACTGGTTCCTTAACAATCATATTCTACTAATATGGATTTCACATATGATCCATTTTTTTAGTGAAATTTATTAGAAAACAAAGATGAGATTTTGGTTAAAGCCATAGAGGTAGGGGCCAAGTTTCTAGTAGGCTTTCACCATGAAAATTTACCAAGTCTAGTAAGAATGCCCCATAATATCATTTATGATCAATAGGATTCTTATAAAAAACCTATGGCTCTAGTCCAAATAATGTTCCAAGATATTAATATATCTAATCAAAGAAAAAACTTCATCGAATATCACTTTAACTAAATATAGAAAACATATCAAACCTACCTAAATATAGCATGTGATTTCAATCAAATGAACATGGTGAGTAAGCCTCCCATTGACCTAGTTCCATCAATAGGAGTGTTGATAAAGTTACTTGGACAAGATAATATAAGTTCTAACCCATTCATATAAATTTATTCGATAGATAAATTGATGCATATGCCTATTATTGAAGAAGTGTCTTTGGCCTCTATATAGAATAGTGAGGCAAACATAATAGACAATGTGTAGATAATGTCCAATCCTAATCAAAGTGGTACTAATGCACAAATAATTAGCTAAAAAAATGTGCCTATATTTAATCCCATGGGTAGATGATCTTACAAAGGATTAGGATTTTCTAAACCCAAACCTCAACTAGTTGCTTCCTCAAGTCTACATCCTATGGGATTAGGTAATCAAACAATGGCTAATATCACTCCTCAATGATATAATGTGATGAATCCTACTCCTCCTTAACAAGTAATGAGTAGTATTCCAAAATAATAGGCATAATCTAGTTTATTAATTCAATAGACGATAAATATATTACCACCTTAATTAGGGGCAACAAATGTTCCACCTCATCAAGTAATGACAAACATACCTCTTTAGTCATAGACTAATATGCCAATCTAAAACCAAGCAATGACTAGTCAACAACATATAAATATTGTTCAATGACAGATGCCAAATATACAACTTATTTTCACTTCCTCATAGAGATTCATGTAATAAGGAGGTACCCATGTTTCTCAAGTACATACTAGAAAACTATTGGTTCAAAATATGTCACAAATTTAGAGATAAGGTCTTGGACCACAAGTTTCCACTCAAAAACAAGGTTCGATTAGTTGACAACATGTCCCTTTTCAACCAAGTAGGCATAGTATAGTTATATCCATCTATCCCAACCATAAAATATTTCAAGTCAAACATTTTTTACCAAAACAAACCAGAATATCACACAACCAATTATGCAATTTCAAGTACATCTTAATCCATGTATGCATATTATTTGTCCATTCCCCAACCAAACCAATATACCACAATATGTATTTCCATCATACCCTGATCAAAGTGTCCCACTTGTGACCTCCCATCCATCTATCCAAACTAATATTCTCCCTTAAATTGATGTTCCTTTCAGTTTCCTATCCCAAAAATTACAATAAATAAAGGATACAAATGCTACCATTCAAGATGGTATACAAATTAGAAATTTCAAATTTGATGATGTGTGTTCCTGACCATTTAATATGGAGTATTTTTAAATACCATTTTCTTTAGGATACAAACCACCAAAATTCAACAAATACAAAGAGAAAGGTGATCTTAAGGCTCATTTGACCAAATTCTTTATTGCATGTCATCCAGTGGCATTTAGCGACATACCTTTTACTATTGTTTCCAAGGAGCTTGGCTGGACAAGATTTGCACTAGTTTTCAAAGTTTTCAAAAAAATTTAGTAATGGATTTTTGATGATCTTTCTGATAAGTTTATGCAATAGTTTCCCTATAATCTTGAGCATGAGGTTTCATTAGTGGAATTAATGTAAGAAAATCAAAAATATGGTGAGAGATTTGCAATTTATTTATAGCGATGGAGAGCTCTTGCAAGCCATTTCACCCACATTTTATTAGATAAATAATTAGCCACTGTGTTTACCAAAAATTTGCATAGTGAGATAGCTTATCATTTGGAACTATAATGTGCATATTATTTCAAGGAAATCATTGACAAAGGCTTGTTGATTGAGAAATCTCTCATCAATAAAAGAGTTATCAAGATTAGTTCAACTAATCAAAATCATGGTACCAATTAGGGAAATGACCAACATCCCATTCAAGTTCCAACATTGTAACCAACATAGGACAATAACCAAGAAAGATGGAAGCAATTTAATAATAATAAGAATGTTGTGGGAAATGGACTAACTGAATCCTATCATGTCTAAATGGTGCAAACATCATCTACACTACCTTTTTTAGCTTACTCCTACCCTGTAACCTCTCCAACCAATGTTTCAAGTACAATAACCAAGACCTACACACAAAATATAGTAGCCTTTACCATTTCAAACCCCTCCTAAAAGAACTAGCACATCATGTCTTTAGTGACCTAGGAGAATCTATTTAGTCTATATTTCATAGTCTTGTTGTAGATAATATGATTAGTTGACCTATACCAAAGAATTATCCACAAGGCATTCCATATCTTGATTGGTATCATGAAAATGAATTTTGTGACTATCATCAAGTCAATAGGCATAGTCTATGAAGTTATGTCCAAATCAAGCATTTAATTGTGAATATGTTAGAGAATGGGGAGATAACATTGGATAATGGTGCTTCCACTTCCAATAAAACTCTTTGGATTTATCAAAATCTTGTTCCTTGATATAATATTCAACAATATTAAAATAATCAACAATAACAACAATAATGACCAGTGTAGCAACAAAATCAACATCAAAAGCTTAACCAACAAAATCAATAGCAAAACCCACAATGATAAAACAATAGACTAAACTAAGGTCATAATGATAACAACAAAAAAACATAACATGATGTTGTATATGACTACAATAGTGTTTTAGGTCATATTGCATGGGGTAGCATCCAGACCATCTCCATTAAACCTAGACCAAGCACTAATCAGCCTAGACTGTTACTAAACAACATTCATCCAAATTACATGGATAATATTTCTTTGACCTGGGAGTACATATAGGTAAACTAAAAAATTAATAATTCCCCTTTTGGACCTTATATTGACAACTCATCCTTGCCACATGACCACATGTGAGTGCATTGGTAACCAAGACTTGTCATGTCTGGTCCCACACCATTCTGAACATTGGTTAGCAATAATGGTCTAGTATTTAATTTTGACTGTGCAATCAAAAATTAATAGTCAAAGATTACTATCCTAGGCCCACAACCATATACCACTATTCTTGTCATCCAACCAACTGTTTAGCCTTGGAATAAACCATTCACTACTAATCAAGATAAGAAATTTCATATTATGAAACAATTGTAGGAAACACCAACTAAAATTTATATTTTAGATTTGTTGAAAATTTAAATAATCCAAAAGAACATCATGAATGATTTTTTGACATAATATAATGTTACTAGTGATATATCCCCTGATAAATTTCAAGCTTTGATTGGACACCTAACTCCAACCCAATAAGTCACATTCAACCAAAGTGATATGTCTTCTCTTGGGCCACTCCATAGTAATCCATTATACATATAAGTTTATATAAGATAGCATAAAGTGAAATTTGTCCTTATATACAATGGATCTGGCCTCAACATAGTGTCTCTAAAGCTCATCAAGTTTCTTGGGTACACAATGGTAGATCTCCAGCCAAAAACAATAACCATTAAAGATTATGATAATTAAGAAAGAGAATCACAAAGCACCATTAGATTTTCAATTATCATTGGGAATTTGACCCATAATACCATTTTAAATGTGATTGATCTTGAGTTATCATAAAATATAATTCTAGGAAGGCCTTGGTTAGATGAGATTCAGGCAGTCCCATCAATGTTACACCAATGTATCAACTTTTCCCACTCAGGGATGAAAGTGAATATTCTAGGATATTTACATTGATATAAACACTTTAAGCATCTTTAGGCTGAATTTCAAATATATAATTATTAGTATGGCATAAATCCAAGTTCCAAGTAGGCTAAATGAAAGGCTATACTTATTGATCCTTCATTAGATAATTATATAGATCTTAATACCTTGGATTCTATTTCCCACATGTTACCTCCTAAAACTTCTAATCATTTCACCATTTCATATAACAGATTAGGAGAGTATGTGACACATGATAAATTTCATATTTCCAATATTCATTAGAATCCAAAAACCTTTGGGTGACCTAATGTCATCTCACATATACATTGGCAACAAAATAATAAAGATAAGAGACCTATCACATTTGTACTAGCATCTGGTCGAGGACCTGACCCTCTTCAACAGGATGAATCATGGATATACAATGACAACCAAGATGATTGATATAAAAATAAAAAGTATCATATTCCTAATAGGATCATGGAGTGTCACAATTATGAAGGAAGAGGCCTCGTACCAAATTAGTAAGGAACCATTGAGCCAATTTCCATGACTAAGTATGAGATACCTTATGGACTTGGATTTAAACTACTTGGGGATGACCCCACATATCTTATTCAAACTCCATCACTAGAGACTTATGATAATGATGTTGGTAGTGAAGTAATGTCTGGTCATATCCTCACCTTTGATGACCTAGTTTGAACCAACTTGTTTGATAGCAATGCCATTTGCACCCTTACCCTAGCCATTCATAATAAATCTTTGCCATTATATTATCCCCAACTGTTAGATTGGGACCAACAAGAATCCAATCTATTGATTCATGAGTTCCATAATGATGAGGCATTCTATGAATTTTTAGGCTTTAAAGACAATGCTTCATTAGGAGATCACAAATCAGGATTCTCAATCACATTGGATCCTACAGCCTATTTTGGAGAGTGAATGAACACCCTTAGCCAAAAAAAAATAAAACCATTGAGGTCCCAAAGTGAAAACCTCTTTGAGGCACTTTATGACTAGAGAAAAAGTAAAGATAAATCCTAGTCTAGTGGTGAAAACTTGTTTCAGGCACCATTAGATGGGGGTGTTCATTCTTCTTTAAATTTATACCAGGAAACCACCAATGATGAACTTGCTTGTGGATTTGAGTTTAGCTTTGAGAAACAAGTATTTGATCAAATTATTCAAGAATTTTTGTGTATTTTTGTCACATGGCCAGATGTCCCATTAGGGGACTCAAATTCATCATGCCTAGGAGAAGTTGAAGAGTAAGTCCTAATGGAGGATCCTAACATAATTTAATAGTTCAGGTCATTACCTACTATCCTAGAAAATGTTTCAACCCTTCTAATGAAAGATACAATAGAGGTAAATATCAAAACTCCATCAGACCTAAAATGGATAAAATTAGGAGTGTCCCTCACTGAGGAGGAACATGATGTCTTTACAACTTTGTTGAGAGAATTTGTAGAAATATTTACATAGGCCTATTTTGACATGTCAAGTTTAGAACGCACCTTGGTTCTTCACCAGCTTGCGGCTAAGCCTGATGCCAAATTGGTAAAATAAAGGGTACGTAAGATACATCCTCATATTTATGTATTGGTAAAGAAAGAGTTTTAGAAAGTCTTAGAAGTAGGATGTATTTGATCCATTAACTACTCAGAATGGACTCTAATGTGATATCTATTAGTAAAAATATAGAAAGTATCAAAATTTGTACTAATTTTTGAGAGATAAATAAATCTTGTTCTAAAGATGATTTTCCCTTGCCTAATATTGACATGATCATCAAATCCATGATAGATTATGAAATGATTTTAGTCATGGATGGCTTTTCAAGATATAACTAGATCAAAATAACACTAAAAGACTAACATAAAACATCATTCACCACTCCAAAAGGAACATTTTGTTACTAAGTAATGCCATTTGGCCTTAAGAATGTTGGATTCACATATCAAATGTCCATGACTATCATATTCCATAACATTATGTATGTTATTGTTGAAGACTATGTCGATGACATATAAAGAAAATCTAAAAGCAGGGCTAACCATCTAGTAGTGTTACATAAGATATTTGAATAATTATGGGAGTACAAAGCTAGAATCAATCTTTAAAATGTGTGCTTTGTGTAACTTTAGGAAAATTATTTGGCTTCATCATGTCTCATAGAGGTATTGAAGTCAATCCAACTAAAGTCTATGCTATAACTGAGATGTCACCACCAACTAATTTAAAGTAACTTCATAGTTTGTAGGGTAAGATTCAGTCAATCTGATGCTTCATCTCTTAATTAAAATAAAAGTGCCATCCATTTACACACCTTTTGAATAAGGGATTTAAATTTCAATGGGATGATCGTCTCTAAATATATTCTTAACAACATAAAGACTATCTTGTTAATCTGCCTATTCTAGTACTCCTATGCCAGGAAAGCCATTCTTGTTATACCTATCAGCTACCGACCATGCTCTGAAGGTAATTTTGGCTCAACATGATGATAATGGAAAAGATCATGTTGTATACTACCTAATCCATACCTTGGTTACATATGAACATAACTATGCACCTATTGAAAAAGATTGTCTTTTCATGGTCTTCATAGCTCAAAAACAATGCCATTACATGTTGAATAGTAAGACCATGGTCATTTCAAAATTAGATATTATCAAGTATATATTATATAAAATATCATTTTAAGGTAAAACTTCTAAATTGATCATGTTTCTCAATGAGTTTGATGTAGAGTATCTCAATAAAAAGGTAATCAAGGGACAAGTTCTTGTGGATCAATTTGTTGAAGCACCTCTAATAGACACACAACCACTCATGTCTCAATTTATTGATGAATCCATCATGACCATCATTAACACATAAATTTAAGAGTATCCCTATAATCTATATTTTGATGGTTCATTTACTACACATGGATTGAGGGCAGGCCTATTTTTTATTACACCACAGGGGGATCTAATCCCTAAATCATTTAAAATCAACTTTCCTTGTACAAACAACATGGAAAAGTATGAAACACTTATTTTAGCAATTTGACAAGTAATTTATTGGAATATATCTCATCTCAATTTTTTTTTAATTCTCACTTAATCATCAATCAGGTCACAGAGCATTTTTAGACCAAAGATGACAAGCTAGTTCCATATAAAGCCATGGTTGACACTCTTAAGCAACAAGTTACCAATATTTAGTTTGATTACATAATAAGGGATAGTTAAAAAACTATATATTACATGTCTAATATTATCTCTTTGATTTTAAAAATAGATAAATCTAGAGAGTATGAGTTCCTCATCGAGAATTTGTCAGTATCATCTCATGAACGTTTAATCATTTCTATGATTTGTGATATTATTGGTCCTAATTATATCTAGTACTCAAACATTTAAAACTACCTTTTTTAACCAAGTTATACCACCTAACCTATCTCAAAAACAAACAAAAAACTTTATTCATCATTCAACTCATTATATTCTACTTAGATCCACCCTTTACCATCACAATTTTGATGGAACTCTACCTCCTTGTTTAACTGTGGTAGAGTCTACACTAGTATTAAGAGAAGTTCACAAAAGAGTATGTGGAGCTCATTCTAGTGTGGAATTCTTATCCAAAAATATCTTGTGTACTAGTTATTATTGGCCCATAATGGATGCATATGCCACTACATATGTAAAAAGGTGTGACAAATGTCAATGGCATGTTAATCTGATTCATGCCCCAATAAAAACTATGAAACTGATGTTGACACCATGGATATTTTTTACATGGGGAATTGAACTCATTGGGTAGATCAACCCCACTGCATCTAACAACCATAAACATATCCTTAACACCACCAAGTATTTCACTAAGTGGGTTGAAGATATACCCCTCACTTACATGATTGGAAACCAAATTTCCAAATTCATTTTCAACCATCTCATTTTTTTCTATGGTATCCCCTCTAACATTATATCTAATAATGGATGATCATTAAAGAACAAGGATGTAGACTAACTATGTACTAAATATAACATCACATAACATTTTCATATAGTATATTACCCTCAAGGTAATGGTGAGGCTAAGGTATGTAATAAAACCATTGTCAATATTCTCAAAAAGATTGTCAATGATGTCGATCATGATTGGCACTTGTAAATATTCCTTTCCCTTTAGGCATACCATACCAATAATCATAGCCCCACAGGAGCCACTCTATACTCATTTATTTATATTACTAAAACCATCCTTCCCATTGAGTTTGAGTTACCTTAACTATGCATATATTTCAAGCATGTCCTTAATGATCATGACTATTGAGTAACTTGCCTACAAGAGCTAGACCTGCTTGATGAGAAACACAAAACCACACTCAATAAGCTTCAAGGATATTAGAACTAACTCAAATTCCACTATAATCAATGTGTTAATCATAGAAATTTTAAACTCAATGATCTTGTTCTTAAAGAAAACCTAAATAATACCCTGGTTGAGAACAAGCATAAAGGGAAATTTAAGATAAACTAGATAGGGCCTCTCATCATTACTATAGATTATGGATCAAGAGCATACAAGCTTGCCACACTAGATAGAGATGAACTTCTTGAGCTGATGAATATTATTCATCTAAAGTGGTATTATGCTTTAATGTGAATGTGTATTATTTGTAAGGACCATTTAAATTATGCCATTTTATCAATATTCTTCTTTGTACAAATACCATCTTTATCCATCCTCTTCGTTGTATCCACTTTCCACTCCTGACATATCAATTGAGTGTGTTTTAAAGCCTAGCCTATTTGATCTTGGGTTTTCCCATTTGTTACATAGTTTTAACATTGAGGTATCTGATCAGTTTCATCAACTAGTTCAAGTACTTCAGATATAGATCATATTTTGGAATAGTGTGATATAAGTTTTGGTAGTTGCATCCTTTCTTTTCTATTCTTTTCTTTCCACCCATCTTGCTACTAATTATAAAAACCTTTGGGAAAATTAGTATCATTGATCCATGTCATTGTGTCCTAGTTATAACCACCTATGGGAAAACTAGAGGCAACATTAAGCCTTGGCATACCACCTTTCCCCTTCATATTTTGTACTATGCCTTTTTACCAACTATGCCTATTTTGTTTTAATGAACTATTACACTAGTCAAATTTCATTGATATAGGGTGAAACTATAGTGACATGAGGTCCTACTCTAGTACTATGTAGGCAACACTCAATATTATGGAGATAGCATAGTCACCCTAAGCCATGATCTCATTGTTTTGCGAGCAACCTAAGCCATGCTCTCACCATTTTGTGACTAACCTAATCCATGCTCTCACCATTTTATGAGCAACCTAAGCCACATTGTTACCATTTTGTGAGCAACCTAAGCCACACTCTCACTATTATGTGAGCTTGAAACATTTAGTGTCTCATCATTCTTGATTGAGTTGAGATACTTCAAAAAAAAATTCTAAAAACATTTGAAAAATAGTTAGAAAATAATAAAAACATTGACCACTTCTTTGCCTTAAGTATTATGGGAACCCTTACTAAGTTACAATAAAATCACCTATAATTTAGTTTCCCCATCCTTTTTGGCCTTTTTCTCTCATGCACTTGCTAGTTTTCAAGACCATTCCTATTATTCTACCACATCTATTCTATTTATTTTCCTCAGTTATCACATTATTCCCATTGTTTGGGAGAACTACATTTGGCCTAATGTTTTTATTGGATATTACATCCATAGAACTATGTAGGTAGTGTCCACTTGCCTAATGAATATGGAGACAACTCGGTCACCCCGTTGCTTTTATTCTATTCCCCCATTTTATTTGTTTGTTATCACTTTTTTTCTAAGGGCAATGTTTGTAGGGTTTCTATTGCATTGTTTATTTGTTTGTTTCTACTTATTTTTTTGTTTATCTATCTATTTGTTTACTTTCAACAATGTTACCTTGATTCAGTTTATGTGTCTTCATTGGGTGATTCCTTGCCCACACTTATACTCAAATTCATCCATATTCATATGTTTAAATTATCATCATGGTCTCTATCATTGGTACATTATTTTCTATTGAGTATTAAATTATGGGAGTCAATCCTTGTGCATATTTCAACCAAGCCCTCATGATGTTATACCATGATGCCTATCAACACATGCTACAACAAATCTTAGCTTTAATAAGTCTATTATATAATGGTGGTATCTCTTCAGCACTAACATCCTGATTCAATCCTAATCATATCACAAATAGAGTAATTAATCATGAAATAATTCCAACCTTTATTAGTTCAGAAAAGGATCTACTTACTAGTAGGTTGTTCCAATTCATCATTACCATCTGTATTAAGTTGTCATCATCCTCATCCAATTTTATCATGTTTTTCATAATTGGGGTCCAATGATTATAACCACCTATGGGAAAATCATTGCACACCATCCCACCTATATTTCTCAATGATTATAACCACATTTAGGCAAATCATTATGGTGTCACCACTTTATTTTTTCTACCTATATAAGGGCATGTTATTATCTTGTTTGTCTATCCTAATTAGGATAGCTCCATTTTGTCAATGATTAAAATTGCCTTTAGGCAAATCATTATGTTATCATTCCATGTTGCCACTATCAGGGTACAATGTTTATAACTACCTTTGGGAAAACCATTGTACACCATTCCACTTGCATTCTCAATGATTTGACAACTTTTTCAATATAATTGTGTTTTCATCCCATCATCTTTCCTTTCTTTGGTCCCCTCATTTTACTTGCTTCCTTTCAAGGGATCATTTGTTGACTTACTTGTGCCAACCATTCCCTTTAGGGGAATCATAAAATTAGTTTATAATAATTACAACTATAGACATACATGACCTTTTCATTCTTTGAGAAGATGTTACTATCCTTATAGCTTGCAACATCTTCCCATATAGGGGCAAACTATTGATACCTAAATCTAGCCACCAATGCCCTCAAACAAGGATTTTGACCAATTTCCACAAAAAATTACACAATTTGGCCAAAAAACACTAAAACATGATAAATTATGTCAAAATTACATATTCAAATGCCAATTTTGGCCAAGGTATCCCTAAATGGGTAATGCAATTTATGGGTTAGCTAACTTTGATCAGATCATTTTGAGTCAAAATGCAAAATTTGCACATAGGTGCTCTGGATTGCTCTTTCATATCAAATATCTTGCATAATATATATGCCTTCATTATTTATTATTGGTAACATTTTAAATGAGATAATAGATCCAACACATCTAACATTGGGTTCTGATTCTAGTCTAGTCAAATTTTGGACCAATAACAAGGCTTTCTGATCAATTTGTGTAATTTGTGCACAAAGAGCTTAAACATGCTTAAGAGCTAATTAACCAAAACCAAGGCCTAATTAAGAATTCCATGAAAACTTATTTTTAGAAATGGATATTTAATATCTACATCATCAGGTGATCTCATTTCTTAGGAAGACATCCCTAGGCCATAAATGCCACAAATATCAAGATTCATGCCCTCCATGCCTCATTAATGACTTCTATGATGTCCTCTATGAATCTTAATTTCCCCTTATTACAATTCCATGATGAGGATAATTATAAACTTAATTCCAAAATTTCAATTAATCCTCAACCACACATCTCAATCTCATGATGGATGGATCATGTTGATTCTAGAAATTTGCAAAAAACTATAAATAGAGAGGCCATGAGCATACAAACTGAGAAAGACAGTACTACAAAGACATTTTGAGCATCCAAGGAAGGTGAAAGAATTATTTTTGTTTTTCCTTACTTTTTAGTTGAGTTTGTCATTTATTTTTGTTAACTAAGCTCTCCATAGTGTCTAGGCCTAGAGAAGTTATGTTATTAGTGTGTTTATTTCATTTTGTTTTCATTTTGGAACTAACACCATACTAGCCATCCTCTCTTGAGTCAAATTCCTAGTTGAATATATAGTAACATTGTGGAATTTTTTTATTATCTTTCATACTAATGAATACCTTGAAGTTCCAACAAGAGAGCCAAACTCAGAACAATAAACAAAGAAAACAAGAAAAAGAAAACTAAAATAATGCAAATAGGAAAAAAAAGAATAAATAAGAAAAGAAAATTAATTTAAGAATAAATTAAAATGATGAAAATTTAAAAAATATCACAACTAATTGTATTGAGAACCTATAAATGAAAATCATTTTTACCAAGAACAATAAGAATTTTATAAGGATCAAGCCAAAGTGAAATAAATTCATGATGTTTCCCTAGTTCTTGATCGACCTTGTCTCAATATAACACTAAGTCACCTAACTTAAGGGTATTATTTGAAACTTTCTTATCAAAAAAATGTTAATTTTCTCTTTATATCTTTATAATTTTTTCAAATCAATTTCAAAAATTTCATCAAGGGCTAAGATATTAGTATCTATTATACAACATTAATATCTTCTGTTAGATATTGAAGGGTAGTCCTCATTGAAGTAATTTAAAGCTCAATATTAAAAATATATTCAAAACTATAGGCTAACATAAATTATTTATAACCTATTTTATCATTCATCATTTCTTGGTCAACCCATTAATATTTGAAAATTTTAATGTGTCAATTTCTTTTGTTTTCATAAACTAACCTTTTCATGATCAAAATCAAATTTTTATTAGAGAAATTAGATTTTCCATTCCCTTGAGGATAATACTTTGAATAATGAATTCAAATTATTGAATAATATTATAATAAATGTAAATATTCAATATATATAAACTGAGGATCATTATCAAATATTATTTCATAAGGAATGCCAAATAGAGAAAAAACTATTTTCAGAAAATGAAATTACTTTAGAAGTAACATAACATTTTAATTCTATACTTCATAACATTTATTAAACAAATACATATTAGTTAAAATTTATCTATTTCCATATGAATATGGAGGATAAATATATGAAATAAAATAAATACCCCATTTTTTGAAAGGTTTCTTAGGTATGACATGGTTGAAAGTCATTGCTGACAATTTATATCTACCAGTGAAAAGTTGATATGTCATACATGACCTTATTAACTTATAAAAATATTGAAACAATGTATTCCAATAATGTATAACATACTTTATCTTATATGAAATAGTTTTTTTTTGTATAATGTCCACTTCAAATGCCTTTACAAAAGCCCCAATAACCTTTTGAGTTTGTTCATGGGTTAAAAAACATAATAACATGCCATACATATTTATATATAACATAAAATTTTATAATGAAACAAAAATAAATAATAACAACCTAAGTGATAATATTTATTTATTATCTAATGTATTTGGAATGGAATTTTTCTTAAAAAAAACAAAGTCATGATACCAATCATCTAGTGAAAATGAACATTGTTAATCATGCATATTAAGTTCTATGTTAAATTGTTTTGAAAAATAAATAACCTTAATGGTATAAAAATAAGTCTTAATATTTAAACAATCATCAACTAAAAACATTAAAATACATATCTAGATCTTTTATTTTAATAGTTTTGGAGGTTTCAAACTTAATATCAAACTCTAATATTTTGAAAAACCATTTTCCTAATATGCCTTGAATGGTTGGTTGCTTCAAAAGATAATCCAGAATAATTAAATTTAAATGAGTGATAGATTTATTTCCCATCAAAATATATATGAATTTACTTAAGGATGAGATCAATGAAAAAAAAAATCAATCAAAGGGTATATAGTTTTTATTGTAGACTCAGGTTACACGCTAGCTGAAAGTAGAAATGTTCAAGTCCTACTCTCAAACCTAGTCCAACATGGGAATGACACTAGGTTTTGGGTTACCTATATTTGGGTTAGATCTCTAGGGTTTTTAACAATTCTAGGTCCTTAGATAGGATAATTTGGATCTCAATTTGTAAAACCTAAGAAAGTTGGGATCAAAAGAGTAAATAAGTTGTATAAAATAGGACCTATTTTAACATGTGGTGATGTACCATGAATTTTTCATATCCACTCATAATATTTAACCCTTAATACAATAATGGACCATGAATAAAACTAATGCAATGTTTTTTGTGATTTCTAAGCAACAATATTTCACATAGAGGTCAGTTTGATGTATTAAGACTGGAGGACAAAGAAGATAAGCTCTAGTTTAAGACACTTATAGACATAATTCTATCATATCCTTGAGATATAAATGTTATGACACATTATATGACCTAAAAAAAATATTATTATCATTTAATTTGATCTTAGACCTGCAAAGGGAATATTAGACCACTTTACATATCAAGCAAACACAACATACTAAGCATAGCTTAGCAAACACTATATAATGTCTTTCTCATTACTCCAATAGGTATAATATACAATTTTGGTAGAGTATATTCATACTAGCTTGAGGGATGAAATTCAAGGATTAGAAGCCTAAATATATAGAAGAATATAATGAGAGAGAGAGAGAGAGGAAGCTTTTTGGCACTAAAGGGGTCATTATTGAGCTCAACTTCAATCTCAACAATAGTTACAACAACTTTACATTTATGTTCCTTCAAAGCAATAATTTGGTCATGTCTACCTCGATAAACAATTTTAATAGTCGCTCATTCCTTATCCCACTTCTTTCTGCATTGACACTCTCTTTTGTTATAATGGTAGGATTAAGTCATTTTCAAGTTGAGTGGTGGAGTTGATGGAGTTATAATAGTGAGATCAAATTATTATGATCATATTTTGATACTTATTTCCCTTTACTAGTTCATTAATCATGAAAGATTGGAAAAAAGGTTCATAATCATGTCTTTAACTTCCTCAATGAACCTTGACATGTCTACCTCTATGGCCTTGTTTTGAAACCTAAAATTGGGTTCACCATAGACAAAACCAATTTATATTGGTTTTAATATAATATTGACACTTTTTTTTGTAAACCTTTACCCTATATTAGGTATATAAGACCCTTTTAATCTTTCATGTAGTCCTAAAGGTAACCCTTGACCCTGTAAGGTCCATTTTGGTTCTTGTTGGATTGTCATTGAGCTCAACACCTTTTTGTATTAACTTCCCCAAGTTGAAAACCTATATCTTTGAGTTTCATTGAAAGTCTTGGCCTTGCCTTTGATTGATCAATGATTGAAAGATAACTTGGATCATTGACCTATTTACCTTTCCTCATACTATTGATCTCAAGTTTCACAAATTCTCACTAATTTTTTATCTTGAACTTGATCTAACATAGTCTTGACACTTGACACCTTTATATTTACACCTAGGATCTACTGACCCTTTGACTTAATCATGTGCCATCGATATCCTTATATGATTAAATATGATATATTGATATTTTGGGGACCCATTGATACTATTAGATCATCCTTTCAATATCAGATCTAGATGTATGGTTTAATGCCAACCATTATATATACCTATATTTAAACCCCAATATGAACTATATGGGTCTTAAATTTGACATTCATGCAAATGTTATTTGATGTCCCCATAGATGTATTTAATGTCTTGTAAACTATAAAAATTAATCTCTAAAGGATTTTTGTAGTAGGTTCAAGTTTATTGCTATTTGAATGTATCCCATTATTTGACAAACTTTGAAGACTATATCTTGAAGTGCAAGAA
Source organism: Torreya grandis (assembly GCA_037957365.1). NCBI lineage: Eukaryota > Viridiplantae > Streptophyta > Pinopsida > Cupressales > Taxaceae > Torreya > Torreya grandis. The sequence goes on along the minus strand of JARHVA010001672.1, from coordinate 212,720 downwards.
TCATGGAGGGACTAAATTTTTTGGTGATGTTTTTGAGACCAAAATCATTATGCCCAATTGATTTATTGGATCTAAGATCTTTATTATGTATTTCAAAAAAAATTTAAGTGAGATCACCTATTAAATTCTACATGATTCCTTGATGATGATTTGGTTCATTTGGTTAGCATGGAAGAACATTGTCAAACTACTTGGGAGCTTAACTTTGAGCATGCATAACTTATGTCACACTTTATTGCATGACCTAAAAATTAGTGCATATGTTCTTGGGACTAAAATAAATAAACCCATATGATTTTTTTCTCCTAAAAATAACACACATATGAGATATATCACCATCAAACTACTCACTCAGCTCTATTTGAGCTTCTTTGCAAATTCTCTAAGTATGGAAACTTAGCGAACTCTACTTGAGAGGTTAAATTTGAATACTCATATCTCATGTTTCACTTCGATGCATGGCCAAAAATATGACACATAGAAACTTGGGACTAATGTGATCACAACCATATGACCAATTCTCCCTAACACATCCATACATGGTAATGATAACATCATCCAACTACCTACTCAAAATTGTTGCCACTAGAACCAAGTGTCTTGGTGAACACAATGAAGATCAAGATGAATTCCATGCACTTCCATACTCATTATATATACTCTTGACACCCCATAGGGTCTATAAAACTCTATTCCTATCCTTATAAATTGATAAATTACACTTTAATTTAAGTTAAAGTGTTTCAAAAGCTTTGTAAGCTGTATGATCCCTTAGGTCCACTCATTCCATCTAGAAATTGCTCAACTCTTGCTTATTTTTTTAATCTTTAATAAAATGCACTACATCTAGGTATAAGCTTGATATATGGGCCAAAATGGCCAAAATATTTGGTGACTCAATTGGCTTGACCCATCTGCTAGTCATGGGACCTAGACATTGATCAAGATTGCTTATGATGGTTGAATGAGTAAACCATGATTGTAAAAGGAATATTCTTGATTATTTAAATTTTTTTATAATAATGGGACACCAAAAAAATAATAAAGCAACAAAATAGACTAGATAACTAACTAAACAACAAAAGAGCCATGTACAAAAGTATTTGGAGGAAAGATAGACCTATCTAACTGTGTACAAAGATCAGGAGCTAAAACTAGTAAAATAACTTGATATTCCTCCCATTGATATAAATGGTAAGGATTTTCCCATTCAATATGGAAATCTCAAAGGCATTTATTTGCTTAAAAATTGTGATAACATAAAGTCCACTCTAAAAACTATCAAACTTAGAGTGTTTTCCTGGTTTTGCACAATACTCATCCTATTTGAGGACTATATCACCTTGATAGAAATTACTTGAGGAAGATATCTTGTAAAATGAATTCTTTAATTGGTGTTGATTAGAATACATGGTGTGCATAGTAGTGTCTCTTGTTCCTTCTAGTTGTTTTAGTTCATTTAACCTCACTTACATAGTATCATCTTCAAAGAGGTCAAGCTAATGTGTAAGCTATAATGTTAGAAGTTCAAGAGATATAGGGAGATTGGATTCTTTCCCCTAGATGAGAAGATATGGGAAGTGTACAGTACCTTTCTTGGGTGCCACTCTATCTATCCATAGGGTAGTCCTGATTCGAGTGTGTCACTCCCTTTGGCTATCCTCTATAGTCCTCTTGATGATCTTCAACAAGTTCTTATTTGTAGCTTTGATATTCCATTTCCCTATGGGTAATATTTGGAGGATGCTTTTAGATAAATCCCATGTAAAAGGGCCCACTCACACACTATGTTACTAATCAAAGCCAATGTATTATTATAAATGATTATAAAAGGTACACCAAATCTAGTTACAAGACTATCATAAAAGTCCAAAATAGAAACTTCATTGACCTCCATGAGAGGAGTTACTTCAACCCATATTGAAAAGTAGTTTGTAGCTATAATGATCCACTTGTACCCTTTTATTTAAGTGGTTGTATCATCCCAATGAAATCCAATCCCCGTTTCATGAAAGGTTTCTCTACTTGTATTTGTTATAAGGGGAGGGCATCTAATCTCTATTTTACAACAAACATTGCACATTATTTGCATTTCATTACCAAAGAGTATGCATATATAATCATAGTGGGCCAAAAGTACCCAGTTCTAATGATCTTGGAGACTATTATCTAGGTAGAAAAGTACCCACCAACTGGATGATCATGGAACTACTCAAGAAATTTATCTATTTGACCTAATTCCAAACACCTCAAAACATGCTTGCAATGTCTCTCTTGAAAATTAATACATATATTTGGACATAAGGTATATTTTTTTTACCTAAAATATCTTCTCTTATCTCTATATATCCCCATAAGACATGGTCCTAACTCAAGAAACTTTATTATGTCATGTGTCGAGCTAAAAGGTGTGATGTTTGTAGTTACCTATTAGTTGTCATGGACTACCAAAACCTAATCCTTATTATGTTTTACCTTTGATACAAGGTTTTTACATAATCCTATTCCTTTTACAAGATTTTTCACTCTAACCTCAAGGTTATACTCTATGCACATTGTCATCCATCCAAATCTCTTCTCATCGAGGTCCCTATTGAGTATGAACTCTTTGACACTTGGGTGTGCTACCATGAGTATGATATTACTATTAGATACCATGTGCCTAAACTTATTCAAGAATCTTACTACTACAAGTGCATGATTCTATACAAATTTGTATCTTTTTTCATATCCGTCTAAGGCATAACTAAATAAATCAATAGGTTATTCTAGACCTTGGTCATTCTACTGCATCAACATGGTAGAGATGGCATCTAATGTAGAGAAGGCATACATATATAATTCTTTGTTAAAATCAACATAAAATGTGGGGGCATGAGATATGGCCTTATTAATTACTTCAAAACTTATCTTACCTTATCTAGTCCATGTAAACTCTTTGTACTTCTTCAACATATGAGTAAAAGGTTTGACCATCTTTACAAAGCCTGGAATGAAACTCCTTATGAAATTGATCTTTCCTAAGAAACTCTATATACCTTTCTTATGCTTGGGTAAGGGTAAGGAAAACTTGGACTTAAATATTTTAAGGTATATGGAAAGACCATATTTAGACACTACATGACCCAATAATCTGCCTTCATGAACACCAAATATTCAATTTTTAGGACTCAAAGACACTCCAAATTTTCTATATCTTTCAAATACTAACCTCAAGTGAACAATGTGATCAGTTAGGTTCTTTGAGAAAATAGTGATGTCATTTAGGTAGATGAGCACCACGTCATTTAAAGGTGACATCCATTACCCTTTAGAAAGTTTCCCCAGCATTGGATAGTCTAAAGGGCATCTTTATGTATTCATAAGTGTCCCACTTTGTGATGAAAGTAGTCTTATGTCTATATTCTCCTTTGACAATGATATTTTTATACGTAGAGTATCCATCAAGTAGTGGGAACCTTTGATAACCTATCATCTTTTGAAAAAATTGATCGATTGAGGTTAGTGGGTAGTGATCTTTTAGGGACACCTTATTGAGGTCCCTAAAGTCAACACATAAATGTATCTTCCAATTTTTATTACTTATTGGCACAAGGTTTGCCACCCATGAGGAATGTTTGATGGGAAATATGATATTTTACTCAATAAATTTTAATAACTCCCTTCTAATTAGGTCCTCCACTTTTGGATTGATAGGCCTTTGTTTCTGTCTAACTAGTTTTACATTGCCTTCTAGTTTAATGGTGTGATGCAAGTTTTGGATCAAATCCCTTAAAATATTTTTACTCCCATACAAATATGTCATAAAATTCATAGCATAAAATAAAAAATTTAGTTTCTCTTCTACTATGTTGACATTTCCTAACTTCAACAACTTGTCCTTAAAGATCTCTATCCTTTCATAATGTTCTTCTTTAGCTAAGATACATGCTTTGCCCTTCCTCACTTGGTCATCTTCATTAAAGATTCTATATAATGTCATAATACCTTTAGGCATCTTATTATATCTCAGATATACTCTATGATCATCATATTGATGTTGGAATTTATCTTTATTCTTATGGAAAAATTCTACCTCTTTCATTATAAAACATATAATTTGATCATATTTATCAAACACTTGCCAAATTACATCATCATCAGGTATAGCTAAACTATATATGACATTGATCTTATCTTGAATTTGGTTGCCTTTGACTCCTTCTACAATATCATATTGATCTCCAATGGCTTTAAGCCTATCTTCATGTTGATTTGCTTATCTTGGTATGGATTTGATGTTAAATGCGAATAAGTCCTCCATGAGGTCCCATACATAGTTATTTTAATATTTCAAATGATGGTTATTGATTGAATTTAGACCTCTCACTTATTAAACCATAATATCATTGTCACTCTTGACTTATAGAATTTTTACACCTCTTCTTCTTGCCTCTTTAAAACCATGTAAACGAGCTTCATATTCAACTATGTTTGAAGTGCAACTGATTTGCAACATTACAATTGAATGGTACTTTCCACCCGAAGGTGAAACTATCATGGCTATAACTATAATACCATTATTTGACCTAGATCAATAAAAAAATAAAGCCTATAGATCATCTTCCTTTTGAGTGGTACTAGTTAAATAAGGTATATCAACACCCTCCTCATGCATATAGTACACCCCTAAGCTTGCTTCTTCAATGTTGCTATAGGGATCAAATCCATGATTATCAATTTCCCATTCATCCAAGTATAGATATGAGATGCCTTCAAGATGATTATGAGGCTCTTGTTCACTAACATTATCATCTTCTTCAAATATGGTACAATTGAGATTTTCAAGATTAGGCATATAGGGATCTAGATGGAACCTAAAAATAAGATCTAGCCTAATAGTGACTTTAGTTCCATATCTAATCCTAAAAACCATGAATGACTAGTCATAGGATAAATAACCCCCATTTTTATAGTAAAGTCTCTAAATAGGCATAGGGAAAAATATGGGGGTAGGTGTACAATCATTACATCTTGAGTGATGACACAATTTTGGCAAGCTACCAATGTGATATTAAGGCTTTTCACTATGTCTACTATTTTAGTGGGGGAACCATGCAACTAGAGAACCCATTTTTCATTAGGCACATACTTAAGCTCAAGCTTATCTGATATGGGCTTAGGCATAACTAAAGTTGAAGCTTCTAATTTTTTCATATAATTATGTACCAAGCAATCTCCTATGATGAATCACAAATAGAATGGAAGGGGATTGATAATCTTTGTGGAATGAACAACATTTTGAGCTTGAATTTAATTAGGAACTTGGTTAAACTTGAGTAGTATTAGGTTGATTACTATTTATAAAAACGGTGTTAACATTATCAATTATCTCATTCATATGGGAAGGCTCAAAGAGCTCTTGTTGAAGAATCTCTTTCTATCCTAGAAAAGATAGGGCATCGTGCATAGTTATAGTAAAATTATCCTTCTTCATGTGATCTAAAATATTTAAAGGAAGATTAGTACCTTTAGGATGCATCTTGGAAGTAGAAGCATCACTTGGCGCCTGTATGACATGAGGAACAAAAAGATTTTTTTTCTACTACCCATGATGTTGAGGTACTTGTTGAGCTGTAGGGGATTTAGTAGGTATATTTAAAGTGGTAGATTGGTAACTAATTTGTGGATATTCTAAAGAGGCCATATGTTACCCTACCTTATCATCTACCATCTTCCTCTTAGCCCTCATGTTGGTTGTAAGTGGTCTATATGATATTTGTGTAGTATGCCCCATGTTTACTACTATATGCTCAAAAATATGCTCTATTTATTGAATGTTTATAGACATAATATTAGCTAGTTCCTTACCCATGTTATCTTGTTGTTTAATTTGAGATTCTAATGGTGTCATGGTAGACAATTACCTTGATTCATTACAGGGCCTTCTAGTAGAAGAGGAATGATTTCAAGGCATTGGAATGAAGGGGCATGATTATAACTAGTGTCTTAATACATTTCTCTACTTTCATCCATTACCATATCATTATACTATCCTATTGACTACCATTGACCCTCTTATGTGAGATTGTTTTGTGTGGGGACCAACACTCTTGAGATATTAGTAGTTATGGGGTTGTAGTTATTATGAGATATCCTTTGAGTAATTTGGCCTTAGGATGCTTGATTTGGTGGATAAGAGGGTCTATTTTAAGATTAATTAGGATATTGGGTTGTAAGTGGCCTTGGTATGGATTATATGAAGTTTGTTTTTGTCTATCTAGGGCCACTAGCTTGTTGTTTTGAGCCTTCAATAAGTATTCAATCTTTGCAAATTTATCATCTTAACCATAAAAAGGGTGGTATTAATTGTTTGGGGTGGGTAATGGAGAAATGGTTGGTGGGGTTGGATGAATCTTAGGGAAAAGTGGCATTAGAGGTCTTAGCATCAACTTCCCTACTTGTATCATATAGTTTTCTATGCTAATAGATATTTAAAAACATTATACATGGTTTTCCTACCCATACATTGGATCATGACTAAAATGTATGAATTCAATGCTCTCAAATAGTAAAGGAATTCAAAATTGGTTGTGGTCTTAATGACAATGAGGATCCTATTTCAAGTCTTTTGGAATCTATAGTTGAAATCAACCATGGATTTTTGAGGTGCCCTCCTAATTGAGGTGAGTTATTTAAAAAGTGATACATGGTCACTTCTATCTTCAAAATGTTTACATAGGCATTAAATAAACACATCCTAATTATTGATAAAGGTAGGATATAGATATCTATACCATTCCAAGACTTTGCCTATCAAAGATGTGGCTAATAGTCTTAAGGCTACATTTTTTTACATAATATGATGTACTGAATAAAGATTTACAATGTCAATAATGTGCTCTATAGGGGTGGAGGAATTTTCTATTGTAAAGTATGATAGAATTTTTAATGAGGAAACAAGGATGTCATAATATTAATAAATTTAAAGAGGGATACCACCATTGAAGGGTATGAAAGGTTTTAATCTAGGCTGTGACATTTACATGGTGGGTATTGTACTACTTAAAGCAATAGGGTGGCCACGAGATAAATATATCTTTTGGGGATGAGGGATTGTGCTATTAAATGTTTATATTCTATATGAATAAGGGTAGATCAACAAATTTAATGAGAATTCTGTTACTAACTAACCTTCTAGTGAGCTTTGGCATAAGAGGTGTTGTTTGGAAGATGTTATGAACTTTTAAAATTTGAGAATATTTAGTATCTGATGATGATGGGTGTCCTTATCTACTCAAAATTCTTCTCCTTAGCTCCTAATTTTGTCTATGCCAAAGATAAAGAGTCCCACCATGCTTGTTATAGCTATTCTAGACTCAATTTGTACCCTAGTGAAGGGAAGATTAGACCACTTTACATCAAGCAAACACAACATACTAAGCATAGATTATCAAACACTATAAAATGTCTTTCTTATTACTCAAAGAGGTTCATATTGTAAATTTTTTAGAGTTTAGTTTTACTATCTTGATGGATGAAAATCAAGGATTATAATCCTAAATATATAGAAGGATGGAATGAAAAATAATAAGTTTTTTGGTGCTAAAAGGCTCACTATTCAGAATAACTCTAATCTCAATAGTAGTTACAACCTCCCTACATTTATTTTCCTTAAAAATTATCAATTGGTCATGGCCACCTCAAAAAATTACTAAAATAGTCACTCATTCCTTCTCCCACTTCTTTTTGCATTGACGCTCATTTTAGTTACAATGGCAGGATCAAGTCATTTTCAAGTCGAGTGACAGTGTTGATGCAATTACAATAGCTAGATCAATCTGTTATGCTCCTATTATGGTGCTGATTTCCACTGACTAGTTTTTTTTCATTAGAGAGTGTAGAAAAGGGTCCTAATCACATAATTTCCTTTGATAATTAACCTTAACGTGTCTACCTTTGTGGCCTTATTTTGGAACCTGAAACTAGGTCCACTATAGGCAAAACTAATTTCTATTTATTTTTCTATAATCTCAACACTTATGCTTGTCAACATTTTTTATATATTAGGTCTACAAGACCATTTTAATATTTCATATATTCCTAAATATGAACCTAAACCCTACAAGGTCCATTTTGGTTCTTTTTAGATTGTCATTGAGCTTGACACCTTTTTATATTAACTTTATTAAGTTAAAAACTTTCATCTTCAACTTTTATCAAAAGTCTTAGGCTTCAATTTAATTTATTGACCATCAAAAGATGACTCAAATAATTGATCTCTTAACCTCCTCTCACACCATCAATCTCAATTTACATGAATTCTTGTTGATCATTGATCTTGAACTTGAGCTAACATGATCTTGACACTTGGCACCTTTGCATTTACACTCAGGATTTGTTGATCCTTTACTTCATCATGTGTTTTCAATCTCCTTGATAAAATTAAATTCAATACATTAATATTATATGGAACAAATAATACTATCAAATCATCTTCACACTATCATATATATATATATATATATGTACAACTCAATGCCAACTATTGGATCTACTTAGATTTAAACCCCAATGGCCAATTTATGGGTCTTAAATTTTATGTTCATGTGAATGTCATTTGACATCCATATAGAGATATTTGATGTCCCATAGACCATAAAAATTAATATCCAATGGACTTTTTTAGTGGCGTAAAGTTGGAATATGCACAAACATATCCCACTATTTAACCAACTTTGAAGATTTATATCTTAAAGTGCAAGAACCATGAAGGGACTAAATTTGTTGGAGATGTTCCTGATACCAAAAACATTGTTCCCACTTGATCCACTAGCTCTAGGATATTTATAAGTGTGTTTAATTTTTTTTTAAGTGATATCACATGTTAAATTCTAAATGATTCCCTGACATTGATTTGGTTTATTTGGTTAAGTATGGAAAACACTATCAAACTACCTAGGAACCCAATTTTGAACATGTATAACTTTTCTTGTGATTCATTACATGACCTAAAACATAGTGAATATGTTTTTACGATTAAACTAAACAAAACTAAATGGTCATTTTATACTAAAACTACCACATATGTGAGATATATCACCATCAAATTTTTCACTCAATTCTATTTGAGCTTCTTTGCAGATTGGCTAAGTATGTAAACTTAGTGAATTTTTCCTAAGAGGCCAACATTAAAAACTCATATCTCCTACTCTGATTGGATGTACGATGTAAAATTTGGAATGTAGTAACTTTGGATTAATGTTATCACAAGCATATGACCAATTATACTAAACTCATCCACACATGGAAATGATAACATCAATAAATTACTTACTCATAATTTATGCCACTAGACCCAAGTGTCTCGATGAACACAATGAAGAACCAAATGAATACCATGCACTTCCATACTCAATCTAAGCACTCTTGAAATTTCATGGGGTTTATAAAACTCTATTATTATCCTTATAAATTAAAAAATGACACTTTAATTAAAATGAAAGTGTTTCAAAAGCTTTACAAGATACATGATCCCCTAGGTCCACTCATTCCATCTAGAACTTGCTTAGCTCTTGCTCTATTTTTTAAATCTTCAAGACACTACACTAAATATAGGTATAATCTCAGTATGGAATAAATGTATAATATATTTATCATATTTTAGGATATGGCTCATCTATCCAATTGGTATTTCCTCATGATTAGAATCATGTTGAGTAATGACATTAATGTTGGTCTTCTTAGTTAAATTTATAAATGTTTGTCTAAATCATGTTTAGCAACCATATGAGTAATTGATACGGAATTTTATAATCTCATTAAATGTTAAATTTAAACATAAATCCCATAATGTTTCTTTAATAAAATCTTTAATGGATTATATTTATCATTAAATTATGAAAAAACTTATGCACAAAATTAATTTTACCAAAACAATGTCTAAGACTAGATTGGTCTTTAGAAGGAGGTAAATTGTTGATATTTTTTTATGAATTTAGGGTCAATTTAAATTTAATTTTTCAAAACAATATGACCTAATAATTCCCCTTCATTAATTCCAAAAAATAATTTATAAATATTTAGAGCTATGCCATATTTTCTACATCTAGTGAAAACTGCATGTAGATGATAAATATGATTATTTATATTATTTAAATATGTAATAATATCACGAAGGTAGATGGGAATAATTATTACAATTATATCATCAATATTTACATGTATATATATTTGAAATGTGCCACTAACATTCATTAAACAAATAATACTTCAATCAAAATCAAATGTTACTCTATGTGTAGGAAACATATTTTTGTGTTTAAATTATATATTTACAAATATATCATTATAAGTAAAAAGTAAATCAATAAGTAACACAATTTTAGATCATTCAAGCTCATACAAAATATTATATATTCTCAAAAAAGTATAGTTCTCTTCAACACTATATTTATTTAAATCTCTAGAATCTGCACAAAGATAGATATCATCATTATTCTTACTCAAAAGAATTTAATTTTCTACCTAATATGAATATTAGACATGAAATATGACACCAACATATAAAATCTTGTTAAGATCCTTATTTATTATGTATTCTAACATTCTACCTAACAAGTTTTATAATTAGCTTAATATGTATGTCATGTTCTATTATCTGAGTATCATTCTCCTAGATGAATCTTTGGTTCATGACATACTATGCTGATCTTGTGGCATGAATATGAATTCAAAACTAACCAAACCATTAGGGATTTGTTTAGTTATCAACTATAAATAATCACCATAATTTAGCACATAATTGATGCAAAGGATGGTCGACATACTAACAATTTCATTCTTGTCCAATGTTTTCTCTCACCACTAAGGTTCATAAGATGATTCAAGGGTTCATAAATGTTTGATCTCTCTCAATAATTTGATTAGATTTGTCATTCTTTTGAGGGTCTATTGAGACATATTATCACCTTGGGGCCACACTAAATCCCTTATTTGTTAATGTCTTTAACTTCCTTCTATGCTTTAGTCACCTCTAGTAGACTTTTTGAGGCAAAAACTACTTGTATGGGTCAGTATGGGTGGAAAATACAAAACAAACACAAGACTCTAGTAATCTCTATTGATATTATTCTCTCATTGATTTTTTATGCCCTAACTCTTCTTCTCGACCCCTTTTTCCCTTATTAGCTCAATATCAAGCCTAATTAGGCCTACCCTACATATAAACACACACAATCTTCTGTTAGCATATGCACAAGTATAAAAACTAGATAAAAAATCAAAAATCTCTTCACATTCATTGATACCTATAGAATAAACAATTTTGAGGTCTTTTCATTAGTTAGATTGTTTTAAAAAGTCACTTTTCTTTACAAACCCTAGTTTTGAGTTGCATAGGGCTTATAGGACCTGAGAGCACATAGTTGGGGTTTTAGTGATCCAAAAAAGGTTTCAAGTATATGTAATTATTGTCTAGGTTTTGTGGCATGGAGGGCCAACTCTTGCATGGATCAGTTCAACCTTATATTACTCTATTTAACTTTTTTTGACAAATCTTAGGCAATTTGCTCATACAGTTATAGGGTACAAGGTTTGCTAGTGTTTCCTTTGAGGATTGTTTGATCTCAAATGAGTTTAGCGATGCACCTTGTCAAAAATTTAGTGATGCACATTACTCCTTTTTTCAATCTTATTTATGACTTCATTGACCAAACTAGGCATAATCAATTTCTACATGTTATACAATGTTGTTTTGAGGCTTCGACCTTAAGGGAATGTTTCCAAACTTTGTATATATTTGACAAGGGATAATAAAAACTACAAACATGTATTTTCATCAAGAATCAAATAATATCAAATCTATGCATCCTCTATTTTCTCATTTTTAGGACTCAATATCTACAAATGCTCTTCTACAAACCTATATTGTTCCTTTGATCAAACAACATTAAAACCAACAATGTATTAATATGAAACACATTAAATAACATGGGATAAGACAAAATAATATATATTCAACACCAAAATCAAATCATTATCAAACTTCCTTTCCTTGATCATGAAAAAACTCAATCATTCACCATTTCCTTATATTATTATTTTGCTTATACTCTTTGGAAGAAAGAGAGGAAGAAACTCAATAATGTTATGGTTAGTATAATTTGGTATGTTGCTCACATAATAATTAGATGACTTCAGATATCTCCTCTTTGTCTAAGGAGGAATGACCTATAGATAAGAAAGAACTAAAAAAATGGTTGATTAGTTAGGTAGTTGGGTGGATTGCCTAGTGTGAGCCAGTTATGGGAAGCACACACTTCCTGAGAGGCTACCAATCCATGATTTTAAATAATTAAGTTCATAAATTAAAATATAAATTACTTTCATAAACAATATAATATATTGAAATTTAATATAAGAGGATATATTTGACCAATTATAGTACTAAATAGATTGATATTAATGGTAAATAAATCAAGTATAATTCATAAAATAGGGTAGGGTTCTATGATTAGGTGAGAAGTAATATATTGGGATTTGATTAAGGTTTGATAGGTGATAATAACTTTATATTTATTTATTTTATATTCTTTGTTGATGGTTGGGTGTGACCATCGATGGTTGGGATAAACTATCAGTGATCAAGGTGACCATCAATGGTTACTGTGGGTTTTTGTCAAGTTAAGAAAAATTGATTGGTAATGTTACATAATAAGATTATAGAAGGTGGGTTCGGGTTGGGTTAGTTGAAAAATAGAAATAAAATAACTAATTACTAAAAATAGATACTTAGATTTCTTGGTTGTTGATTTGAAGAAGGGTCAAGGTAGTTGGTGAAGCTTGGAGCAATTTTGATAGAGTAACAAGTCTTGGTTGTTGGACGATGGGTGAAATACATTTGGATCTCTATCAAAATTTATATTTAATTAGTTTTATATAAGAATGACCTATGAAATAAATTATGATACAAAAAGCTCTTGATAGTTGTAGATCCCTTTTCACCTCCTACTCCTCTCTTTCTATAGGAAAATGGGAGAGGTGGAAGTATAAGTTCAAGAAGAGGTTTAACTTGTTATCTAAATTTAGTTTTAACATGAATTGATATATTATTGGATTAGGTAAGATAATTATAAATAATAAAGGTGGAGTTGAAGTTGGAGTTAGGTTTTTAGGAGGTTAGAACCTGATCATTGGTGATCAAGGCTAACTATTGGTAATTAGGGTGGCTATCAGTGGTTGATGGTAAGGTTAAATTTGGTCAAGGGTGGGTTAGTTAGTTTAGAAAATTAGATAATTTAACCTAAGTTTGGAGTTAAAATATTGAAAATTATTCTTTATGGGGTCCTAAGGTGGTCTTGGGGTTAGTTTGACATCTATAACTATTGTGTGTAGTTTTATAGTGTTTACATTTTTCAACTTTTTGTTATGAATGTTGTATCAATAAGCTATAAAATAAAAATGGATTATGGGTCAAATGTTAGGTTACATTGAGAATTGGAGGAGGTTCTCCCCCTCAAATTAGGAAGTGATGAGGTGAAATAGAGTCATGTGTAAGTTTGATAAGTTGGTAATAAAGTGGGTGGTAGGTTACTCACTATATCATAAACATGTGAACAAAGTGTGACTAATTATGATAAACAAGACCATGCATTGACTATATTTTTATGTTTGGTAAAAATTAGGTTAGAAATTGAAGGACAAGTGACAAGTAGACCACATGACCATATGTGACAATTGGGCTAGACTTGTAAACACAAGTCTCCTAGACAAGGTCAGTGTTTTTATGGGTATCCAAAATAGGAAGTGCTCCCATGAAGACATAAATTAGTCAAGTGTGCATAAGGTATCATAAGGTAAAAATTGTTCAACATGGTAATCTATTTGGTTTTGTCAAAACAATCAAGGAAAGGTCATCTTAAAACATGTGATAGTGAGGGAAAAAATGACCAATTAGTGAGGTTAAAATCATTAGAGATCAAGTTTGGTAGATAAAGGAATCTCCATTAAATGGTCATTATATTAGGTTTGGGTAAAAAATTATGGTTGAAAATTTATGGTTAGGAGGGAAAAATACATAAAAATTTGATCATCAATGGTCATGTTTTATACTTAGGGTCAACTGTTAGTGGTCACCCTGACCGTTAGTGGTCACATGTCATCCCTAAAAGGGAGAAGACAAAAATACTATTGAGAGGTCTATTTTATCATTTGAGCATATTGACCCTTGATGATTGGCTTGTTAGAAGTGTTGGAGAAAATGTTGATGGTTGAGGGTGAGCGATTGAGTGTGTGAGATTTGATGTTGAATGAAGATGTAGAGGTGATGAGGGAGAGTGTAAGGTTAGGTGGTGGTACCTAGGGTTCATCCTTGATGGTGATAAAAGAACAAGGTAGGTACTATTTTGAATTAATATAATGGTTCAATTTGTGTAATTGAATGTTAGTTTGAATGGTTTATTGTTGACTTGGTTGTGTGCTCATTATTTTATGTTGGTGGGTTTGACCTAGGGATATGGCTTGGGTATCTATTTTTGTGTTTGGAGTCAAAATGGTAGGTTAAATGTAAATTTTTAGTGGTAGGGTAGATAAGGGAGGGTATTTGTAATTGTAGGTAGGTTTGTTTTAGAGGTTTTGAGGTTAGGTAGATATAGGAGGATAGGGTCTAAGAGGAAGTGGTACACTAAGATAATATTTTTATTATGAGATATGATACTTTGATGAATTATATGATTTTGATACTAGCCTATGAGCCAATGCAGCAAGATGTATATTTTTGAGAGATATAGATATTTTTGTAGATACTATGATGATTATTAATTATATATAGATGCAATCCTTTGTCTATGGTTTGTGGTTCATGGTTTTGCTATTCATATTGATCATTGATGATGTCATGTTGATATGATTATGCTTATGAGATGTTAATGTGGAGTCACCTAGCTAGGCACATGATGATATGTCTCTTTGATTTATGTTCATGATGTTTTTTATATTGATTGATTTTATTGATGTGATTACTATGTAATGGTTATAGATGACTATGATGATCCCAATATGATTACATGATGCTAATGTGATGTTGTTGATGATTAAGATGATGGTTATGGAATTATGATTATAGTATTTTATGGATGTGATCATTTAATTTCATGTTTGATATGATTATGTTTATGATATTCATATGATTATGGTTATGGCTACTAGCTATGCTTAGGTGGACAAGGTTATGATATAATTATTGTTATGGTTATGGATTATGGATCATAGTTATATGGATATGATAAATGGTAGGATGTTGATGATGTTTATGATTATGGTGTTCATGTGAAAGTCTAATGAGTACATTCTTATTCATTTAGATTTAGACATGAGGTGGATATGGTATATGTGATTATGAGGGTGTGATGGTTGATAGTTAATTTATTTATGGAGGTAGTGACTATGCTAATGATGTCTATTTTTATTTATGATGTGATAATTATAATATGTGATGTGTTTATGATTATGGTAATTTTGTTTAGACTAGGGTGAATCACATAAATTATGTTAAAGAACAAAACTAGATGTAAGGAGAAGACAATATAAGTAAATTTATCAACTGATATGAGAGAAGAAAAAGGAGGCATGATGCTTCTTATTTGGTAAGGAAGAAAACAAATTCCAGGTGGACTAGATTATGGAACAAAATCCCTTTTAATGATTCACATTAGCGTCAGTTAGTTGGTTAAAAAAGGTGTCTTGATCACATAATGTCAAGTAAGCTCAAAATCCCTTGATTATAGTGTATAAAGGGGAGATAGTTGAAGGTGGAACCTTCTTGTATGACTAGATTTCCTCTTTTATAGGTTATGAAAGAGTCAATATAAATAATTCCATGTCATATAAGGTGTATACTGATCAATTTAAGAAGTATACTTATGAGAGCTAATTACAGCTTTCAAAGTTAATTTTCTATTTCTGATGTCTGATAATGGGTCTTTTGCTATTTTTTTATTATTGTAGAGGGTTAGGGGAAGTTGATCAATGTGGGAAGCTTCCAAACAAATTTATATGCTATAATAAATTCTTTACTCATTTATCCTTCAAGGGAGTGGTCTAAGTTTTATGTGCTTTTTTTGAGGCTTTTGATAGTTATCCTTCAAGGGAGCAATCTACCTTATATTAAGAAATTTTGACATGTTTTTGAAATTGTCCTTTAAGGGAGCAGTCTATGAATGCTAGAGAGTGACCCATGTGGATTCTTTTGATTTTTATTTTGATGTTTGATTTTGATGTCATGGACTTGCTTGTAAAGTCTTAAAGGGTCACCTTTTATGGATGTAAAACTAAAAGTACAATAAGGTTGATTATGTGTAAAATAGGTTTAGGTGATAATAACCATGGTAATACATCCCATGAAAGGGGTAGAAAGTACCATGAGCATAATGCATTATTCAAGATTAGGTTATGATTGTGAAAAATAATCATATGATTTAGTTTTAATCAATTATTATTAAAATAAGGAGATGAATGTGGTTTGAAAATAAGGGATGAGCTAAAGTTGGACAAAAGGTGTGTTTGATCCTATTTTAATAAAATAAATGATACAAATGAAAAGCATTGAGGGGCTTAGGTTCTATTTTGCCTTCAAGAGAGGATAATTAGTAATCCCTTAATCCATACTTATGCATTATGATATAAGGTCCAAACTAATTAAAATAAAATGTGCCTCAGTTTCTTTTCTCCATATTGGTGACATGTTGATTTTCCTTTAGGAAGAGGTCTATGATATTGAATTTTCTCACTTTAAGGTGTTTTTTATAAGTGTGTTTGATGTGTTATTGATAGACATAAATATGAGTGAGTGATAGTAAATGATGTTCATCAAGTAGCTCAAGTTAGGCTAAATGTTATTGATGGTAATCACTCTCAAAGATGAGATATTGAAAGGATATGCAAATAGAGGGAATTTAGACTTGGAAAGGCAAGACAATCTCTACTCCAAAAACTAAAGAGAAATGGGTATCACCTGTAGGGGTTCAAATGCTAGTATGATAATCCCCTAAGGCAAAGGGGATGTGTAAATTCCAATCCTAATCGGATGAGCTAACCATTTTAGTTAGCATGTTATTGAGATTTTTATTAGAGGATTCCACCTATCGATTTTCTTGTAGATGATAAGGTGATGAAAAACCTATCTTGATGCCAAATGCATCATAAATACCTTGGACTTGTTTATTTTTCAAATATTTTCCATTGTCATTGATAAATTTTTGAGGAACACCAAAATGATAAATAATGTGATGGTTGAAAAAGTCAATAATCTTTTCAACTTTAGTTGAGACAAAAGGAATATCCTCTACCCATTTGGTAAAATATTCAATCATAGTGATGATGGAATGATTTCTCTATGAAGAATAGGGGTGAATTTCACCAATAAGGTCTAGACCCATTGTGAGAAGGGCCATATATTTATGGATACATGAAGACTATATCTAGGTGCATGATGTAAATTGGAAAGTTATTGACTTTTGATGCATTTCTCACATAATCAAAATAGTCTTGTTTAATGTTAGGCTAGTAATATATAAGGTAAAGGATTCATTTAATGATGGCTAGGCCACTAAAGTGTCCCCCATAGATCCCATCATGCATTTCTCTAATAGAATGAGAGGCTTTATGACTACATATGAAATGAAAGAGGAGACCATAAAAGATGCATTTATAAATAATTCATCCCATTATCGTATAAAATGAGGTTTTATGGATAAACACTCATTGAGCATTTCTAGAAAGACAAGAAGGAATGATGGCAAGGTTAAGATAGTTGAATGTTTGTTGATACCAAAGGATGAGTTGTGTTTCCTCCACATTGAAGATGGTGGGAGAGTTTGATTTGACATAAGATGGAAAGGTAAGTTTTTGGATAATGATAGATATCTTAGAGTTAGAGGGTGAAGATGGGATTTGAGAAGCAATGAAATCCATCATATCAACAAACTTATTCATAGATCATAGAGTGGTTTGGATATGGTAGTATTCAAATGATGTTAAGAGGATGTCAGATAATTATTTGTAATATTAAAAAACATCATTATTACATTGATAAGATCCATTTATTTTATTGAACACAAGTTGGGAGTCACCACAAATGTTGATCATTTTGATTCCCAAGGCTAACAGAGTCTAGAGGCCTATCACTAAGGCTTTATACTTAGCCATATTATTGGTACATTCAAAATATAGATTGAAGGATAAAGGAATAGGTTCATTTTGAAGGGAATAAGGATAATTCTAACTTCCCCATCATGGTGACACTTTGATCCATCAAATAACATGGTGATTTTATAGGTGAAGTCTGCTTGAGAGAGGGTCATGATGGATAGATTAGGAAACTCAAGAGGAGGACATTGATAATTTGATAAGAGTGCTTTGGTCAATTGGTCAGTAATGACTTGCCCTTTAGTTGAATTATACCAAATAAATTCAAGGTCAAACTCATCTAAAATCATGAGCCACATAGCCATACATTAGTCTTGGTATGGCTTGGAGTACATATACTTGAGTGGGTTGGTATTGGTTATGGCATAGGTCTTGTGGTTGAGAAAGTAGTGGCAAAGTTTAGTGGCCATGAAGACCAAATCTAGGAAAAGTTTCTTAGTATCGGTGTACCAAGTTTCATACTCTACAATCGTAAGGCTATGGTAGTAGATGGCTTGATCTCTATGTTGTTCATACTAATGATCTAACATTTCCCCTAAGGATTAAGAAATATTTTAGATAATGTGGACTTAAATACTACGATTATATGGGAGATAATATTTTAAAATGAATATTTTTTAGGTTTTGTGTAGTTTCACATAGAGAGTATGGTAATAATTTATATTTATTCCCCATTTATTACATTGGAGAGAATTTAAAATTATAAAATTTTGAGTAATGTAGGCATATTCTTGATATTTTTTTCAATTGGACTATAGAAAATTCCAATTTATCTAAAATAGTCCCTAAATGGTCAGTGGCAGAGAGATAAATGTAAAAAGTTTGATCTTCCTTGGCAGGAATGAGGATAGGTGGAGACAAAAGGTATTTTTAAAGCAAATCAAAGGCCTTTCAATAGTTGTTATTTGACTTGAAAGATACATCCTTCTTTAGAAGGTGGTGGAAAGGTTGGAATCGATCTAAAAGTTGAGAGATAAAGTAATGAATGGGTTGGAGCTTCCCTTGAAAGCTACATAGTTTC
This sequence comes from Torreya grandis, assembly GCA_037957365.1. Classification (NCBI taxonomy): domain Eukaryota; kingdom Viridiplantae; phylum Streptophyta; class Pinopsida; order Cupressales; family Taxaceae; genus Torreya; species Torreya grandis. The sequence continues at coordinate 193,516 of JARHVA010001672.1, read as the reverse complement.
TTTAGGTGATTAGGAGGTGGCATATCAAAAATTGATTTGATTTTGGTAAGATCACCTTTGATTATCTATAGGTAAATGATAAATCCAAAGAGATTTATTGAGAAGACCCTAAAAATACACTTCTTGGGGTTAAGGCAAACATGGTAATGGATGAGTCACTCAAAGATAATCTTAAGAATGACCAAATGGCCTTTATGACATTTGGATTTTCCTAAAAGGTCATTAACATAATATTCAATGATTTTGTGAATAAGGTCATAAAAGATGTAGGTCATAATGCATTGATAGGATACACCAATGTTATTTAGTCTAAAAGGCATGACCCTATAGTAGAAATTTCCCCATGCGGTGATGGAGGTAGTTTTGTGTTGATCTTCAGGGGCAATTAAGATCTAATTGTAACCCAAGAATCCATCCCTAAGAGATAACATCTCATGGCTACCTATAAGATAAACTAGATGGTCAATGCTTGGTATAGGAAAGTCATCCTTTAGGTAGGCAAGATTAAAGTCATAAAAGTCCACATAAATGTGAAGGCCCCATGTGGATTTGGTGATAGGTATGACATTCAAGACCCATTGGGAATAATCAATGGGTTGAATGAAATCTATGGATATGAGACATTGAATCTCTTCTTTGATGAGAAGGGATATGTGAGGGTGCATTCAACAAAGTTTTTGCCTAATGGTTTGGCATAATGGTTGGTAACTATGTTTCAGATAGCAATGAAAGGGTTGATTCCTAGAATTTCACAATAAGATCAAGAAAATTATATGTTTTAGTCTTGTAAGAAGAAAGGGAAGTCTTGATGCTCCTTGGAATTTAGTGATTGGACAATTTTAATCATGTACAGGTTATCGAGAGTGCCCAAGTTGATATCCATAGTGGATCAATTCAACATGGTTTAATTATCAAGAGGAAGAGATTTGTGGATAAAGGAATCTTCTACACCAAGATAGGTGAGAATGGAATCATCATCCAAAATTGAATATTATTAATGGTAGGAGAGTCATCTCCTATCATCTTAGGGTGGGTTATAGGAATGGTTATAGTTACACTAGCCTTTTGATAAGTTAGGAGTTTATGGCTGATCATGTTGATAAAATTTTTTATGGGGGATGATGTTAGAGTTCTCAGTTGTCGATGGTGAAGTGAATGGAAAGGATGAGATTTATTCATCAATGATGGTAATGGGAGGTGGGTTGGTTAATTGTTTAGGTGTCATGAAATTGAGGCCATGATTTTCATGATATTTTCTAGTTTTGGTTGGAAGTAACTCATGTAGCCTATGTTCATACTGATCTAGACCAAATCCTTTCGAAGCACACCTATAAATGTGTGTTGAGGAAATGTCTGGTTTGTCTAGATAAGAGAAGTTGGAGGTGAATGGTTGAGGTGAAAAAAAGGTGGCGTAAGTGTCAAGGGGTTTATCAAGTCCCTCATTGATAAAATTGGTTTGATAATTTAAGGGTCTAAAAGGAATAACGGTTCTGATATTGGGGTCATAACTAGGTTATTGGTCAAGATTTCCATGCTTTTTAGGAGTAAGAAAAGAGTTACGGGTTAGAAAGTGATACTCCCCCAATAAGAGATGTTATAAGGTTTATTCCAAAGGGTTCATTATGGGTATTCAGGTATAAGGAATGAATGAACTTGTGTAATATTGTTGAATGAAGGAATGAGAATATTATTAGGTCGGTACATCAAGTGGCATGATATGAAATGACTTGGGTCAACTTGTATGGTAATAACTTGACCTTTGTGCTCAAATTTTATGCACCAGTGTTGGGTAGATGTAACACAACCCATGTAATGAATCCAAGGGCATCCCAAATAGATGTTGTACTAAAACTCTCCCTATATTACATAGAAGAGCTCAAGAAGCATGTGGGGTCCTAAGCAAATGTGAAGGATAACAGTTCCTAAAGTCATGGTCATGGTATCATTGAATGATCAGAGCACTAATAAGGTTTTTGACATGATGTTCTCAGGTAATTTGAGTTAGTTATAGGTGTGGGATGAGAGGATGTTAATATTATCTCCTCCCCCAATCATAACCCTCTTGATGTGGGTTTAGTTGATATAATTGACAATGAAGAGAGGAGGGTATAGATCATCTAGATGGATAGAGGATATTTATGAATCTTTGAAGGTAAAAAGGTTGGAAAACTATAGAGATCCAACAAAAGATACTAAAGGTTATGGGTCTTTAGGCCTAACCTCTATAGATTGTAATGCTTCTATCATCATTTGGTAATGATGGGGTGAGAAATTGATTACTTCATATAAATTCATCTTCATTGGTGTTTGGTGAAGGTACTTGATAATTGCTAGTTGGATTGATTTAGATGGATTGGAGTGAGAGGGTCGCAGGATAGACACTTTGGGTTAGGTTGAAAGTAAAGGTGCTTAGTGTTGCTTATATGGTCAGGTGGAGGGATATCCATGGAATGGCCACCTTTATCTTTTTTTATTCTTTGGTTGGGATTGTGATAATGTGACCACACAGATGGTATGGATTTAGGATAGATGATTGATTTTATTCCTATTCACTCTGAGGTGAGAGTGTAGGAGTAGGTAGGTGTTGGTTGATGCCTATTGGTTTATGGATTGGTGTTAGGCTCATAAGAGGCTCATCTGATAATAAGTCATCCTCATGATACAATTGATGGGCTATCACTTAGAGATCTTTGCAATTATCCATTTCATGCCTAGGTGTCCTATGGTATGAACATACTACTTTATTATTATACCAAGATGATTTAGGACTTTGTGGATCAAATGGTTTAATATGTGTCAAGGTTAGGTAATATTCTTGTAGTAGCCTATGTAGGATGTTAAAGTAAGACTCAATAAATGGTGTGAAAGGTATAAGGGTCTTGGTTTTGGGAGTTGAGGTGGAAGTCATTTTAAGATCGAGCTTGGTGGTAGAGTTTTTGGGTAAATGAGCATTCTTGGTAGATAATTCCAAATTTGGTAGAGAGGTTGATATCTTGAGTTTAGAAGGTTTTTAGGTAGATGTTTGAAAGGTAAGCAGTTTATTTATAGATGGTTGGGAGATAGGGGTTATGTTCATGGGTGGTTTAGTGAAAATAGGTGTGGATGAAAGTAGGAGTGATGGTGTAACCGAAAGTGGTGGTTGGGTTTTGATTGGGATGGTTGGTTTTCCAATTAAGGTATAGGGATGAGGTCCCAAAATAGAGGGAAAAATGGAGAGGGGAGGTAGATTTTTATTTTTTGGGTTTCTAAGTGGTTTTAACATCTTTGTTAGCTTATCTTGGGTTTTACTTGATAGGTTTAGTGGGCTTAAATCCAACTTTATTGATTGGTGAGTAATTCTATGAGTATGAAATATGCCAAGGTTCTTGGTGGGTTTGGTTATAATGGTAGAAGGTGATTTGGTGACTTTGGGTGAGTTTGGTTTTGATGGTGCTACTATAGTTTGAGAGGTAGAGGTGTGTGATGGTTGGGATATAGTGATAGTGGATTTGATTGTGGAAAGGGTAGGTTGTGCTGATAAATAAGGGCCCTACATAATTCTATAAAGGATCCTAATTTTTTGCCAAGATGTGTCCTAATCTAGTTTAGGATTGGATATGAATTTTAATTTTTTAACTATTGTGGAGAAAATTTTAAAGATGGGTCTAAATCCCTTGATCACAGATGCATAGGATAAGCCTAGGGGCTAAGGAGGAGAAGTGATTACCTAATCCTTTTCCTAATTACCAAGCTCCAATATCTATGAATGTAACTACTTGGTGGGAGGTATAGGTAAAGTGGTTTCCTCATTAAGAGTGATCACTAAAGGAAGAGTGGATCATTATATGATTGACAAAAATGACAAAGTGGGAATGGTTTATTCCTTTGATGTGCATATCAAAGGAGAGGTTTGTAACTCTACTACCTTAATAAGTACGGTATGGGAAAAGGTGATTTAGTTGATGTCTTCTCAATAGTAAGTTCACAAAGAACCATATTGATAGTATGGGCTTTGTGAGAATGAGAAGATTCTACTTTGTTTTCACTATTGGAAGAAGGAGCATGGTTAAGAAATGGTTATCTGGAGATGTCATGTAATTTGTTCAAGGTTGCATTGGGGTTATCCAACATAAGTTCCTCCTTGTCAATGAGAGTTTGGACAAAATTTTTGAATGCATTAACCCTACTAATGTCATGTCTAATGACTCGATGAAATGTACACAACTCATTTTTCTTATACCAACTAGGTATAGGATGAGAAGAATTGAATTGTTATAGATATTTGATTAGAAGGAGTTGTATGAGATTGGATTTTAATAATTTCTCCAATACCAAAGCAAATGACTATCTAAGAAGAGTAAATTAATTCTAGGTGTTGTAGTTTGTGTTCTTGGTGTTTTGATTGGAGGAATTAGAAGAGTTAGATTGGTTGACAATGGAAGGAGGGGTCGTCCTATGTACAACCACATTCATAGTTCCCTTATTTTTGGTGTTAGGGTTGGTTTGATTGATAGATTTGGGGGAGGAAGCCTCATTTTATTTGAAAGTAGAGTTGTTGTTTCTCATTTCAACATTCCCTCATCAATTTCTCTATTATCTAGTTTCCATGCCATAGTAAAATTCTTGTCAAAGGTCCTAAATATTTGGAGCCATAAAGTAGAGGAGATGTTTTTGGCACAAGCTTGAGCAAAAAGTTCAATTATCTTGGGTTAGGGTAGAGTGAAGGAGAGCTGGTTTATCATACTTATCCAATGGGCTATGAAGTATAAAATGGATTCATCATCAAATTGTCAAATGGAGTAAAGATTAATGATGGATAATTTCATAGAGATATTTATGGCAAAGTGAATTAATAAAATTTGAGCTAGTTGAGAGAAAGAAAAGAGGGAGTGATTTGTAATAGCATTATACCAATCTAGTTTTGGATCTGATAGAGACATGGGGAAAGTACAAAGAAGAAGAACATCATTGTAGGCAATCATATAACATTAATGCCTAAATTCTATTAGGTGTTATTGAGGGTCCTCCTTACTCTAAAACATTGAGAACTTTAGAAGTTCCCATTAAGGAGGATATGGTTGAATGGGGATGGATGGGTGAATTATTTAATTATAGATTTGGTCATATGACAAAATATTATAAGCTCTAAAAATGCATGACTCCAAAGTAGTCATTTTATCCATTAACATTTTGACAAGGTCAGTTTGGGGTTGTGCACCCCCATAGTTGTAAGGTAGTTTTTGTTGGGCTTGGGTAGGTGTAACATATGTATATTTGGTGGGGGGTTGAGAGGCTGACACATATTAGTATGTGGATATGATTGGTTGGGATGATGCCACATATGAATACATGGAGATAGGTGGTTGGGTGGAGGGTAGAGGTACATACCCTTGTGGATTATGGATGTTATTTGGCTTTGGTACAGTTGGGACCTATTGAGAGATTAATGTAGGTTGGGTAGAAGGTATGGTTGGGTTAGTATATAGAGGGTAGGTGGTAACTTTGGTATTGATGGGTGGAAGGGTGGAAGGTATGAGAACCACCAAGCTCTAAAATGGAGTAGAGGTAGGTAGGTTATAAAAAAGAGGAATGGTGGTGACACAAGTAGAGGGTATTCCTATGGTAAGGGAAGTGTTGAAGACAAAAGGCTAGGCTACTCCTATACTAGGAGGGTTGTTAGTTAGGGGAGAAGGTGTTTAGGCATTTCTTGATTTATTGGGTTGGTTTTGGATGGTGGTATTGATGGGGCTATTAATAGAGGATGATGCATCCGTGACTAAAGTTTGGATGGAGATGGTGGAAATAGAAGTTTTTCCTATAAGTTGTTATGACATGCCATAGGTAGGGTTTATAGGTGGAACAAAATCAGGGGTATAGTGAGATATGGTGTTAAGGTAATGCTGGAGGGTTATGGGTTTGTTATCTAGAAAGGTAGAAAAATATGCATTACCTTGGGAAAACATCTAAGGGATGGTAGGAATTTTAGAAGGATGAGGTTAACTATCTACATCTAAGATGTATTCCATGGATGAGGGAGAAGATTAAGATGTATGATTAAAATGTGTGTCCTAACTTACTTAGTTTCTTAATTATTACCTAGTTAAAACCATGCAGATAAGAAAAAGAAAAAGGTACAAGTAATCTCACAACTCAAGCAAAGAGAAGATAAGAAAAAGTTAAGGAAACAAAACACACACTAAAGCACATTAAATCTTATGATTCTTTTAAGTCTCCATTTAAGCTTATGACTTAAGATTTAATGATTATGTGACTAAACTTTTGATTGTAGAGTAGTAATAGAAAATAAGCCTATGGTTGGTTTCAAGTTGTGTTTAGGCTCTCAAAGGGATCTATATTGGAAATCAGTACGTGGATTGATATTATGGCCTACCCCCTCACTTCACACACTGTAGGGATAAGGGTGTCGAGTGCCTAAGCAGGATATATCTATTAAAATATATTTTAATTAACCAAAAATCTAAGTTGGTTCTCCCCTTGGTGATGAAATCCTAGTAGGATGGTCGAGAAAGGTGACTGCAAGGTGATGAAATCTCAGGCAGGCCTTATGTCAATGTTTTTATGTTTGATTATATGTAAGTGGTTTGGTCTTGTGTGTGTGATAAGAGTGAAACTATGATTGATTCACTTAAATAATTAAGCTATGTCAGCTAGAATAAGTAAGGAAATAATAGATTCAATCAATTTTAAGCATAAAATAAAAAATTGATTTCATTATATGAGCAAAAAGACAAGAATCGGAAGCACCTAAATGCAACTATGAACCCAAGAAATGTCTCAAGGGTCTCACTAGGTATTCCAAAATGTTTCATAGAATTTTTTATTATATTCTTTGGAATAAATAGAGGAAGAAACTTGAGAAGGTTATGGCTAGTAGAACCTGGTATGTTGTGCATGCATTGATCATATTACTATAGACATAACCTCTTTGTTTGGGGAGGAATGACCTATAGATTAAAAAACACTAAAGTAAATGGTTGATTAGTTGGATATTTAGGTGGATTGTCTATCATGAGCTAGATATAGGAAACATGCACTTATGAGTAAGTTATCAATCTACACTTTTAAATAGTTAAGTTCAGAAATCAAAAGATAATGTACTTGCATAAAGAATAAAAGATACTAAAATGTAATATAATACGGTAGATTTGACAAATTATAGCAATAAAGAGATTGATATTAATGATAAATAGATCAAGTATATTTCATAAAATAGGGAAAGGTTTTGTGATCTAAAAAGAGGTTAGAAACTAAGATTTAGTTAAGGTTTGGTAGGTGGGAATAACTTATTTATTTATCTAACAGTGGCCATCGATGGTTGGGTAGTCATTGGTAGTTGGGATAGATTATCAGTGGTTAAGGTGACCATCAACAGTTACTATGGTTTTGGGTCTAGCTAAGAAAAACTAATTGGGGAGGTTACTAAATGAGATTCTGGAAGGTGGGTTTGGGTTGGGTTAGTTGTGGAACATAAAGAAAATAACTAATTATTGAAAATAGATACTTGAATTTTTTAGTTCTTTATTTGAAGAAGGGTCAATGTGGTTAGTGAATATTTTAGTAATCATGGTAGAGTAATGATTCTTGGTTGTTGGCTGATGGATGAAAATATTTAGGATATCTATCACACTTACTAGTTCACATGAAGAATGACCTGCCAAAGAAATTTTGATATAAGAATATCTTGATAGTTGTGGATCCCTTTTCACCTACTGCTCCTCTCTTTTTATATGAAAATGGGAGTGTTGGAAGTGTAGGTTCAAAAATAAATTTAACTTATTGTGTAAATTTAGTTTCAACATTCATTGATTAGTGAGTGGATCAGGTAAGCTAATTATAAAAATCCAAGGTGGAGTTGAAGTGAGATTTAGGTGTTGAAGTAGTTAGAACCTGACCATCGGTGGTCAAGCCTAACCTTCGATAGTTAGGGTGACCATTGGTGGTTGAGGGTAAGGTTATGTTTGGTCAAGGGTGGATTAGTTAGTCAGTTTATCTAGTCAACTAACTTGACCCAAGTTTATCATCAAAAGGTTGTGGAATAGTCCCTAGGGGGTCCTAAGGTGGTATAGGGGTTATTTTGACATTTAGAACTATTGTGTGTAGTTTTATAGTGTCTACACTTCCATCAAAATTCAATATTATTTCTCTTTATTTCTTGGGACTGAAGTCCTCTTTGAGTACAACATCAAAATTGATTCAAAAAGAAAAATGTTAAGATTTATGCTAATTCTAACCACAATAACTACATTTTAAGCAATCACTTGTAAGATTGTTACCCTTGACACAAACATAAAGTGTTGGATATTTATCAATGATGTCATGGTGATGTCATGGAGGTGTCCTAATGGGTGGATAAATTTCCCTAATTGTCTAAGTGATAATGAAAAAATGTGTAATGTGTTGGTCCTAGTATACTTGAAGGAGGCTTGGTTGATCTTTAGTTTTAACATGGTTAGAGATGTTCAATGATGAGTATGGAATATTTATGATGTGATAGGGGTTATATAAAAGGTTTAATATGATTATAATTCTTTTGTGCATGAGTGGATTTCATTTGATTGATAATTGTTTTCATCTAGACATTTTGTGTTTAGTGGTAGAAAATCTAAGTAGGTAGATTGCTAACATCACCATTGTCTTGTGTGAATGAGTCAGGAGCAGTTGGTCATATGGATGTAATCAAATTAGTCCATAATTTTAATTCCTAAATTGTCAATTCTAATGATGAAGTGTGATAAAATATATTCAAGTTCAAATTTGGGCTTTCAGACATTTTGATAGTATTTTCCCATACATGGCCAAATTTGCAATGTGGTAAGAAGATCTAAGTAAGAATTTTGATGGTGGAATATATTGCACATGTAGATGTTTCAGGAAAAGGTGATCATATAGGTCTATTTAATTTTATACCTAGTTTATTTATGATAACTTTTAGGTCAAGAAATAAAGCATGACAAAATATATGCATGTTTAAAGTTGGTCTTCCATAAATGTTTTTGACATAGTTGGATTTGCGACAGAAAAATCTAAGTGAGAATTTTAATGTCATTATATCTCACATGTGTGAGGGTCCCAAGAGTAGTTTGTCATATGGTTGGATTCTCCTATGTGATGAAATTATATGGTAAAAATTTTAGATCATGATTTAAGCACATCAAAAGATATGAAGGTGCAAAGTTGACCTTATAGATAATTTACAAAGGTTCTCATATTGAAATTTGCACAAGGTAATGTTCAAAAAACATCGGTAGAGCATGTTTACTCCAAGATGTTAGGATGTTGTGAGATGATGCTAAGTGTTATATACTTAAACTAAGTAAAGATCAAGTTCCTTACAAAGGATCAATAGAGAATGTTCATTCAAAGATGTTTGGAAGCAACAAGATGAGGAGGATAAGTGTTTGATGTTTAACATCAATTAGAGATAAAGATCGAGCTATGTACAGGAGATCGATGGAGCACATTAAGTCCAATAGTCAAGATGAATTTCTAATGATGAGAAATGAAACGTAAAGTTTGAGTTCCTTACAATTATATTGACTGTGTATGATTTATCTAAGTTGTGAGGCCATTATATGTGACCAAAGTGACCAAGGTTTAACTGTTACCATTTGCATTTGAATATTTTAATTTAATAAAGAAAATAAAAATGTTTATTTTTTGTGCCATATCATTTGATATATGTAGAATTTACTCATAGTGTAAAAAATAAAGTTGTAGACGATTCCAAGGTGCATATATAAATATAAATTTCAAGTTTTAATTATATTTATAGACAAATATATTGATCTCCAAAGTTCACTATGTGTTCAACTATGTTTTGCAAGTAACTTGAGAAGCGTAATTGAGCTCATTCTAATATTGTTTCAATGTTTAATGATGAATTAGCTATTTGTGAGTGTTTTAGACTCTATTAGGATGATTCATGTTTATTATTAAGGATTTACCAATGTATGTAGTATGAATAAAGTCTCAAAAGGTGACTATGTACAAAGAGAGTTGCTTGAGCAAATTATGCTTAAGAAAAAGGGTTCTATGATGGATTTGAGAACTTAAGGGGGACCTATAGATCATGTGACATGGTTTAATATGTTGGAAAGAGTTCCCATGCACTTTTTTTACTTAAAAAAGTGTTAAAGAGATAAATGGGTCTCCATCGGAACTAAAAGGTAACTCAATCCTATTTGAAAGTAGATTATGCTCAATTATGACCCATGTAAGATGTCTTAACGGTATAGGCATGTGTTGTGGCTTATAAGGAAAGATTATGGACTTTTTAATTTGTGAATTCTCTCTATATAATGAAAACAAATGTGTTGGTTTCTATTTTTTGAGAGTGAATTTTTCTAGAGAGTGAAGTGCAAGGTATATGTGAGAATTGTGGAATGAAGGAGAGGTAGAGTGCCAAGTTGATGAGTTAATGAGTTGAGTATATTTGGGACTATGTGTATGAACTATAGGTCATATTTATAATTTCCAAATAGTTCTCTTTTAATTTGAGGATATGCAAATAGGTCCTAGTGTGTATATGAGGATAGTTTGTGTAAAGGAGAGAGATTGTGGCATGCCTATGTGAGACGATTGTATGAGATAGAGAGAGCTTGTACAAGGGTTAGATAAATATATATAAATTATCAAGTGTTAAAGACATCAATTCTAAGGTGAATGTGTTTAATTTAAAGGAATTTCCAAAGGACTTAATATTCTTTAGCAGAAGTTGCTCCTTATGAAATAGGTATTTCACTAAAGGCCTTTAGTCAGGAAGATATGATCAAGGCTTGCAAGATTAAAGGAGTTGATTAGTCTCTTGTTTGTAATTTATTATAGGACAAGTAGTCCATTATATTATATTCTTGAGAGTGGGTTTTATTCCCCATGAGGGTTTCCCATAAAAACTATGTGTTATGTGTTTGATCATGTGTATGCATTGAATGAATGATATCTCTTGTTAATGTTGATTAATCAAGTTGATATATGTTGATTGTCTAATAGTTTTAAAGGATTGGAATTGAGATTTAAATATCTAGGCTCACTAATTCACCCCCTCCCTCTTAGTGATTGTACCTCTAAGAATTGGTAGTAAAGTGGGTCCTTTGTCAAAGGCTTAATAGATTAAAGGTGATCCAAGGTACAATATGGGTAGTCATCAAGGAGGTTTCTCTACTAAGAAAGCACCTATGTTAAATGGATCCAATTATTCTTTTTGGAGTACCATGATGAGGACATACATTATGTCCATAGGGTTTAATGTATGGAAATATATTGTGGATGGTTATGTTTCTCCTACTATTCTTCCATCTAGTGCTACAAATAAGAAGTTGTTTGAGAAAAATTCCAAGGCAATTAATGATATTACTTATGGTATTTAAGAGAGTGAATACCCCAAGGTAATCCATTATAAATCTACTAAAGAGATATGGGATAAAATGTAGATCATTATTAATGAGATTCAAAAGTCAAGATTGCTAAGTTCCAAACTCACAGAAGGAAATTTGAAAGTCTCAAGATGAATGAAGAAGATTCCATGGCATCATTTTTTTGAAGAGTTGATGAGATTATGAACATCATCATAGGTCTTGGAGATAACCTTGAAGAATATACTATAGTTCAAAAGGTATTAAAGTCCCTATCCCTCAAGTTTGATCTTGAAGTATTTGTTGTAGAAAAAAGTCATGATCTTACTCAACTAAAATTGAATGAATTTGATGGCATCCTTACTACCTATGAGATGAGGAAGAATGGTGATATAAGACCAAAGAAGGAAGAAAATTTAAAGATTAAAATGAAGCCAAATAAGAAATTCCAAGGTAATAAACCCAAAGAGGATGACATTTATGATATATATGAGGATGAACTAATTGCTTTGATTTCAAGGAAATTGATAATAGATTCAGGCAAGTATAAAGGTAAACTACTCCTCAAATGCTTCAATTGTGGTGAGATAGGACATTTTACTAAAAAATTACCTCATAATTATAAGAATGATGATGATGAAGAGAATGATCAAGATCATGATGATGAAAATATATTATTTAGGTCTTATAAAATTAAAAAGGGAGTCATAAGGTTTGACAGCAAGAAGTACTTCAAGGACAAGAAGAGTATCTACACCAAATAAGATTACATATCATCAGATGAGATTGAAGTGAGAGACTCAAAGTATGATAATGAAGATGATGGTCCTATTGAAGATAAATATATGTTCATTGCTAAGGAATGTAGTTGATCAAAAAAAAATGATTCTACTTAGTGTGATTCAAATGATGATGAAGATGAGGTGGACTGTGAGACTGCATTGACAAATTCTCATGAAGAACTAAAGATTGAGAATAATATCAATAAGAAGATGAAATATAAACTCAAGGATTTTAATGATAAATTCAATGTGTTTTAGTAAATAATGGATGAAGATGCCAAGTAACATGAAGATATGGTCAAGCATCAAAGTTTTCAATTGGAAATTCTATCTACAAGCCTAAAAGATAAAGAAGATAAATGTGTAAGGTATATAACTAAAAACAAGGCATTAAAATCTAAGTTAGAGAAGATATATAGTAAATTAATGTCATTCATGAGATTTGAAAAGAGCTCAAGTGATCTAGAAAACATTCTGAATGATCAAAAGCATACAAGTTATAAGACTAGTATTGGATACAAAGAAGAACCAAAGACTGCAACTCAAGACAAGATGAAGACTAATGTGAATAAGGATAATCAGTCTTTGAAGACAAATCATCAGACAAGGACTGATGGTGTAAATATATTGGAGATAAATAAGATAAAATAACCAGATTCCATGAAATATTCAAATTTTAATGGTTACTGATATACTTGTAATTAGTTTGGGCATATAACTAGAGAATGTAGAAAACCTGTTTAGAATGAGTCTCCATGGGAATATGATGGGGATCATTAATAAAAAGGTGTGAGAAAGGTTAAGTGTTTTAACTATCTTAATGAAGGAAACTTTTATAATACTTATCAAAATAAGGGCAGGAAAGGTAAGTTTTCTTTAAAAAGATTAGTTTTTTTAGTTATCATGACATTAGACACATTGATAGTTTTATCCGAAGAAAGTAAGACAAGCTAAGCTTCCATCAATAAATATGTTTTATTCAAATATAATAAGAGAGTTAAAATTGTTATATTTTATAATCATAGGCCTATAATTCATAATAGGTTTAATCAGGCTCTTAGAGTACAAGGAATAAGGTAAATCAACTCATAGAAGCCAAAGGTGGTAAGTATGACTCAAGATGAGACTGTGAGTCCAAGTAATCTATTTGATATGGTGGAGAATACCAAAGAAGGTGAAGAGTTCCAAGGACTCATATTATTTTCTTATGTTGAGAATGAAGAGACCAAGCTCAAGGAGAAGACCAAGGTATTGATTGAGGCTAGTTCTGAGATGTGTATGGATCAATGTAAACATCTTACTATTGTAGAGAAAGTATTATTCAAAGTACATCAATTATCTATACCTAGTGATGAGGTTTAAATATATGAGGTTGATTATTCAAATGAAAATGTATGTTGATTCCATATTTTCTCCATGTGTTATCATTTTTATCTTAGAAGGGAAGAAGAGTGATATAGAAAAAGAAGCAGTTGTCATAGTTCAAACTAAAAAGTAAAAAGTCTTATAGCTATAAGAGGATTCAAGTGGTTAATAAGGAGATGTGTGTCACTCCTCACTTTAGTATATTTTGTATAATTATGGTGAAAATGATGTCTCTATCTATACTTCTTAAGAGAATCCTTTCATTGGAGAAGTAAGTGTTGTTGTGGTGTTCTTAAAATGGTCTTAGAAACATAAAGATAAGTGTTTTTTATTGGATCAAGTATTTCTAGGTGGAATATATGTTATGGTGATGTCAACATGATGTCATATCTTTATATGGTTAGTATGTAAGGTTAAAATGGGTGTTTTTAGGTGACCTAATGAGTTTGATGCTATGTCAAAAAGGATTTTGATGCTTAGAAAGGTATGTGCATTTCTTTGAGATGTGTTCCAAGAATTATGTTATAGATAATGATATAAGTAATAAAAGATGGTGTGCTTAAAGGGGAATATGAGGGTGTTCTAGATATGAAGTTTTAGGCCTTGATGGTATGTCTAATAAAATATGTGGGCTCTACAAGTCCCAAGTAGGGATACAACGAGTCTAAATAGGCCTAGTATGAAGATTTGATGTTTTTACTCAGTGTTTCAAAAAGGGTAAGGTATGAGCATTTCAAGTTGAGTTCTCAAGATTATTTTAGAGCATGTTTTTTGTTTGGTGTGTGGCATGAAGTTCTTTTGGTAGTCCATGAGGTTGTTTGAGATAGAAGGCTAGTAAGTCTATATGGTGGTTCCTTATGATGTATGGAGATCTAAAGATTCTAAAAAGGTGAAATGGCTTAGAAATCTTAGGGGGAATCCCTCTCAAACATTTCTTTTTGAGTTCTATCATATTTCATTTATTTTGTGTGTTTTTCTTTATTGGTTGCAGTGCTTGATAGAAGATAGTGTTGACATAAAGTAAGAGGAAGGTGTCAAGATAAGAAGAGGTAAAATCAAAGTAAAGGGGAGTTTTTATCATATTTTTTTTGTATTATTTTATTATTGTTGGTATTTTTAGGTCCTTAAGATTAGTTGGTGCCCATTTTTTCATTATGTAAAAGGGGGCAAAACTTCCAATTATGAGTGTTTAAAGAGAAAGAAGGTGAGATGAATGATGTTTGTTTACATCAATGAAAAATGGGGATATTTTTGGGGAGTTGTAAATGATGTCATGGTGATGTCATGGAGGTGTCTCAATGAGTGGATAAAGTGCCCTGATTATCTAAGTGATAATGGCAATGTGTGCAATGTGCTTGTCCTAATATGCTTGAAGGAGGCTTGGTTGATCTTTAGTTTTAGCATGGTTAGAGATGTTTAGTGATGAGTATGGATTGTTAATAATTTTATAGGGGTCATATAAGAATTTTTATATTATTTGAATGGTTGTGTGCATGACTAGATTTCATCTAGTTGGTCATTTTTTTCATATAGAGATTTTGGGTCTAGTGGCAGAAAAGTTGAGTTGGTATTTTGTTGACATCACCATTACCACATGTGAATGAGTCAGGGGGAGTTAGTCATATGGTTGTGATAAAATTAGTCCATAGTTTATATGTTAAAATTCTAAAGTCTATCAATGAAGTGTAACAAAAGATATACAAGTAAAAAGTTGGGCTCTCAAGCATTTTGACATTATTTTCTCATACTTTACCAAATTTGCAATGTGGGAAGAAGAGTCAAGTAAGAATTTTCATGGTGGCGTATCTTGTATGTGTGGATATTATAAGAGAAGGTGATCATATGGGTTTGTTCAATTTTGTATCTAATTTATTTATACTAACTTTTAGGTCAATAAATTAAGCACAACAAAAGATATGCATGTTCAAAGTTGGCCTTATAGACATGTTTTTGACATAGTTGGCTCTGTGACAAAAAAAATTGAGTGAGTATTTTAATGCCATTATATCTCAAACATGTGAGGGTTCTAGGAGTAGTTCATCACATGGTTGGATTCTCTTATGTGAAGAGATCATATGATCCAAATTTTAGACCATGTGTCTAAGTGAAATAAAATATATCAAGGTGTAAATTTGACCTTACAAACAAATTACAAAGGTTCCCATAGTTAAATTTTCATGAGGTAAATTTCAAGAAACATTGATGAAGCATGTTTAGTCCAAGATGTCAAGATGATATAAGATGGTTCAAAGTGTTTTATGCTTAAACTAAGTAAATATTAAGTTATTTTCAAAAGGATCAATGAAACATGTTCATTCTAATATGTCTAGAAGAAATAAGATGCAGACAAGTGTTTGATGTTTAACATCAAGCATAGATAAAGACTGAGCTATGTATATAAGATCAAAAAAGTACATTAAGTCAAACATTCAAGCTGAACATCCAATGATGAGTGATAAAAGGTAAAGGTTGAGTTCCTTACAATTAGATCGATGGTGCATGATTGATCCAAGCTGTGAGGACATGAGATGTGAGTAAAGTGACCAAGGTTCAACTGTGACCATTTGCATTTGAATATTTTAATTTAAAAAATGAAATACTAGTACATGGTTTTTATGTCATATATTTTGATCCATGTAGAATTTACTAATATTTTAAAAATCAAATATGTAGAGGATTATAGGATGCATCTACAAATATGAATTTGAAGGTCTAATTATATGTATAGACAAAGATATCGCGATCCAAAGTTGACTATGTGTTTGACTATGATTTGAAAGTAACTTGATAAGGGTAATTAATCTCATTATGATATTGTTTAAATGTTTAATGATAACTTATATATTTGAGAGTGTTATAGAATCCATGAGGATGATCTATGTTCATTATGAAGGATTGAACAATCCTATGCAATATGAATAAAGGATTAGAAGGTGACTATGTGCTTACTCATAATGACTGTGTGTATAGAGAGTTATTTGAGAAAATTAAGCTTAATAAAAATGGTACTATGATGGTTGTTGACACTTAAGGGGGACCTATATATCATGTGTAATGGTTTCATATGTTGGAAATAGTTCTTATGTTCTTAGTTTGCTTGGAGAAGTGTCAAAGAGTTGAATGGGTCTCCGTAGGACCTAAAAGGTAACTTAGGTCTATTTGAAAGTAGATTGTGCTTAAGTGTGACCCATGTAATATGTCTTAAGGGTGAACGAATGTGTTGTGGCTGAAAAGGAAGGATTTTGGAATTGTTAATTCATGAATTCTCTATATATAGTGAAACCAAATGTGTTGGTTTCTTGTCTTTGAGAGAGAAAAGTTTTGGAGAGTGAAGTGCATGATATATGTGATAATTGTGGAGTGAAGGAAATGTAGAGTTCCTAGTTGATGAGTTAATTAGTAGAGAAGATTTGGGACTATGTTTATGACTTTTAGGTCATATTCATTATGTCTAATAGTTTTCTTGTAGTTTAAGGATATGCAAAGTGGTCTAAGTGTGCATATCAAGATAATTTGAGTAAAGAAGGAGAGATAATATGGCATGCCTATAGAGTCTTGTATGAGATAAATAGAGTTTGTGTAGGGGTTAGATAAACATAGATCCATCATTAGGTGTTGAAGATATCAACTATAAGGTGGAGATGTTCACTTCAAAGGAGGGTCTAAATGAATTGATCTTTCTTAGGGGTAGTTGATCCTTGTGAAATAGGTGTTTCACTAAAGGCCTTTGGTCAAGAGGATATTATAGAGGCTTTCTGGTCTAAAGAAGTTGATCAATCTCTTGTTTTTAATTTATTATAGGATAAGTAGTTGATTGTGTTACAAGCTTGAGAGTAGGTTTTATTCCTCATGAGGGTTTTCCACATGAACCATGTGTTATGTGTTTGATATTATGTATGCATTGAATAAATGAGATCTCTTATTAATATTGATTGATCAAGTTGATATATGTTAATTGTTTAATAGTTTTAAAGGATTGGAATTGATATCAAAATATCTGGGCTCGTTGATTCATCCCCCCTCTTAGTGATTGTACCTCTAACATCAAGGTGGATTATTCCATACAAGTTTGACCCATGAATAATCCTATAGACTAAGGTGTATTTATTTAACATGTTATATTCATTTCACTACTTATTGACCCCTTTCCATCCTCCCATAACTACCATTTCATGCCAAAATATTTAAATTTTCAAATGTGCCAAAATGGCAAGAAAACTAAAGTTTGAATCTAAAATCTTCCTAGGCACTCATAGAACTTGGAAAGAATTCTAAGGTACAATTTTTAACACTAAAACACTAAAAATGTTTATTAAAACTTATTTACTTGATATAAACAAAATCATGCCATCATGTTGTTCTCATGTGTAATCTCCCTAGATCATACTCCCAAAGGGAAAAGAAAAAGTCAAAATCTAAGAGAGTTTTCTATCCATGAACCTTTCCAATTTTCTCTTTGTCTCCTTAATAACATAATTCTTCTCCCTTTTAGTGTCTTTAAAAAAATATGGCTTCTCAAAATTTTCATGCTAGTAGTTCCAAGTTCTTTCATCCTCTTGCTTAACCAAAATACACTTTACCTTAGTTGAATTGATGTGAGGTAGCTATTTTTTGAACCTGTAACTAATATAGACACTTCCTTTATTTTATTTACAATCCTTGATTCTTCTAAATCACTAAAAATGACTGACATACCTATACCATTATGCAACTCTTGATCATATGCATGACTAGAACTGAGAAATTGAATGCCTAACATGAGATAATCTAATTTTTGCTTCTTTTTTAATTCCAATCCTAACAATATTTCTTATGATCTATACTATCAACTCATCTTATTTCTCTATCTTCCACATATTTTCTTCTTTAAACCTTATTAAAACCTTCTAATGGAAAGATAGAAAAACATAAACTAACACATTGCTCAAAAGGGCTTACATCATTTTTTATATGCATCTTTTGAAACTTTTCTACCTTGTATACACATGTCTACAACTTAAAAAATTTACCATGTTATCACTCGCCTTATAAAATTCATATTTTTCAACTTGTACCTATTCTATAACCAGTTATTGTAATTGGGCTTTCTCATCTAGCATCCAAAGCATTCCTCCTTTCCTTTAAATAGCTACTACAACCTTGCACATCTCCTCCAATTATTGATTTTGAGACTCCACTTGAGAACTCCTTCCTCCATTGTTCAATTATAACTAATAATTATAAATATCTATGAGACTATAACCATGATTTGAACAAAAATTTAAATCTATATCCCATGCCTTGAGGTGTTCCAATGGTTTGGCCTACATTATGGCTGAGTATTTCACCATTTGAGATCTATAATGATTGAAAAATATTGTCCTTATAATCCATTATAGCATATAGGGTTTAATAAAACTACATTAGTCTTAACTCTTACCATCTTGTATAATTATTTCTCCTTTAAACAATAAAATAATATAATTTTCCATGCAAATCAATGTGCAAGGATTGTTAGTAACCATTCACACACTTCATATTATGATGAAATGAATTCATCACAATTGATAGTCTTATAAAGGTAATTTCCAAATTGTCACATGCCTTCATTTTGGTATATTTTCTTGGCAATCCAACATGAATCATTATCCTTGTTTCTTCACCATCTATATCCCATATGTCTCCTTTTAACATGATTTTGTTGACACCTTATAAAATTTGATCAACCTAAAATTCATTACTATATTCTTGGATTTTTGGATGCCTAATTTAATTATTATTTCTCCACATGATACCTTTGTATATTTTATATCTACAATTATGCAAATAGTGAATAAGAAAAACATAAACTTCAAAAGCTTTCATGAATGTACCTTGAGCATCTTCTTCATTCAAATTCATGTTTAGTCCTTTGATACTCGTTTTATGGTCTCTTGTCATCTTCATTGATTGGTATTGATATTCATCATGTTTCACATCTTATTTATGTGGTCTCTTATCACTCTATCCACTTCTCACTTACAAGATCACTCTCACTCTCATATAGAAATACAAATTCATCAATTGGATTTATAGTACTTTGAGTGTCACATACCTTATCCCACTAAAAATTTGCTATCTCAATGACCTTGTATGGATTTTATTCCCTTATTATAATCTTAGCATCTCCTTTGGATTGTAAAATCATTGCTGATTTGTCACACTTATTCTCACCTTTATTAAGATTCTCTTCATCATAAGTTTGATCTTATTTCTTCTTCACATGGAGTTCTAGTAAATATTGATCTTGGATTTGTATGTCCATCTTGCCTTCAACCTTTATATTTAGTTGTATGTCAAAAAATTTAATGGATTTTGCATCTTATTCTCTCTCACCTTGCTCCATTATTATGTTTTGACTCTTTGAGTAGTATTCTCTCTCCTTACTCATCATTTCTTGATGAATCTTTGGATATATAACAACAGTCCTATAATATTTACCCTCAAAGACCTTTGGCTTCGTTCTCTCCAAGACTTTCTTGGTGGCTACCTTTATATAGCATGTATATATGTCATAAAACACATTATTATCATAAAAAATTTGAACCTTTGTAGCTCTCTCTTTTTTTACCTTATTGGATACTCCATTGTCCGAGTCCTCTTGTTTGGTTCCATTCTCAAGACACTTCTCATTCTTTTGAGATATAATTTCTACCTCTTTTCTTCTAAGATACTCTTTGCCTTCTTGGTTTTTGAGCCCCCCACTCTTTCATATCATGCTAGCTACAAATTCCATCTCACAAAGATCACTTTCACTATTTAACTTATTAACCTTGTCTAATAATATTCTCTCTTGTTGGTCATCTTCCATGTGCAACTTTATGGACTCATACCTCTTCATACTGACCATCTCAAGGTAACTTGTCTTATCTTCCTTCTTATGGGCTTTGATAAAACATATACTCTTAAATACCTTACCAAAATACTAATTGGTTTCCTTCAACATCACTCTTTATTCCATTATACCTAAATCACCTTTAAAAGGTAAAAAGACATGTGTCAACCCATTTTTTCTATAGTGTATGTGTTTGCTTACCCATCATAAACAACACTCATATCAAATTTTCATGGTCTCCATAGAAATAAATGAAAAGAAATTATGGTCATAATATCACATAAAAATCTATCTTTATATATGATAATATGAAATTCAATAGAACTTTGTTCACTTATCATGATCTGATGTATATTTTAAACCTATGCTACCTTGTAAGGATGTGGATGTGGAAGCATCTTCAATCATAGATTTTGTACGATCTCCAAAAACACAATATTATTTATAATTACTACATTAATCTCTACATTGAAATACTTTCCCTTTGTTTTACATTTACTCCTAAACAAACTTCTCCTCTGAACTAGTTCTTATACTTGTCCCTTGTACTAAACAAAAAATCTTTTCATGAGCAAATATTCTTGTCTCACTTGTCTAATTTATTGGTGTGATCATCTTTCATTATATTGACCATCCCTACCAATGTATGAGGTACATTCCATTTCCCTATGTCTTTCTCTATTTCAATGCTAGCATTATCCTTAAAAGGCTAGTCTATGTCTATTTCTCAATAAAATATCATTAGATATTACTCTATCAAGTGCAAATGGTCTTACCTCATATGTATGGTACTATGGTATCATGATCTTGAATTGTTATAACCTAATTTTTTGACCTCATGGACCCTTGGATTGTTTCTCAACTCTCTTATCTAACTAACATTATCTGTGAAGGTTACTATTGACCTTGTTGTCCTTCATTGCCTTCCATATTTTATATCTCTATAATCCTATCTTTAGAGAATTATCTATATATTTCATCCTCACAATCAAAGTGTAATACGTCTTTTCATCTAACCCATCAAATTATCTACCATGTTATCTCAATCTCGGTTGTCTCTATCTACCCTTTGTTCCATGGGTCTTTGTTCCTAGGTACCTATCTTGTAGTTGAGATCTAAACACATGATGTCAATCTCTCTTTTTCCCTTGTGAATTCTTGTCTTCTTTTCACCTATTAAAAATAACCCACCACTAATAGCAAACCTTATCTAACAACTAATGATGCAAGGATGGTCAATAAATAAAAAATTTCCTTCTTGTTGAATGTTATCACTCTCCACTAAGTTTCACAAGACCATTCAAGGGTTCATAAATGCCTAGTCTATCTCATCAAGATGATTAGCTTTTTCACGCTCTTGAGGGTATCTTGAGACCTCTCATTATCTTGGTAAGACACTAAATCCCTTATTTTTCAACCCCTTCAACTTCCTTCTATGCTTAAGTCATCTCTAATATCCTTTTTAAGGAAAAAAATGCTTGTAAAGGTTAGTACATGTGTAAAATTCAAAACAAACACAATTGATACCCTATATTGATATTGTTATCTCCATGAATTTTTAGTCCCTAAAAATTCTTATAGACCCTTATTCTTACCCTCATTATCTCACTTCCAAGCCAAATTAGGCTTACACTACATATAAACACACAAAATATTCTATTAGCTTATGTAAAAGTACAAAAACCAACTAAAAACTCAAAATTATCTTCACATTCTTTCATACCTATCAAGTGAAAAATTTATAGGTTTTTTAAATGGTTATATTGTTTTAAAAAGACACTTTTCTTTACAAACCCTTTTTTTGAGTTTCACTAGATTTGTAGGACCCAAGCACACACAATTAGGGTTTGCTCGATCCAAAAAAGGTTTCAAGCCTTTGTAATTTTTATCTATGGTTTGTGTCATGTAGGGACAATTCTTTCATGCATTGGTTCCACCTTATATTACTCTATTCAACTTGTTTTGACAAATCTTAGCCCCTTTACTTATATAGTTACCAGGTGCAGGGTCTACTAATGTTTCCTTTGAGGTTTATTTGATCTCAAATGATTTTAGACTCTATGACTTATTTTATATGACCTATGAACATTACATTAACATTTCCCAACATTTATTGATGCTAAAACTCCTTTGTTCAATCTTCTTTATGACTTCATCGACCAACGTAGGCACAATCAATTTTTACATGCTATACAATGTTGTTTTGAAACTTAGACCTCAAGGGAAGGTTTACAAACTCCACATATAATTCACAAGGGATCATAATAATTTATAAAAAGTATGTTAATAAATAATCAAACAATATCAAATCTTTATATCCTCTATTTTCTCACTATGAGGACTCACTATCTATAAATTATCTTCTAAATGCCTATATTGTTCCTTTGACCAAACAACATGAAAAAAAAATTTATTAATATAAAACACATTAATTAACATAGGATAATACTTATAAATCTATATTAAATACCAAAAATAGATCATTATCAAACTTCATTTCCTTGCTCATGCAAAAACTCAATCATTCACCATTGCCTTACTCAAGAGAATAGGGTACAAACCTTCCATCAAAATTCAAGATTATTTTTCTTTGTATCTTGGGAATAAATCCATTATAATAAATTATAACATGAAAATTTATTAAAAAATTGAAACTTCAAGCTTTATACTAACTGTATCCACCATAACTACCTTCTAAGCAATCACTTACAAGAATGCTTCCCTTTACACAAACATCAAGGTGGATTATTTAGTACAAGTGTGACCCATGAATAATATTATATAATAAGGTAAATTTTTCTAATACTTTATATTCATTGAAAAAATTATTTACCCCTTGACAACCTCCCACAACTACCATTTCATACCAAAGTGGCAAGAAAAGTCATGTTTGAATCTCAAATATTCCTAGGCACTCCTAGCACTTGGAAATCATTCCAAGGTATAATTTTAGACGCTAAATACAATAAAAACGTTTATTAACACTTATTTACTTGATCTATACAAAATCTTATCATATTGTTGTTCCCATGTGTGATGCCCCTACATCAATAATCATCATAATAAAAATAATTATATTTTAAAAACACATCAATATGTTCATCACATTATAAAATTGGACTGCTATAATTAATATCAGTCACTTTAAATTTTAAAAATTTAGAAAATAATAATTTATAGTTGATTCATTTTTAGGTGGGATTAGAAGTAAAAATAACAAGATTATCAACATGATGATCAAATTCCCTAAGGATGTGTGTTATGAAACCCTAAAAGTTTTTAGTAAGTGACCAAACCTTTTGAATATATATGTGGAGATAAGTTTGATTGGTTTAAAAAAAAAATCTTGTCTATAATTTAACTTAAAATATCTAAAAACCTTTAAATGTTTGATATTTAATTATATTAATTTTTAAAGACCTAAACTCAAATCCTTATATTCATATCTATTATATGTGTTTTAAAATGATAATTTACATGCACACTAATTTTTTTTAATATAATGGTGGAATAAATACAATTCCATCACCATATCCCTATTGGGAACAAACCCCGTCAAAGCACAAAGACTATATGGTTTCCCTAGAAAAATTTATTATTTTCTACTGATTAGGTTTATGTAAAGTTAGTAAATCATAAGTACCAATTCAAGTTTAAAAATATGTAAAAGTGGTCAGTTTGGATTCTATAATATTACTATTCCATTCTTGTTTATGCATAAACACAATTTCATTTCCAATAGGAACCTAATTAGTATCATTGCTTATGAAATCATTAGTTACTTTTTACCAATATTTGCCTAACAATGTAGCATAGTTAGCAAGGATATATAAAACTTGTACATATGAAATGCACTTCATTTTTTCATCTTCAGCTATCTTAACCACAATGTCACAAAAAATAATGTAGTTTTTGGTTTGGTAAGAATAAAAACATGTAAGTTTACTATTATCAATTTAGTAATATATGCTTATTTTATCAATGACAAACTTAAGAATATGTTCTTAGAAGACCTTGTATCAATAATATAATTATTGATAACCTTATTAGTAATTTTAATAGAAACATAAAATGGATGAATATAATCAAGTAGAGGATAATTGTATTGAGAAAAAATGTAATTAAGTTCATTATTACTAGATTCTTCCTATAATAATACAACATTCTTGGAATATGGATTCTTAATTGAATTATTAATTATATCAAGTTGAAGGGTAAACTAATAAATTGAAAAAAATAAAATTCATCTTTAATGGTTTCCAAATAATAAATAACTTTATAAGCACCAAAATCAAGAGGATGATTATGAGTGTAATTTTTGAGCTTGTGAATAGGATATTATGATTTTTTCAATTTAGTAGATAAAATATTTGTTTTTTAATAGTTTGTAACATTATTATCTATATCAGTAATATTATACATAGTTTTACATCTATATTTCATGAAAGGTTTGGAATTATAAATTCAAATCATATTTAGTGATAGAATTATAATCCCTTTCCCTCATATGAAAATCATAAATATTATTTATTTTTATATTATCTAAAGACTCATCAAAATTGTATATGTTTATATTAACAACCAAGTCAATGGAAATATGATATTTCTCATCAATAAATTGTTTAAACATATTAATAACTATATATGTGTTGTTATAACAATCAACTAAGGCTCATTGTTAATTAGCCAGGCTCTTCGTCCGTGTGGTGCAGACAGAGGGGTCCATGGCACTCTTCTCTGGCGTCTCTGCAGCAATGCTACTGTAGCTTCTCTACTCCATGATTCGTATGGGCCTTTACGATCTTCTCAAGGAGAAATGGAGGGAAGAAGGAAACCTTCCTCTTGTAAAGAAAATCTTGGAAGGGTTCATCATCAGAGGTTTCGACACAACTGTGGGCAACCCTGTAGATGTGGCAATGGTGAGGATGCAGGTAGATGGTCACTTGCCACTCTAGTAGAGTCAAAACTATAAGAGTGTGGCAGATTCATTAGGATGCTTGGTAAGGCAGGAGGGCATCACATTGCTCTAGATGGGATCAGCCTTGACAGTATAGAGGGCGATGATCATAATGGCATCCAGTTGGTGTCTTATGACCAGTTCAAGGAGTGCAGGTAGTGTGATTTTAGGGTTTGAGGGTGTGGTGGAGCATGGCCTTTTTCTTGACATGGATACAACCATCATTATTTACTGGATCTGATGGTGTCTTTGTCAAATCAAAGGGACAAAGAAACCAAAGGTATTTTGTGGATTTTTAATGTCTCGATAAATGCTTGTGTGTCGTTATTGCAATGGCAACCTGCATTGTTGGCCAGGGTAGAATGCTAAAGATATATATATATATATATATATATATATATATATATATATATATATATATTTATCATTCTTTTCCCTATGCTGTAAGTTCTTTGAGGTCTTAGGTCCTTGTAAAACTTGGGTACTTTTATTGGACTATTTTTGTGGTTTTAGATCCCTCTAAAACCTGATTTTGTTGCTACTCTTCAGTAGGTTTCAGGAATGCTTTCCCTGGTGGTTGTTAATGCTTTATCTTTCTTAATTCTATTAAAGGGTTTTTGGGTCCCTTCAAAAACTGCTTTTACCATAATCTAAAACTATATATGTGTTAGGATCATGGTATATTTCACAAAACATGAAAATAATGAATTTTTAATTCATTCTTACCTCTTTTAGGATTAAAAATATTTACCTAATGTTGAAGGTTAGTCATCAACGATCACTTGATGATGACCAAATCATTAACAAGATTATTTATAGATTTCAAAAAATTTATCTCATCAGAAGGTAGACTAATATAGACTCGATCTTTAAATATAACATATTTTTACTTATTTTCATATTCAATGTAGAAATTAATTGTAACATCATATTATTTTATGTATTTATCCTTCAAATCCATTTTGTATTTTAAAGGAAATACACTACAATAATATAATACATATAATTTTTTATATAGTCTCAGGTGATGTGGAATTTAATGACACAACTTAGTAAATATAGTAATAAAATGGTAAATATTATCACTTCAATCAATATAAATATTAACAAGTTCATTTAATAGATATAAATATTCTTTAGTCTTACTACAATAGAGTTGTAGCCAATCTTCTATATCTTTCCATTTGCTAATAACTATGGCAGGTAGACTAATAAAGGATTGATATTATTTACCATATAAATTTTGATAAAATACCCTAGGAGATAATTTTAATTTGTAATACCAAGTGTATCACAAATCAACTTAAAGGTCTTTACATAATCTTCACAAGACTCACTGGGGTTTCCTTAAAAATTTGGGACATTAAATCCTTTATGTGAAGGTAATTTACTAGAATGGTTACCAATATTTATTGGATTCCCCTGAATCCAAACATTTACTACTATTTTTTCATTATATACATTAAAACTATTTTCTTCATTAGTTATTTCACCTTGGTTTATATCATTATGTATACTAGAATTAGATCCTTAACCCTCTCTCTAGCTTATTCTTCCAAAACAAGATTGAAAATGATCTATAGTTATATTTGGTTAAACTCATTCAAAAAACATATTAGTATAAATAATAATAATAATAATAATAATAATAATAATAATAATAATAATAATAATAATAATAATAATAATAATAAAAGCATCATAATGAGAGATTTCATACCAAAAAAAATTCTAGGTAGAGGGTTAGCAACCAAGATTTAATCTCTTTCTCGCTGGATATGATGATTTCATTTTTTAATATGAATCTGAGTTTGATGACTTAGATTGACATAAAAATTAATTTAAAATTTTACTTCATCATCTCCTTTAGATATAACCTTAATAATGTGGTACAAATCATAAGATTTACTATACAATAAAAATGAATAAGGTTAGAAGCAATATCAATTTGATCTTTAACAATATCAAACTCAAGTTGGATGATAAGAAGTGATTTATTAATGGTCATGGGAAAGAAAACATGATACTAAATAAATAAATAAATAATATATTTTAAAAAAAAATCCCTAGTGGGGTGACCAAGTTTTTTATGGTGAAAAATGCCACATTAATGAATCAACCCTTTCACCTATCATGAAGGTTAAGAATGAATCAAACTAGTTTAATCATAGGGGATCTAGGGAAAAATTATTGATCCTAAGATGTGTAAATGGTTTTTTAATAATTATGGAAATAAATAAACTTAATACATAATAGATTAAATACCATTATATTTAGAAATCAATTTACTTCTCTCAATAAATAAGTAATTTAGAATAAAATAAAATAGATATAATCTAACCTGTCCTATTGAGTAAAAACTATGAGAGAGGCAATATGTTAAAGGAAATATCTCCAATCCATTATAGTTTGAAAATTTATTTTTATATATCAACCTTAATTCCAAAATAAATTATAATAAACCAAAAGTAAAATAACACAACAAACTCAAAGAGATATAAGATGAATGAAAATGGAAACCAAACAATGAAATAGAAATGAAGACTAACATTAATCTATAAAACAACTATAGAAATAAAATCTAAAATAAAGAGATGATAAAATAAACAAAAATAATTCCATCAATAAATTTAAGAATCAAACCAATTAAAATTTAAAATTAATTCTATAATATACGAAGAGATACAAATATAAATATTAATCTACAACAGTAAATGAACAAAGACTGAATAATGATGAAGATTAGATCAAAAAAATCTAATGTTGAGAATTTAAAAAAGAATAAAGATTAAAATTAACTAACCAATAATGAGAAATGAACTTAGAATAAATGATAAACTAAATATGTATAGAGATAAAGATGAATAAAAACTAAATTAATAAAAAAATAGATTAAAGATTAAGAAAATAAGATAAATAAATTAGTGTGTAAAATAAATCTAATAACTAATCTAAATTGTAAAATAAACTTAACTAAGCACAAGAAGCAAAATAAAACAACTAAGTAAAATAAGAGTGAAATAATTTGAAAAAGAATCAACTTTTAAGTATGAAAAGGTAATTTAATTGATAAAATTGTTAATAAGTTTGATTACAAACAAATCTTTCACTAAAATAAACCACTATAGAATTAATAATTGAAAAATATGTAATAAAATGTGACATTTTGATCATTATTTGAGTAAAGTAAATGAATTTATATACATATCACTACATATATAAAATCATGAAAGATATTACTGTTTGATAATCATTCAAATAATTAGTTATACATAATTCAAGAAACTTAGATATAATTACATTATTCAAGTAGATTACTTGATGATTAGATAAGATATTTTTTGGTCTATCTCCAAGTTATTTTTCAGTCTCAAATATTCTTGCATAGAATAATAAAGATATGAAAGCTTACAAATTAACTCTCTCTTAAGACCTTTGTTTTTTCCCTTTTTTGTATGTCTTCAATATCCATATACAATAACTTCATTGAAGGTGGTTATGTTTCAAAGTTTAAACTAAATTTAGTTAGTGATGATTGTAAATTTAATTTAATTTAAGAATCAATTACTTAGTTATTCATTGATTTATAATTTATAAATTTAATAACTTTAACTTTATATTTTAGGGATTTAAAATAAAGTTCATGAGATAAAAAATAATAATATAGAGCAATTTAATATTCTCTAATGGGTGGGGGACCTTAATATTTTAAACATCTCTTCAACAATTATTGATATAAATATAAATTAAATGAACAATAAATACTTATGTCCAATGATCTAAATAGTGTATACCATCACAATCCATATGAAGCATAACATTTATAAGTAAACATCACATAATCAAATGTCAAATAAGTGAACTGTCCAAGCAAATACCACCTTATGAGTGGACTAAATAATAACCAAAAAAAAAAATAATAATTATCAAAGTCACTAAACAAGAACCTAAACATCTACTATGCTATCAAAACTAAGAAATGTTTCAAAATTGAAACTATATAAGTAGTAAAATACACTGTGAAGAAGTTCAAAAGTAAATGAGTCCCATGACATGTATCTCAATAGATAAATAAACAACCCAAGTCAAAATTAAAAACATCATATTAATAATACCAATAATTATAATCAACATCTTAAATCAAATATATCAAAGGGGATCTTTTATCAGTTTGGTAATATATGTACTCCAATGGTGAAATAGGCAAGTCAACTAAATTTGTATCTCCACATTCATCATCAACTTCAAGTTTGACCTTAGTAATCACACTTGTCACCATAGGATAAGATGTAAGGCCACTAATACATTTTTAATTAAGGATAAAATATCATTAGGTACAAGTGTAGCAGGTCTAAGAAATATTACAAAAGGCAAGTTGATATTAACAAGATTATGGTTAAGCTTGGGAAAAAAATAAAAAATGATTATAAAAGGTAATAAAACCAATCAATTTATTTAAAATTATGTCTAAATAATATTCACTTGACATACCCCTTCCATATGGATGAGTTACCAACTATCTCATCTTATACCTCTATAAAAAATGTTACCACTCAAATTCAAGGAAGATGCTAGAATATTATCAAGGGAGGACCAAAAATTTGGGTCATTTCATCAAATTTAATTGAGACATTGGTTCCACTAGGAAAAGGTCTAGAGAGAGAGCATTTATAGTACTATATCCCCTAGAAAATTGACCATAGTTACTACTCTATAAATGGATCACAGTGGTTTGCTATATGCTACCTCTACATGACACATTTATTCTAGAATCCCATAAATTTGGTGTCCATCATAACATATTGATAAATTTTAAATAACTAAAATAATAAACTTAAAATGACTATTGCCTTAATATAACAACTTCAACTAAGAAAATTATGACAAGAAATAATAAGTTCTCAATAAATAATAAACTTCCAATTGTCCTTGCATAACACCAAGTTCTATTTTCAAACTAAATTTCAAATTCAAAATAACTTCATGTATCAAAATATTTTTTTGTCTTAAATTATGAATCATAATGAAACTATAACTACTCAGAGTTCTAACATCTAAAGACAAAATAATGAAAACTATATTTTCATATGAAACCATGCATATTCTAGAGAAAATTAAATATAGAAAATATTTATAATAAACTTATTTCATATTCAAGAAAAAAATCATCATTTTTTAGATAATGAATAAACCCTAATATTAATTATAAATTCCAACTGGTAGTTCACCAAAAAAAAAAACATTAAATGTTGATATGATAATAACTATTGTGTATTATATGTAGACTTAAGCAAGCCAAAATGTAGAAAATAAATATTTTATCAATAAATAACCATGTATAATAATCTATTGAATGCTAAAATACTAATTATGCCAAAGCTCAAAAGCATCTCTTCACATAACTTTAATAAAATTTGAACTTTAATATAAAAATTATTCTAAAATAATCTTATATTTAAATTCAAACTCTAACCACTATGTGAATTTGTATGTAGGTATTACGAATGAAAACTATGGGTTTGAAAAAAATCAAAACATTAAACTTATAATTGAGTATTTTTATAGAAATAAACATGTGACTAAAAGCCTTTGAAATAGATTTTATATTTGAATAGTTAAAATAACACTTAATATGTGTAACTTATTATCTTATAAGAAAACCATGATGATCACAAAGTCAAAATAGGTGAAAAACAAAAATTACATTTCTTAGTTTTTACAAGAAAACCAAATACATTTGATACAACCTATGAAAAAATTAAAATATAATTTTTGAAATGAAATAACTTCATGTAGGCTCTGAGAACTTCCATTACCACTATCCCTTTTTATTCGTACATATAGACTAAAGACAATGCGTGTATGAAAATAAATGTATTCACATGCTAAAAAAAATGAATATAATAAATTAGAACACATTAATATATATGGTGTCACTTTTTAATATGAATAAAGAACATGGATCTTTTAAACAAAAAATAAATTGGCATGCACCCATCTTATATAAACTTTCAACCAAGTAAAACTAAATAGACTAGACATGTATGTATTAAATATTGAAATGTGTAATAATCATATTAAAAATATACATTAAATTTCAAGGAATAATTTTACATACTTTCCAAGAGATCTGAGTAACCTTAAACCAAATGAAACCAACAAGTCATGTTATTTTTCCTAAAAGAACTAGTCATGCAAAGTGTAAGATCTACTAAAAATGCTAGAGTTAACTGATAAGTGAAATCAATAACTAAAACTTTAATGGAATGCATGTTTCTAATTTTTCCATTAAAATGGTTACATCAATGTACTCCATAATTGGTGGATAATATAAACCTCCAAAGAGTCTACCAGCTAAACCATATATATTTGTGCCTCAAAATCCACTAAATAGAGTTAGTAAACCCAACAACTACATCCTTATTGACTTATTTTACATTTCCAACTAAATAAATATTTAATTATAATATTTATAAGTGAATCAAAATCAACCATATAATCATGTTTTAAATTCTATGCCACTAAATATAGCATGCCTTGAATACCTCAAACAATAACATAACCATTAGTGTATACCAATAGTTCAATGAATATTATGATTCAAAATATGATTTGAGCTAGTTTATAAATCATATTATTTATATGATCTAGGTTCCAAGGTTTAATCAATAACATTCAAAATCATGTCAAACCTCTAGAGAAAATCTTCCAAACAATATTTCATCCTGTAATTATCAAAGTGGCTAAGAAAATATATTCATCAATGTGAACCCTAAAAGAATAGTATGTATTCCAATTTATGTATTCAATGTGATTATCAAATTCAACTTGGAATGCACAAATTATTTAAAAAAATTAAATTATACAATCAATAAATGAAATTTTATAATAATAAAACAACCATTAGAAAGAAGGCTAATGATAATATCTTCACTATCAAATGCCAATGACTTTTAACTAAATTCATACTTGATAATTATGATAATTCACTTCCACAATAGTTTTGAAATACCATTCACATTACTTATATATAAAAATATATTTATGATAATTTTATCACATTATCATGAAAAAATAGACTAGAAGATAAGACTTTCCCAAAATTCTGAAAATTAAAACTTAATTGATTTATGAATGCACATCTCATGAATATTTCAAATTATGTAATAGTTATAACACATAATTGTAATATATGAAATCAAATTAATATTAGTTTTGTGACAATTGCTCAAATTATGCTATATTTTTAATCCCTTAATAATATTATGAATTATTAAATAAATCAACACAACATTGTGTCACATTAAATCATATGCACATAAAGTATTCATTAAATAGATACAAATATGTTGGAACCCACCAACATTTTAAAATTTTATGATTCATGACAACACATGAAATATTAGGAATATTTTCATGTTTTAAAAAGGGGGTATTAAAATTTTATATAACATTAGTGACCTTGCTAGCTAGTTTAGCTTTTGAAATTGGTTTCTAATCTAAATTTCAAATTTTAGAGACTTACGAGTGCAATCCAAGAAAATCATTTCTTAAGAAACTATGAATGAACCCCTTCAAAGGTTTTTAAATTTTAAGGTATGTGTTTTTTTGGCTAGTGTGGCATGAAGAATAGGAAAATTTTAAATAGTGAATTTTATGTTGGATTAAATTCAATACACGAGCCTAGAATATCGATTATGAAAGTAAGTAATGTTGAAAACAACATAATATTTAATAATTGTTTCTTTTTAAATGAATTGATAAGAATTTGAAAAAAGTTATTAAATATTTGATAAATATTTTTTCAGTAACATGTTATAAACTTTTTTATTATCCTTCATAATGCTGAATACCTTGCAAATTCTAATAAGAGAGCCAAAATCACAACATGAAAAAAGAAAAAGGAAAATGAAAACCAAAATAAAGAAAACAAAAAGGCAAGAAGGAACAAAAATAAAAAATAAAAAGAATGAAGAAGAAAAGTTAGATAATTGAATAAAAACTTAAAATGATGAAAATTTACTGAATATCATGTCCAATTTCCATCAATATCCTATAAACAAAAAGAATTCTTACCAATAACAATTAGTATTTTATAAGGATCAAGCCAAGGTGAATCAAATTTATAATGTTTCCTTGGTTATTCAATGGATTTGTCTCAATATAACACTAACTCATATGCCTTATAGTTCTTTCAAAATTTCATAATTTTTTTTTTTTAAAAGTTTATCTTTAGATATTTAAAACATTTTTAAAGTAGTTGCCTTAGTTTAATTAAGGGATAATAGTTAAATAATTCTCTATTCTAAAACTTCTAGTATATTTTGTTAGATATTTAAGGTAAATCCTCGCTAAATGAATTTTAGATTGATAAACAAAGTAAATTCAAAACCATAGGATAACATGAATGGTTAATACCCTATTTTAGCCTTCACCATCATTAAATTAGCCCATAAATATTTGAAAATTTTAATGTTCCAATTTCTATTTTTTTTTAAAATTATTTTTTTCATGATTGAGATCATTGTTTTAGTATACTTAGCTTGTATATTCCATTGAGGATAATACTTTTCATTATGAATTAAGTTTATCATATAATATCATAGGAACTATAAATATTTTTTAGAAATAAATTAAGGAACATTATCATTTATTATTTCATACAGAATGCCAAATTTGCAAAAAAATTGATTTTAATGCTTCATCCCATTTGGGAAAGTAATAAATAGCATTTAAAATGTGTCTATGGCCAATTAAATATGGAGGATGAATATCTGAAATAAAATCCATATCCCATTTGGTGAAAGGTTTCTCAGGTATGATAGCATTCAAAGGTATATCTAGTAGTCTATCTCAACTAGTGAAAGGATGACATGGAATCCATGAACATAATAAGCTATATAATATTAAAACAAGGTAGGATAATAATATCCAACACATAGGATATTTTATGCAATATTTTTTATTGCACGGTTTCCACCACAACTGATTTCATGACAACCACTAAGAATTTTTTGAGTTTTCTCATGGGTTAAGCAATGTAATAAAACAACAAATATATTTATATATAATAGAATAATTATAACAAAACAAACTTTAAGGCCAAGAACCTAAGTTCTTGTCATTGTCACTTATCTAATGCATTAGGATAGGCTTTGTTCTAAAAATAATAAATCAAGCCATGACACCAATCATATTTTAAAAACAAATAATACAAATCATGAATCTCAAGTTCCACATTAAACTAATTTGGTAAATCAACAACCTTCATTGTTTGAAAATGAGGCTTAGCATTTAAACTATCATCAATGTATAACACTAAAACATTTATTGTAGAAGTTA
The DNA here is from genome assembly GCA_037957365.1 of Torreya grandis. Classification (NCBI taxonomy): domain Eukaryota; kingdom Viridiplantae; phylum Streptophyta; class Pinopsida; order Cupressales; family Taxaceae; genus Torreya; species Torreya grandis. The sequence continues at coordinate 158,866 of JARHVA010001672.1, read as the reverse complement.
AATTTGTAGTTAGATGTTTAGATAAATAATTTTATTTAATAGCTTTAGTGGTTTAAAATTGAAGATCAAACACATGGATTTAAAAAATACATTTTTCTAATCAACCTTTAATGGTTGGTTACTTCAAAAGATAATACAAAACATGTATATTATAAGGAATGATAAATGTATTTACCATCAACAAGTATCTCAATTTATTTAAGGATGAGATCAGTGACCAAAAAAATAAATGAAAGGGTATTTGGTTTTATAATCTTTCAAGACTTCACTCATGTACACAATTTTTATCTCATCATGATTAAAATCATATTGATTAATGATAAAAATAGTGGCCTTCTCAGTTACATTTATATACAAAAAAAATGTTTGTTTAAATAAGGTTGAGGAAGCACAAGAACACTTGCTATGGATTTTTTCTCATTAAATGTTGAATCTAAACCTATATGACATAATTAAACATGATTTTTGTTTAATAAAATTTTTAATGGATGACATTTATCCAAAAAAATTGAAATGAACTTACACCCAAGGTTAATTTTATTGAAAAACATTCTAGACCATATTGGTATTTAGGAGGAGGTAAATCCTTGATAGTTTTAATGTCTTCAAGATCAACTAAAATTTAATATTTATAAATAATATGACCTAATAATTTCACTTCGGTCACTCCATAAATTGATTTCTTGGGATTTAGATAAATACCATTTTTTATACATCAAGTAAAAATTTCACGTAGATGATAAATATGCTTCTTTATATTATTTGAATGCATAGTAAGATCATAAATGTAGACTTGAATAATGATTATAATCATATCATCAAAACCTAAATGAATAACTCTTTGAAAGGTGGAACCAACATCCATTAAATTAAAGGTAATTCTATTAAAAATAAATATTCCTCTGTGTAGTAAACATAGTCTTGTGTCTATCTTCTAGATTTACAAAGATTTAATTATAACCATAAAATATGTCAAGAATTGATATAATTTATGAATCTATAACCTAATTTAAAATATGATATATTATTTTCAAAATAAAGTTATCTTTAACAGTAGATTTATTCAAATCTAAAAAATCTACAAAATTAAAAATTTTGGTATTTTTATTCCTAATAGGAACTAAATTTTCTTCTCAATCTAAATATCACATAGGAAAGATGAGACCAAAATCTAATATATTATTAATATCCTTATTTATGGTGTCTTCCAACAAGATTCTTATTCTCCTAAATTTTTATCTAACATATATTATTCCTAAATTAATATGTATGTTATGTTTTATTATCTTAGTATCATAACCCTTTAGGTACTTATAAGACTACGCAAATGTATCTATAAATTTTTAAAATTTTATAATAAATTATACCTTTTTTCTTAGTAATACAATGGATGCCTAAATATACAAAATTATGATCCTCTTTAGTGCCAAGATTAATGGGAATAGTCTCACCTATAATTATCCTAGATGAATTTTTTGTTCATGAGATACAAGGTTGATCTTGTAACATGAATATGGATTCCAAATTGACCAAACTATGAATGAGTTTGTTATTTATTAACTATAAATAATCACTATAATCTAGTACATAATTCCCATAATAAAAATAATTACATTTTAAAAAAACATCAATATGTTTATCACATTAAAAATAGAATAATTATAATTAATATCAGGCAATTTACGTCCAATTTTGAGAAAAATAATAATCAACAGTTAGTTCACTATCACTTAAGGTAGGATTATAAGTTAAAAAAATAGGCTTATCAGCATGAGAATTAAATTCTCTAAAAATATGTGTACTATTAAATGTCTCAAATAATTTATTAAATGACCAAACCTTATGAGTATATATTTCAATATGAGTTTAATTGGTTTTATATTTTTATTTTACATCTCTAAAAATTAACTCAGAATATCCAAAAACCTCTAAATATTTTATATTCAATTCTATGGATTTTTCTAGACCTAAAAACAAAGCCTCAATTTTATGTGTTATTATTATTTTAAAATGATAATTTACATGCATACCAACATTTTTTTTAGCTATGAGTGAAATAGAAATAGTTCTAACACCATTACCATGTTGAAAACAAGACTTATCAAAGTACAAAGACTAGATGGTTTCTATGAAAAAAGTTCTAATTTATTGTCGATCAGATTCATCTAAATTTGAGATCTCATAAGTTCCAATTATAGTATCAATATATGAAATAGTGGTCAATATGGATTCTATAGGATCACTACTCCATTCCTCTATATATATCAACATAATTTCATTACCAATAAGGACCCAATTAGTATCCATAGTTATGAAATCACTAGTTTATTTTGACCAATATTTGCATAATAACATAACATAGTTAGCACAAATATTTATAACTTATACATTCAAAATGCACCTAATTATTTCATCTTGAGTTATCTTGATAACAATTTCATGAAAATTGTCATAGATTTTGATTTGGAGAGAATAAAAACCTATAAGTTTCCTTTTGATAGTTTCATAATATATGCCTATTTGATTAATGATAAATCTAGGCATGATGTTATTATAATCTCTTGTACTAATAATATAGTTATCAATAATCTTATCAAAAATTATAATGTTTCATAAACATAAAACATAGGAATACAATCTACTGGAGGATCATTATATTAAGAAATGTATAATTAAATTAATTATTACTAGATTATTCCTATAATACTATTACATTTTTAGAACATGAATTCTTAATAACATCAATAATTTTATCTAGTTGATCAGGTAAGTCAACATCTTGAAGAAACTAAAATTCAACTTCAATGGTTGATAAATCACCAATAATGTTATAATAACCAATATTGAGATGACAAATATGAGTGTAATTTTTGGGATTATAAGGAGGATATTATGAATTTTTGAATCCAATAGATAAAGTATTAGGTTGATGAAAATTTGTAGTATAATTATTTGTAGATGTAATATTATATGAAACATTACCTTTATCTTGTATGAAATGTTTAGAATTAGACATTTAATTGTTAGCTACATTTGAATTATCTTTAGGGACATAATTAAAATCTCTTTACCTTGTGCAAACATCATAAACATTATTAATTTTGATATTGTCTAAAGAATTATCATAACCACATAGGCTTATATTATCAATGAAATCACTGACAATACCATATTTCTCATGAATAAAATGTTAAAACTTATTAACAACTATATATGTGTTAGGATCATGATCTATTTCACAAACATGAAAATAGTGAATATTTTATTCATTTATTTTTTGAAGATTAGGAGTTTTATCAGGTGTGGGGTATCCCAACTTAAACTAGTCATTTATAGTCACTCACTCTCTATCTCTATCTAGGGGGAGAAGGGTTTAGAGATAATAACTAGTTTTAAAGCCCATATCTAGGTCTCCCTTATATATACATGGCTTGAATATCGACTCGAATATCTATTTTATATCTTCTATGTAGGTTGAGAGGTTTTGTAGTTAGGTTTCCCTATTTACTCACTCTATATATGGGGCACTCTATTTATCAATAAATAAATTGACTATCTATGGGTCACTCTATTGAAGGTTTGTAATTCAATTTTCAATTGATGATGACCAATTCACTACCAAGATTATGTATGTCTTTCAAAATTTATATATTATCATAAGTTAGATTCTTCAAGGCTCAATCCTTAAATATAACATGTTTTAAATTATTTTCATACTCAATGCAAAAATTAATTTTAGCATCATATTCTCTTATATCTTTATCCTCTAATGCCATTTTTTTTTTACTAAAATGCATTAAAAATACATAGTATAGATAATATTTTATATGGTCTAACATCATGTTGAATTTTATGATGTAGATTAGTAAATATATTAATATAAATATAAATAGTCTCACTTGGATCAATATAAATATTAAAAACTTCATTGAACAACTCTATATCTTCTTTAGGCTTACCAAGATATAGCTTTAGCCAATATTTTATATCTTTACATATGTTAATGACTTTGGAAAGTATACCAATAAAGGCTCAATATGGTTTACCTTTTAAAGTTTGATAAAATACCCTCAGATAGACTTTTTCATTAGTTATATCAAGGGTAGCACACATCAACTAAAGGAAACTAGATCATCCTCCCAAGACTCACTAGGATTTCCTTAAAAGTTTGGGACATTATGTCCTCTACGTGAAACTAGTTTACTAGCATGGTTAATGATATTGATTGTCTTCCCATGAAACCAAGCATTGACTACTACTTTTAAATTTTATTTCTCAAAATAAAATTCATCATAAATTATTTCATCTTAGTTTATATCATTATACAGATCATGAATGATATCTCTAAATCTATCTCTAGCTTGATCTTCCATTGGAATATTTAACATGATCTATAGTTATACTTAGTTAAACTAGTTCAATAGAAATATTAGGATTAATAGGAATAATAAAATCATCAAAATGATAAATTTTAGAAAGTAAAAAGATTTTGGGTGGAGGATTAAAAACCAATATTTTTCTATTTATCTCTAAATGTAATGATTTCATCCTTGAATATAGAACTAAGTTGGATGGATTAATGTTTGTTACCAATAAATTTCAATGGTTTATTCATTATTTTCTTCAAATAGAACATCAATAATGTAGTTTAGATCATAAGGATTATTATAATAGGAAAAATGAACACAGTTATATGAAATATAAATTTGTTATTCAATAACATCAAATTCAGGCTGAATGATGAGGTTTGGACTAGTAATAGTCATGAGAAAGAAAAATTGATATGAAAGAAATAAATAAATAATAGAAAATATTATTCAAAAATATGTAGTAGAGTCACTACATTTATTGATGTTGAAAAAGGTCACGTGAAAGAATCAACCCTTTCACCTATTCCAAAGGTCAAGATCAAATAGAATCAGTTTAATTGTATGGGATATAAGGAAAAAATGTCAATCTTAAGATGTGAAAATAGATTTTTTAGTAATTATGGAAAATAATAATTGTAAAATATAATATATTAAACATCACTATATTTAGAAATAAATTTAATTTTAATATATAAATAATTTATAATCAGATCAAATAGATATAATCTAACCTATCCTACAAAGTAAAGCCTATGAGAGAGATAGTATCTTGAAATAAAGACATCTGATCTATTATAGTTCAAAAATGTTTTATTTTGTATCAACCTCAATTTCATAATAAACTATAATAATCTAAAAGATAAATAAAACAATAATCTAAAAGAGATGTAATAGAAATGAAAATAGAAATAACAAATAAATAGTAACAAAGACTAGCATCTATCCATCAAACAAGTACAACAACCAATTATAAATCAAAGAGAGACTAAGACAAATAGAAATAATTATAACACTAATCTAATAATAAAACTAATTAAATGTCTAAAACTAATGCTACACTACACTAAGATATATAAAGTTAAAGTTTAAGCTACAAAAATAAAACCCAAAGACTAAACAATGATGAATATTAAATCTAAAAACATCTAAATTTATGAATTTTAAACAAAGAAGTATTAAAAAAAACTAACTAAAAATTAAATATTACTTATAATAAATGATAAATAAATACATAAATGGGAAAATACGAAGAAAAACTAAATTATTAAATAATAATATCTTAAATATTAAGAAAACAAGACAAACAAACTAATATCTAAAATAAATCTAAATTAATAAACCAAATAAAAATAAAACTAATAACTAATCTCAATCATAAAATGATCTTAACATCTAATCAAAATAAGTAAATTAAAAAAAATAATAATAAGAGTGTGAGTCTTTGAAAAATAATTGAATTTGAATTGTGAAAAAATAATATTATTATGCCCAGAGGCATTCTATAATGAGAGGGGAAGAGAGAGCCTGATCTCATGCCCATGTAAGGAAAACTAACTGACATCTACATTTAATTTTTAATATAAAATAAAAATATCAATAGAAAAATAATGGACATAATATTTAATAAAAAGAAACTATAAACTAAAAATATTAATTGAAAAATTGCCAATGTAATATGTAATAAAATAAACTGACATAACCTTTCAAAATTAATCAAAAAATAATGAAGTGCGACACAAAGAATTAGTGATCAAAGCATCAACGAATAAATGTAGTAGACAAGGATAAAAAATGAGAGAAATAAAAAAAAGTAAGAATTTGTTATTGATGTGAAATGTGTCTATGAAGAATTGTTAAATCAAGTCATCCATAAAAACTATAACATGGATAAAATGTTGTACTTCACATTTTAATTAAAATTTCAAATTTATCTCTTAGGATAAAAAGAAACTAGGTGTGTCACTTTTTTTGTGTAATGTTTTGAATATTGCCATTATTCTCTGCAATTTTTTACCTTCACATTTAATTATATCATAAAACCATGGAATATTTTTGTCAATTTAAATAGCTACAAGCCTGATGCTTTGGTCAAAATATCTTCACACACATTTATTTTGTATGGATTTTTTGTTTTGGAAGCCTAGAACTGACTGTACTGGAGTTAGACATCTATTTAGCAGTCTTTTTGTACTGCATAGTGATAGGGTTGGATACTTATTTGCATTGTCAACTATTTAAAATTCCTACAATTCCAAAGTATTTTCCTTGGCACCATCCTCTTTCATGACGTTACTTTATAGACCATAAAACTTTATCCTTTATTTTCTAATTTTAAAATTTAGTTACTAAATCATGAACTATTTATTTTCATTTTAATTTTATTTGTTCTTTTTTTAAAACTTACTTAAGAATGTAGGCCATTAGAGTTTTTTTTTAATTTAATTATTAAAATTATTTATTTAATGAATATTTAGTCATGGTATATAATTATGATTTTAGAGCTCTGGATCATTTTTAACATTAGAGATTAATAACACGTTTCAAGATATATCATTTTTTATTTTCACATTATTGTATATTTGAAATTAGGATTATGATTTATTTATTATTATATAAAAATTTATATTACAAAAATTTGGAAAGTAAAATTTAATTATTATTTTTAAATTAATAAAAAATAAAAAATTGGGGAATAAATTAATATGATATAACATTTTGAATTTGAAATTTTTATTTAATTATGAATTTAAATATATATTTGAAATTATGAAGAATGGGTGTTTTTTAACTATTAAAGTAGATAATTTTTTATTGAAATGATGATTATATAATATTTAATGTATTATTCAATGATAATTTTTATTAGTTATAATGAATGGATAATTTTAGGAAAATATTATGTTGATTAAAAAAATAATTAAAATTAATATGATCAAATGAAGTATAATATTCCAAGTAAGTTAAAACCCTATTTTTGTGTAGATATGGCTCAACCAAAATTGAATTTCAAAATAAAAAATAATGAATAAAATGTCAAAGAGAAAAACATAGATAATATCAAAGACAATATCGTAGATAAAGACAACCTTAAATGATAGATATACAAAAAGAAAAATAGATAAAAAGATGAAATGATAATGATATAAAAATATTTCAAGAATGTTGAGCAAAATTGACAACCAAAGAACTAGATTAAAAAAAGAGGCACAAACATCTCAAGATGAAAAATTTGTATTAAGAACAAGATTATAAATACAAATGTATTTAGATCAATTAACTGAGGTAGAAGGAAAACATAAATAATAACTCCATCATGAACCATGTCAAAGTAATTGCCAACAATTGATTCATAATTTTGACATCAATTTAGAATAACCAAATTTGCCATTGATAGATTGTGTGCTCTAAACACTAGATAATGCATTTCAAGTTACAATAGATGTTGATATTGAAAATAATGCATAAATTAATGATATATAAGAGTAAACAACGTCTCAACCTACAAAAATAAGATGAATGGGAAATAATTATTTATAAGAAGAGTCAACTTTACAACCTAAAAGAAAAATAAAAATGCAAGATGCAAAAATTAAAATAGAACAAAATATAACTGATCCCAATAGAATGGTTGGGAGAGATTTGAAAAAATTTCAAATGATTTTTTAATAGGGCTTAGATAATATTTCTTCATCAAGCATGTGATATATTTTTCAAAAACACTATATTGAAATAAATGTTTCTTGAAACCATAAAAGCCCTATATGAAATGTAAGTTGATAAGAGAAAGGTCATCATTAGCTTTCAACATTGAATAGTATGGATCCTAGACCAAATATACCAAATCTTTAAAAATCAACACAAGTTAAGGAAATCTTCATATACTATGTCAAAAAAATCCTAAAAGTCACACATGTAATAGGAGGCCAATATAAATACAAAGGACATGTAATTTTTTTTCAAGAAGTAAAATAAATTTCTAGGGTTTCGCCACATCAAATAAAATATTTGCTAATGATTATAGTTTAATAGAGGAATAAACATGGAAAAAATTAAAATTTTAATATCAATAGAGAAAAACTATAGAAGGCACTAAAATATCTTAAAAAAATAATCTAACAAATAAATTATAACTATTTACTTTTGTGCCTTTTTTCACTATTAAATTCTAAGTCGTATAGAGATTATGCTTCTATAATTGAGTTGGTTAGCTCATAAAAACCACTTGAAACATGAAAAAAATATTTTTAAGCATTATTGGATGAAGCCAAAAATATTTGGAAGCAATATTACCAATCAATTTGTATGGATTGCTTATAATGAAGGAAAACCTGGAGGGTGCATAAATTGATAGGTAGTTTTGTACAATCCACTTTGAAGGGATGGTTCATTAAAAATGGGACACAATTCCTCAAAAATATTATATGCATTTAAAGGTATTTGAGTCTACTATTTCTTCTAAAAATAATTTTATTTGAAACTACTTTTACTTTTTGTACTGAACAAAAACTTGAAGGTATCTCCAATCTGCCAAGAAGGTCAAAAAATGTAAAGAATGGTTTTGAGTGACAAATGTCAATTTTAGATTATAAAAACATGTATATGAGCATGTGGGATATAGAGAGTCACATTTACATGTTTTCCAAGTGGCACACTTCTAAAGGAGGTCGTAGAAGTGTCCATTTCTCTCTCTTTGGCCAAGAAAGCTACATTTTATATGAATAAACTACCATTTATTTAGTTATTTAAAATTAATAAGACTTATAAGGAAACATGGTTCATGTAGTCATATTTTTTAACTTGCACAAACCCCAATAAACTCGTATAAAGAATTAAAGGCACCATTTAGACCCCTTAAAAACACTTAAAATGATAAATGAACCTAGATAACACTTAACCAAAGTTAGTGAAACATAAATTGACACTAATTGACTTATGAAACACCTTATGAAAACATATTATACCCATTATATTCTTAAAAGTGAAGTTTTTTACTAGGGGTGCCCTATTTTGACCTAAAAGTCAAAATTGGTCAACAAATTGGTGACAAATAGGGGTAGTATGCCTGTTATACTAACTAGAACAATAGCCTTATTATTTCCTTGGGATTATGGATTCATATAAGTACTCAAATAAAAAATAAACTTTTACCAATGACTCAAACCTTTGATCAATAATATAACTACTTGATACCTCAACAACACAAAGGAAAAGGAGACACATAACAAGAAATCAAGCACACAAGACACACACATGTGATATAAGCACTTAGGAAACACAATAAAATAGGGAGAAAATTACTTATGTACATTTAACCTGATATGTCTTCTCCCTCCAGGATCACAAGGTAAATTCCTTAGGTCTCTTCCATGATGAGAATCCTCATGATGCCAAATAAGTGTTTTGTAGAAGTAGGACCTTAGTGACTCATCATTTTTTCTTACCACCTTAATTTTCATGTCTCCAAATGGATCAAATAAAAAAATGTATTCAACATTCATCTACTCATCTTGCTCCTTGAAACATGTCTCATTCTGATTCTTCATGCTAGTGTAGTCCATCAATACATCAAAGGATACAATCTCATCATTATAAGGCTCATTGTGTTCATGTACTTCTTGGTATGTATCTCATACCAAATTATCTTTATCTATTTATTTAAAAAAAAATTAAAACTGATTTGTAGCCTCTTCATTATCCTCTTGAGGAAGAGTAGATGGTATGATGTTTAAGTTGAGACAATAGTCCTCTAGTTCATCCCAAAAATCATCACTTTCTTGTTCAATATCTCCTTCCTCAATGCCTCTACCACAACCATCTAATTATCTTATTCTTATAAAAAAAAATTTCCCTAGATACTCAAAAACATGCTATTGAACCTCATCCAACTCATGTCTCATGGCTTGGTCACTATCTTCATCAAAACAAAAGGAAAGTTCATCAAAAAAAGGGGAAGAGATATCACCATGCTTACATTCCTCATCATCCAATGTTGACATGTTAAGTTTTTCAATCTCATCTTCATATTATTGGAACATTTACATGTATGTGTGACTTATGTCTTCTCCTTTAAACATACCACCTTCAAGATCCACTTCTTCAACCTTAGTCTCATGAAACCCTCTTAGAATAGCCACTTCTTGAGATATAATTTGACTATGTTCTCTATCTTTGAAGATGCCTTCAAAGGGAGTGTATATGATTATCTCATCCTCACTTTCACTCATGAGAGCCTCTTAATAAACCATAAATTGTATTCTCTCTTTGTCACCTGCCTCTCTCATAATAGGTTCCTCCTTGAGAAGGATTGAAGTGGAGGGTTTATGGATAGGTTCATGGATTTGAAATGAAGGAGATGGGATATGTAAGGTATTGGAATGTGAAGGAAATGAAAATGGAGTATGGGATTAAGGATTCTAATTATTAATGGGATTTAAAAAGATAAAAGCACTAGTGAGCTCATATGGAAGTGCTCTCTTAGGCTAGTTGGAAGGAATATCATTTACATGGGCAGAAATCTCACTTTGTCAATGATGTATTTGTGTATAGTTCATGGTAAATTTCTCTTTCATATGACAAGGCTGATAGGAATATGATTGAGGATGATAGGCATCAACATACAAAGGGCAGGGCTCAAGTTGGGGCTATTAGAAAGGTGGTTCTTGGCAACCATTCTCATGAGACTACCCAACATCTTGAGGATGACTATGAAGGGAAGAAAAGGAAGGATTATCATATTGACAAAGGCCATATTGGATCCTATGAAGATCATATTGGGAACAATAAGGATCAAAACAAGGTTGATAAGGATCATAACCAAGTTGACTAAGTACTTGCTCATACTAAAGAGGAAGAGGCAAAGATTGCTATGTTTCACGAACTTGTAGAGGGTAAAAATCAACATAAAGATAAACCATCATCTAGAAACTAAGACATAGAAAAAGCTATTAAAAACCTTCAAATGGAATACCTAGATACTAAACCATAAGATTCAACTTTAGAGTCACCATTGGTGCTTGGAAAAGTTCCTCCCAAGGCTGATGTGTTGAAGGACAATACAAAAAATCCTCTAACTCCTAGAATAAGAGTCCCACTAAGCATGCCAAAAAATATTGTCACTTAAAATTTCACCAAATGAGGAGATGGGACAAGTTTCTCCTCATTCAAGTGAGATAATTGAACCACCTCAGGGCTATGGGTATCCCTATTATGAGGTAGATCTCTTCATTGGGTGAAAATTTAAGTGAAAACATGTATTTTTATAACTATTAAAGTATATATTTTTTTATGGAAATGATAATTATATAATATTTAATGTATTATTCAGTGATATTTTTTATTAGTTATAATGAATGGATAATTTTAAGAAAATATTATGTTGATTGAAAAAAATAGATTCAAAATTAACAATGATCAAATGAAGTATAATATTCTAAGTAAGTTAAAAACATATTTTTTGTGTAGATGTGGCTTGACCGAAATTGAGTTTTCAAATGAAGAAAATATCTAAGAGGAAAACATAGATAATATCAAAGATAAAAACATGGACAATATCAAAGATAATATCTTAGATAAAGACAACCATAAATGATAGATATGCAAAAAGAAGAACAATGAAAAAGATGAAAAGATAATGATAAACAAATATTTCAATAATTTTAGGTAGAATTGACAACTGAATAACTAGATTCATAAAAGAGGCAACATGCATATAAGATGAAATACATTCAAGCACAAACATCTCAAGATGAATAATAGGTATTAAGAACAAGATTATAAAGACAAATGAATTTATATCATTTAACTAAGGTAGAAGGACAACATAAATAATAACTTCATCATGAGGCATTTTAAAGGCATTATCGACAATTGATTCATAATGTTGACATCAATTTAGAAGAACCAAATTTGATATTGATACATTGTGTGCTCCAAACACTAGATAATGCATTTCAAGTTACAATAGATGTTGATATTGAAAACAACACATAAAGTAATGAGATATAAGAGTAAACATCTCAACCTACAAGAAGAAGATTAATGGGAAATAATGATTTATAAGAAGAGTCAACTTTACAACCTAAAACAAAAAGAAAAATGCAAGATACAAAAATTAAAAGAGAGAAAAATATAATTGATCCCAATGGAATGGTTGGGGGAGATTTGAAAAAATTTCAAATGATTTTTAGTAGGGCTTAAATAATATTGTTTCATTGATCATGTGATATATTTTTAAAAAACATTATATTGGAATAAATGTTTCTCAAAACCATAAAGGCCCTATATGAAATAGAATTTGATAAGAGAAAGGTCATCATTAACTTTCATCATCAAATAATATGGATGTTAGACCAAATACACCAGATATTGAAAAATTAACACAAGTCAAGGAAATGTTATTAGCCTATGTCAACACAATCCTATAAGGCACACATGCAATAGGAGGCTAATATACATATAAAAGACATACAAGTAGTTTTTGCAAGAAGTAAAAGAAATTTCAAAGGTTTTGACACATCAAATAAAAGATTTAATAATGATTATATTTTGATAGAGGAATCAATGTGGAAGAAATTAAAAATTTACTATCAATAGAGATAAAGTATAAAAGGCACTAAAATAATTTCAAAAAATAATCTAATAAATAAATTATAACTATTTACTTTTGTGCCTTATTTCACTATTACATTATAAGTCATATAAATATTATGCTTCTATAATTGTTAGGATAGTAAATATGTTTCGAAGCTCTTAGATTTAAAAAAATTCATCAATTTATTCTTATGAGGATCCAAAAATTAATAAGATGTGAACAATATGGATTTTGTTTTAATAAATTTTTTGGAAAAATGATAAAATCAACCTTGTTACATCATGTTTACCTAAATGAACACATTTTTACTATTTTAACTCTCCCTGATCACTATATAAGTGCAATTTTGTAGTTATAAAATAGAAATTAAACTTTTTGAGTTGTACTTAATAATAAAAAATATATTTCCAAATGACTTTACTAATTTGTCACTCTTTTAGATTATGTGAGTGGTAATACCTATTCCTTCATAGTTGTTGTTCATATTTTTATGTGGATCTATAAAAAAAAATTTAAAAAAAATACAAGAAAATAAAAATAATTAATATACTATTTTATTGAGATAGATAAGAGATGGTACCATAAACTGGTGGGATCAAATAAATTTTCAATGTTGTTGATCCAAAATGCTACACTATTACCTTTAAATGATGTACAAGTTAGTATGGTTAGAACTAATTTTTTTGAAGATTCATATCATAATTTTATTACTCCAAATTCAAAAGGGTTCTTCAAATTTATTTAATCCTTATTCAAGGAGAAAACTTAGGATATTCAACTATTCAATCCTCATCTTCAAAAATCCTAGCCTTTGATACAATTGTTGGTGTTAGGAGTAGGAGGAATTACATTGTGAACAAATATTTACACACAAAATTTAATTATATTGTACAATATCATAGCTATAAAGGATGTGAAAGCTTATAAATCTTTCATGAGGTGGTTACAAGACCCAACTAACATTCCCATGATTCAAATAAACTACTAAGCTTATAAATCTTTCATGAGGTGGTTATAAGACCCAACTAACATTCCCATGATTCAAATAAACTACTAACAAAACATAAATCAAATACTAAAAAAACACAAGATAAATAAATCATGGATAAAATGATCCAACATATAATGTAACTTTGATTCAAGATAATGTTTTCTTGAAGCATTAGATAGCTTGTGCTTCCCATTAATAACTTGGAGGGATTGGTTCATGTTTTGAGCCATGACGAATTGAGGGTTAATAAGCCTCAATTTTAAGTGAGAATGTATAAAAAATATAACTTGTTGAGGGAAATGTAAACCTTAATTGGAATTATTTATATTTATAACACAAAGCTATAAATAAGCTAGAATACATAATGGATTTGTAGGATATGATGTTGGAGGATGTTAAATATCTAATATGCACTATAGACTTTAACTGAATCAATCATTGTAGATGGCATACAAATTAAGTTTTATATTTGTTTCATAGTTCCTATATGTATGATTATAATATAATGGATAACATACATGATCCTACCACAGCCTTAGATAATAAAAATTATTGAAAATATGGCATGAATTTGTATCCTCCCCCATGTGATAAATGTAAATTCTATAGCTATATGTAGACGTAAATTCTAAAAATTTAAAATGAAGATTGTGTGTATATGGCCATGCGTATGCACACAATATGCATGACCTTGTAATTTTTTATTTTAATTTGAATGCATATGCATGGCATATTCCCCATAATTTGTACTAATAACTAAATTTTGAACCATTCTAGATTTTTTGAAATTGTATTCTATACCCAAAACCAGGATTTTTATCATAAAGGCTTATCTCATGTATTAAAATCCAACTAAAATTACCCCCTTTTGAGGCAAGGGATGTGTCTTGAAATTCATTCGTATCAAAATAAAATTTAACTATATCATGCACATAAATATATAATCATTGAATATAATAGCATATGTGAAACTATACATCATCATAGTAAGCTATGTATCATTCAAAGCATGTATGTAATATATAAGGCAAGGCATAAAGCGTTGAATCTAGATAAAAGTATCAGTGAAGCTCATAGTAGTATTTATTATAAAAATCATAAATAATAGTTAGTCTATTATATATATAACACACTTATCAAACTCAATAAGCTAACAACAAACACATAAACATAATAATCATAGTGTTACTCAAAGGGCCAAGGTATATATATAATGGAAATGAACATGTCATAAATAAGGGACATTTTAAAATGTTTAAAAAAACATAAGGCTAAGGGAAACAAGGAAAAACCATGTTGAAATGTCACAAATACAAAAAAATCTAATAGATATGTTCAAGTAATTGTTTCATATAACAGTCCAGGGCCATTTAGTCAATATACATGAATATGTAACAATCACATAACAGGGCCAAGGTCCATACACAATAAGAAGGCAAAGTATAATATTCTATGTATAAGTAATATAATAAAGATAAAATAACAATATAAATATATTATACACCACATATATGTAATGTGATCATATCTTAGAAAATAACATATCCATGTACACAATGTAAGATAGAGATGTAAGATTTTTTTGTAATGAATATATAGATAAACACAATATATGATTTTTATAATGATAACATCTATAAATACAATAATGTTTTATAACATGACACAAACATGCCATGGGAACTAAGTGGAGGAATTCCCAACATCTGAGTCCATATAAAATTTGTATACTCTACAAAACACTCATAAATACTAGTGAAATCCATGCAATAGAAAAGCATTATGATATCCACCAATCATGAGGTAAATAACATATGAAAATGATGTAAAATATATGTCTAATCATGATCGGGTCCAAATTTAGATTTTTTTGGACATTTTAAATGTTTTAATATTAATGAAAATATTGAATTCTTTTTTACAATTTTTTAAATTTTGAAACAATATGAATAGATACTAGGAGAGAAAACCATGGGTTTGAAAGTATAATAAATGGAAGGGATATAAACAATCTAAAACATGTGTTGAGGTAAAGTATGAAATTATTATTATGTAATGGCCATGTATAAACAAGTAACGCTATTGTATATATGAATTATGGTTGAAAGGCATTTATGGGATAAAATAGATATGTAGATGTATGATTTTATATCCTCATATCTTTAAATGTACACTTATCAATGTATGCAACACACATGTGTGAGAAATATAATATATAAATTAAATATTTTGTATAAACAATAGTTTTGTGTAATTTTAAATAGAGTATAATATCAAAAAATGGGATGTATTAAGGCTTTGTTTACTTAGTTTTTTGATTTGATTGTGTAAAAAAACTAAAAGATAGTATTGTTAGGTTGAAGGCAGTAATGAAAGTCAATCTTTGATTTTTCTATTCAATATTAAATGTGGTGGAAATTATAGTTTTTTTTTAATTCAAACTATGAATTAACTAAGTAAAAAAAGCCTATAATAGTTTTTTTTTTAATTTTAAAAAATTCAAATTATAGTTTTTTTTATACCAAGTTTTTTTTTTTAATTGCCATATTTGACCATTTAATATTAAATGTGTATTTAAATGATCAAATATGGAAATATCATAGCACTATTTTGGATTATTTGGATCATGAAGTGGAAAAGAAGAGCCAAGAGGAAAGAAATACACAAATATACAATAACTATAATATTTATCTAATCAATAACATGTATAAAAACTAGAATAATAACATGATGAAGCAATCAAGAAGTTATGTACAATAACTTTTTTATTTATTTAAATGTTTTTTTTTTTTTTATTTGAAATTGAAATGTGTTAACCAATGATCCTCGTGAGAGGAGAGTCACAATAGTACTATATATAATCTTTTCATAGATCACCTATCATGGATTAAAATATCATAACCTACTATTTGACTCTTTTCAATAGACAATATTAGATGTATTAGCATATTTTTGAGTACTGATCATCTGATGCTTACATATAGATTTGAATTTGATGTTATATTGTATTAACATACTTTGATCTTCCACATTAATGATGCCATCAATATAGTCTAATATTGTGATGATTATTTAGTTCAGATTTACATGTATATATGTTTTTTATGTAGAGAAGATACTACTGATGCCATATTTTGGTGGTTATAAGGCTCATAGGTACATAATATACACTGGCAATGCATTTTGATAATTGGGGTAATAATGGTGGAGGTAGTGAGCAACTAGGTAATAATATCACTAGATAAGAAATATAACGGTAAAGAGTCATCTAGTCCTTGAGCAGTTACATCATGCCTAATGTTTCTTTCTTTTCTTGTTTTATTATTTTAATCTTGATTGATATTTTGGTATTTTTATTTCATTTGAGTATGGCTTTATTCACATATAATTTTTATTATTTTCTTTGACTAGTGTCTTTTCCATGTTGGCTTAGTGATAAACAATCTTTTTTCTCAGCTGCCAATTTTATTTTCTAGCCACTAAGGGGCTCAATACTCTAATATCATATCAGGTTTGTTAACTCATTACCTACCATGGATCATATTTTGATTAACATTATTTAATCTAAGTATTCTTGGCTTGGTTTTATTACCTATATGCCTCAATTAGGTTAATGCCACACATTATAATGGATCAAGATTCCATAATTGTCTTGATTTAATTAATCCATGGGCAAGAATTAAACCATGCTTAAATAAATTCTTGCTAGGGCATGATTTCCATAAAAGGGGTTGTAGACATTGTTCATGCATTATAGTTAAATAAAAAACTAAAAACAAAGTATATTTATTTATAAATAAATAGATAAAGGAAAAAAAATTAATGATTAGGGAAAATTATGGCCTTCGGGGTTGACTATTCACCCAAAAAAAGGGTAATCTATTGTTTTACTTGAAAAAAATGTCATTTTCTATGTTATCTTATGGAGAAACCCTATAAGGAAAATGGTGGCCATGGAGAGTAATAGAGGCTCAAAATTCATTCCAATAGGTGTTAATGGCTTAGGAAATTTTGTGCCTAGGTAGAAGGAAGAAAGAGAGTGCAAGCCATGGAAGAAATGGATGGATTCTAGGCAAGAGTTTTTTCTTTTATGAAGGGTAACCAAGAAGAATTTTATTTTCTTCCTCATAAGGCAGATTCATGCCATGTAAGTGATGTTTTTTTATCCTTACTTGAGTTTTGTATTTATATGGTTGTGTAGGGATGGTCACATTCTTTATACTAGTTTAAATTTTATAAAATACTTACTTGTTCAAGAAGAAGTCATGAGACTTCCCCATGAATCTGTAAGTCTCTCAAAAAATAGTTAAAATCTTATAAAACTATTTTGTTTTTGGTTTAAAATCAATTTAATGTTGGGTTTTCATACCTAGCAATGGGTTAATATTTCACTAGGTGTAGAGGGTTTAAAAATTATCTTTATTATTGAACCATCTTTAGGGAAAGGGTATTAAAACCCTAGCTATTTATTTTATCCATGGCTAGAAATGTTGCCTTAAAATGGCATGTTGGGTGTTTTCTTTTCATGTGTTATATTTTTTTAATGGCAACATGCATGTTTCTTTTCTACTATAATTATTTTACAGTTACTGGGTTTTTATTATTACTATTTTTATTTGACCCTGCTGGTTTTTATTGGTAGTCTATGAAAATATGGCATGATAGTCAAGCTTGTATGTTTTTATGTTGGGATTTTTTACTTGAATTTTGGTATATTTTGAGGTATTGGTGTAAAAGTGTTGTTTTCCCTTATTTTACCTTTTGTATTTTTCTTGCTTGGGTTAAAACATGATTGATCTCATTAATTTTCTCTTGATAAAAAAATTAATATAGATTTGGGTGTTCTATTTTATGTTGGATGCTTGACAGATTTAGCAGGCCCATTTTTGTAAGTGTAACTTGTGAAGTTTTGTTATAGTGTTGTTTTCTCTATTGGTACATAATGTTGAGGTTACCTAATATGATGATGTTTTGTAAATATTATAAATTACTCAATTATGGTAAAAAATATCTAGTTCAAACCTTTACTCAAATTATGAATGCGTAACTCCAACACCCAACTAATGGTTGGGATGGTGAAGGACACTAACTAGGGGACTCATAAGATAGGTTGGGGTGGTGTGCAAATCATTTGGTGGGTTCTCTCTCATTATTGAGTTGTATGATGTGTTTTGCACTATTATTACTAAGTTTAAGTGATTAAAATATTTAATTTAGCATCTTTGAAAACTACTCTTTCTATTTATTACTCCTACAATAACCTCTTACAAATGTAAAATAATATGTTACATTCTTCATATAAACCTAAAATTGAAGTAGTTGTTGCTCATAAATCATAGACTGATATCAAGAAAAAAATTGGTTTTATTCTCCTCTGTTTAACCATAGAAACATATATCTAAAATGTTTTTAATTGATTACTAAAAAAAAAATTGAGTTTTAATATGACTATATTTTGTTATTTAAAAGGAGAAATACATTGCAGTAATTAAATGTTCTCCCTATAGGATGATCTTGAGATTTTTTTTTACATGCTAATCCTCTAGCATCCATTTAGAATGTAAAATTTCGTTAAATCTTGGTATACTTATATACTTATGCCAATGGAAATATATGGGTATGAGTTGAGTGTCCTTAATTATCATGACTAAGACATTTTAAGCTCATCATTATCTTATTGTTATGGAATTATTCAGTGATAATCGTATCTTGTTTATAATCTGGTTGATGGATGTAATTTTTTTTTTATTAATGACTTAATAAAATTGGTGGTATAGTTAAACAAAAATCTATTAAGCTACAACCAAGTTAAAATGAACTTGAGTTGGTTATTAGCCAGATGTATGAATTTATGGTGTGTTGAAATTTATTTCTTGAGCTATGTAATTAGTTGATTTTGTGATTTGTATGGCTATAGTAATAATTTTAAATAATTTATATGGTTGTAACAAGTTATTATCAGAGTCAATTACATTGTTGTTGGTGTTGAAAAGTGGCCTTGTGGTGTAGATATAGCGTAATGTTATTACATGAGTTTATTGAACAGAGGTTATGTATAATAAATGATTTTTTATTTTTAATAGGATGGTTTTGAATACAACAATTTTAATTCATCATACTACAAGTATAAAGTAGTGTGTGATTGTGAAACTATGCATTCTTGAAATTTACAGGAAATAGTTACATAATTAATTATTTATTTTAAGTTATGTTACAGAACTTGATGTTGCAATCATGCGTATAGATCTTTCAAGTTTGGATTTCCTTAAATTGATTAAGGTATGAGAATATGTGTCTATCATTAAGTGTAAACGTTAAATATGGTGTAATTATCCGTAAATTTATGATATCTTGGTATAAAGATCCATATATAATAGTACCATTGCATATCTCTTATATATATGAAGTTTAATGAGTAAGGACATCCTTGGAAGCTTATATATTCTTATATAAGCTTGTAAGCATGCCTTGTCTTAGCTGATACAATTATGATAAGGACTTGAATTTGTTAGTGCAATGATTCATTTGCATTATGAGTCTTGACTTTTAAATGTAATATTATACATTTTGATTACTAGAATAATGTAATAGTGTATGAAGGAAATTGGAAAACTATTTTAGCATTACCTTCAACTTTAATATTGTTCACATGGTTTAAGGACTAATATGTAATTCTCTTTCTAATTATCCCAAATGAGGAAAAATTATTGTACCTAAATCAATAACCCAAATTACGTTTGTGTATCTCTTACATAGGGTAAGTATATCTAGATGGTCCTATTGGGATGATGTCTTCTCCTATTTAGGTTAGGTCTTATAATTATGAATTTCATGAATATACACCTTGAACTACATGCATTTATTAGATAAATAATCTTCATCATAGAATCTTTTAGGAGTAATCACCCTAATTAAGGGAATTGTACATGTGTAACTTCTTATTCTGGGTTGTGGGTGCATTAAAAAAATCCCAACTATGCAAAGTGAACTATATTCATAACTCTACTTGTACTCTAAATGAAGAGATGCTAAAAAAAATTGGGATCATTTCACTTGGTCTTAAATCTTGTGCTTGAACTAAAAAGTCTATTATAACTCTTAGAAACTTAGAATAATTTATGATTCTTGAAATGACATATGTACAATATATTTTATGACTTACTAAGACAATGGTTAGGACTAGATTTGGTGGTAATCTAGGTATTAATGGCCAAGGTGAGGGAAACCTAGTCCTAAGAGGTAGAGGTAGAGGTAGAGGTAGAGGTAGAGGTAGAGGTAGAGGTAGAGGTAGAGGTAGAGGTAGAGGCCATGGAGCCCAACATTAGAATCAAAATAGAGATGTACCTCTTATAAACAATGTTAAAAATCCCAAAGAGGCACCAAATATGAATGAAATTGGTGAAAACCCCTCTAATAAATACACAAAAGTATTAAATAGGATTTTAATAGAGATGAATTTCATTTAAGGCAAGATATATAATCAAGAACCAAGGCTAAGAAATATTGAGGATAATCCTCCTAAAGAACATCCCCATATTGAAATAAAACTTGTTGAGGTACAAGAACTCTAAGAAGTAATATTGAGAGTGGTAGACCCTATCATAAAGGAACTCAAGAAGATTCCACCACCCATATTCATGAGTGAGAAAACTAGAGATGACACTGATGCGTGACTTGTAAAACTACTAAAATAATTTAATTTGTATAACATGTCTTCAAATTTGAAGGCCAGGGAGGTAGTTTATCAATTGAATGGGCCTGTTGCCCTATGGTGGAACCACCTATGTGATTTGGAAGGGTAACATCCTATGACCCTTACCTGGTCCACTTTTAAAAGCTATTTTTAAAATATATATTTAAATGTAAATTATAAAGATAAAAAAATAATAGATGTTTAGCTACTGAAACAAGAAAATATGATTATTTCAAAATATGAAAAAAAGTTCTCAAACATGTTGCATCATGTTAAGTACATGCATAACGAAGAAACAAAAGTGATAAAATTTAAATTAGGGATACAAGAAGTATTGATGTATGATGTCAATATGACCAATCCTAAGGCATTGGTAGTTGCTATAGAATCTACCCATAGGGTAGAAGAAAAAGAAAAAGCTTATCTCTTGCACCTAAAAACATCAAAATATCAAATCAAAAACCATAATTTCTAATGGAAAAATAAAGGTTAAAGTTTGTTTCAAGGGCAAAATAAAAGTTCTAAGCCTATAAACACTAAAAAATTCAGTTTTTTTAGGAAGGAACAAGAACAAAACAACTAACATGGGTCAACCATAGGGGATAATACTATTCCTTTAGCACCATAGAGAATAATAATGTATTAGGAGTACGGTGATAATCACTACTGTAAGGATTGTCCAAAACTAAAATCTATATATCCAATTGAGCATCATGTGTACACAGTAGTGGAAAATCACAAGGTTGATTTTAAAGCTACCCCAATTGAGATAAGACATATTTTAGCTAGACATATTATAACTATTTTAATTGATTATGGTGCAATGGATTACTTTATTTCACTTTTTATATTAAATTACTATGAGTAGAAACCTATTCATTAAGAGAAGGTTGAGAAGTTGAGTTAGGCACTGGTAAAAGGGTACCTATCCAAGAGTGTTTGGAGAAAACTAAACTTGATATTGGTGTTTTTAGAACAAAGGTTGACCTATTTTTTTCTCCTTTAGGGTCTTATTATGTGATATAGGGATGGATTATTTTCAGCAACACCATGTAGCCCTTGATTATTTTGGAAAGAGAATGCAATACATTGATGAGCATGGGAAACTCATGGAAATTTAAGGCCTGCAAGGGTCTAAACAATTAAGGTTACTTTTAACCTTAAAATTGAAGAGGGTTTTAATAAAATTATGTAATATTTATGTAGTCTAATAGTAGAAAATAACCCCTAAAAAAGATAAAATTTTCCAAGATTTTGTTATTATAAGATAATTATCGATGTTTTTTCCTAAAAAAATTAATAGCTTACCACCTAAACGTGAGTTTGAGTTCTCCATTGACATTATTCTATGAGATACCCCTAAATAAAAATCCCTTTATAATATCAATATGGAAAATTTATAAAAATTAAAGGTTCAATTACAAGAACTTTTGGATAATGGAAGTATCAAACATAGTGTGTCCCCCTAGGGTGAGCCATAGTCTTTGTTAGGAAGAAAGATGGTAACTTAAGGTTGTCCATTAATTAACAAATGTTCAACAATGTAAAAATAGAAAATTAGTATCTAATACCCTAGATTGAAGATTTTTTCTATTAAATTAAGGGTGCAACAGTATTTTCAAAAATTGATCTAAAATTTGGTTATCATCAACTAAGAATGAAAAAGGACAACATTCACAAAACTGCCTTCTAAACTAGATATGGTCATTATGAGTATACTATTTTACCTTTTGGCCTTAAAATTCACCTATTATCTTCATGAATCTAGTGAACATCATGTTCAATGATTTATTAGATAAATTTGATCTAGTGTTCCTTGATGATATTTTTGTCTATTATAACAATGTAAATGAGCATGATCAACACTTAAGGTTGGTTCTAAAAAGGATAATAAAACATAAATTGTAAATAAAATAGTCTAAATATACCTTCTATCAAACTAAAATTCATTATTTAGGGCATGTATTCTCTAAAGAAGGTATTGTATTGGACCCAAACAAAATTCAAGCTATTCAAGAGTGTTTGTTCTTTCTAATGTGAATGAAGTGCATATTTTTATGGGTTAGGATAGGTACTATCAATTATTTATCAAAAACTTCTTATACATAGCCAACCCCATTACATCCCTATACAAAAAATGTAAGACCTTTGTGTGGACATATCAATGTGAATAAGCCTTTAATAAGCTTAAAAAATTATTGATTAAAACACCTATTTTGATCATACCTAACTCTAATGAAAACTTTGAAGTGTGGGATGATGCCTCTAAATAAGGTTTCCATGGTATATTGACTCAAGATGGGAAGGTAGTAGCCTATGAGTCATGAAAGTTAAAGGAAGCCAAAAATAACTATCATATGCATGACTTAGAACTTACTAGCATAGTACATGCACTTAAACAATGGAAACATTTCCTACCAGGCAAACCTTTTTAGGTGAATTTATATCATTGTAGTTTAGAACATCTATTTTCACAAGATGATTTGAATGCCCACTAGTGTATGTGGCTGTAATTTATTTGCAATTTTGACATGGACATATCATATGTGAAAGGCAAGGAAAATAGAGTGGTTGATGTGCTTAGCAAACATGTCTACCTTGCTACCCTATCATTATTAGAAGGAAAATTTTAAAATATTATATTAAAATAGTAGTAAGAGGATGAATATTGTAATAAGATAAGTAAAGAATTAGTTGTTAATCCTATTGTAAAAACATTTATTGAATTTTTTTGTTGAATTAGATGGCCTTATAAGACATAAAGGTAGCATTTTTATACATGAAATAGGTAATTTATGTAGCATTGTGCTAAATGAAGTGCATACAACACCCTATTTTTTCCATCTAGGTGTCACAAAGATGACACATGAGATAAATAGACACTATCTTTGGCCTAGTTTAAGGTTGTATGTTACCAATTTTGAGGCAAAATACTTAGTGTCAGTGTGTGAAGGTTGATCACTACCACCAAAGAGGTTTATTGTACCTACATGATATACCTAAGGAAAAATGGTTAGTAATGTTGTTAGATTTTATTATAGGGCTACCTAAATCTTATAGTAGGCATGACATGATTTTGGTGGTGATTGATAAAGAAACCAAAGTTGGTTATTTCAAAGCATGCAACTTAATAGATAATGCTTCGATATTTACAAAGTAGTTCATCGAAGAGGTGGTATGACTACATGGTTTACTAGAAGTAATTATTTTAGATCAAGATAAATTATTCAATTCAAGGTTTTGGTAAACCTTGACTAAACCTTTGGCACCTAATTAAATTTTAACTCATCATATCATCCTAAAATAAATGGTCAAACTAAGAAGTTGAATCAATTAGTTGAGGATATGCTACATATGTATGTTATATAACTATAGTATAAGTGGGAGGACTACCTCTATTTGGTTGAGTTTTCCTACAACTCATATCATTTAGTTTTTAAAATGGATCCTTTTATAGCCTTGTATAGGCAAAATTGTTGAACACCACTTGGATGGAATGGTTTGGATAATAGGGAAATTATTGGGCCTAAATTATATAAGAATATGATAATCAAATGGATATAATACACCAAAATTTAAAGGTTGCTTTTGGTTAGCAAAAGATTCATGTAGATCAAAAGAGAATACTGCATGAGTCTATTTTTGGTGAAAAGGTATTTCTGCAAGTAAGGCCACAAAAAAGTTTTATTAAGTTTGTTAAAATCTCCAAGTTGGCTCCACATATTATTAGACCATTTGACATTGTAGATAAGATTAGCCTTGTTGCCTATCGACTATCTTTGCCACCTTCTCTATCCAAAATCTATGATGTATTTCACATTATATTACTAAGAAAATATGTGTGATTCATCTCATGTGTTAGATTAAAAAAATATGTAGGTTATAGAAGAGTAAAAGATTTATCTAGATCTAATGAAAAAATTGGGTCATCACAACATTAATTTAAGGAATAGAGAGATTCATTAAGCCCTAGTATAATAGGATCTATTGAATGAAAGAAGTGTCATATGTGAAGATATGTAGTTATTTAAGCAATATTATCCATGGTTTTTTTTGTTTATCACTAGGATGGCTCTAAATCAAGGGGAGGAAGATGTCATATCCTGTTATTTGACTTTTTTTGATAGACATTATTAAATGTATTAGCATAATTTTGAGTACTAATCATATGATGCTTACATATAGATGTTGATTTGATGTTATACTGTAACAACATACTTTAATCTTACATATTAATAATGCCATCAATATAGTCTTATATTATGATGATTATTTAGTTTAGATTTACATGTATATATGTTTTTCCTATAGAGTAGATATTATTGATGCCATGTTTTGGTGGTTGAAAGGCTCATAATTACATGAGATAAGCTAGCAGTGGATTTTTATAGTTGGTATAATAATGCTGGAGGTAGTGAGTAGCTAGATAACATTAGCACTAGATAAGAAATATAATGGTAAAGATCCATCTAATCTTTGAGCAGTTACAACATGTTTAATGTTTCTCTTTTTGTGTTGTTTTATTTCTTTAAACTTGACTGATATTTTTGTCTTTTTATTTCCCTTGAGTATGGTGATGTCGACATTCAATTTTTATTAATTTATTTGATTGGTGTATTTTATGTGTTGGCTTAGTGATGAGATACCTTTTATCTTAGCTATCAATTTTATTTATTCTATTCTCTAAGGGGTGTTGGCAATATGATTGTCATTTATGTCAAGAGGGACATTATGATCATGTCATTGATGTAAAAAGGGAGATCATTGGCATTATGGATGTCATTGATGTTTAATATTGAGTATTTTTATTTGAAGATGTGCAAGGGATTTTATAAGAGGTCAAGGATGATTGGATTGCTTATGTGTATTAATGGAATTCATCTAGTTCTCCATATTGATCATTTAAACACTTTGGGTCTATGATAGGAAAATTTGAAAAGATAGTTTGTTAATGTCACTATTACCACATATGAATGAGTCTAGGTCAGATGGTCATATGGTTATGATCACATTAGTCCCTATTTATTATGTGTCATATTTAAATTCATGTTATGAATCATATTAGAATATATAGGGATGCATATTTGTCTACTCAAACACAAATAACTAAGTTTATATAGTTAGCAAAATTTGTAAAAGGGTTCAACAAATCCATGTAAGCGTATTGATGAAATAAACAATTGTACATATGGAGAATCCAAAACAAAGTGATGATATGGCTTTGTTCATTTTTGTTCCTAGTTTCTACATGCTAAATCTTATATCACATGAGGTATAGTGACAAAAGATATGCTTGAACAAAGTTAGTCTCTTAGGCATTTTGGTAGTGTTTTCCAACACTTTGTAGATTATAAGAAATAGCTTAGCAGGCATTTTTATGATCTCATATCTTATATGTATGAATAATTTAGGAGTAAATGGATATATGGATGGAATCCACTATGTAAGAAGATATTATGCATTAAATTATAGGTCATCTGAGTAAGTGTGATAAAATTTATATAAGGAGAAATTTGGCCTTCTAGGTAAGATTCAAGGCATAATTATCTCTATGATAAAATAATCTATGTGATTGAATTAATGGAGTTATATATTACATGCATGAAATCTTTAAGAATAAATGAGAATATGGGTTTGCTCACTATCATTCCTAGTTTATATGGTTTAAATTTCATACTAGGTCGGTGAGCGAAGAAAAAGATATGAAGGTGCAAAGTTAGCCTTCTAGGCATAATTGAGATGGTCCTCATACTTATACAAATATGCACAAGGCAAATTTTGAGTAAATATCAAACCGATCAATAGAGTGTGTTGGCTTTAAAATTTTAAGATGAAGTGAGATAAAGATAGGTAGTCAAAGTTTAAATTTTGATCAGTGGCTAGCACTTATTCATATGTTGAAGATCCAACAAAGCATAGAAAAAGTCAATTTGTCAAATAGACCACTGCTAGTGACAT
This sequence comes from Torreya grandis, assembly GCA_037957365.1. Lineage (NCBI taxonomy): Eukaryota > Viridiplantae > Streptophyta > Pinopsida > Cupressales > Taxaceae > Torreya > Torreya grandis. The sequence continues at coordinate 131,264 of JARHVA010001672.1, read as the reverse complement.
GTGTCACAATCATCAAGCAAAGGATAGTAAATATATGATGTAGTTAAAATTCAATAAGTCAATGATTAATGTGAGGAGTCTAAATTTCTCAATAGCAGTAACTAATAATAATATGTAGAAGGCACATGTTAATGTTAAGTGTCAGATTCTTGAGAGCTAATCAGAGTTAAAGATTGAGATTGTCAACAGATCTAATGGTGAGTAAATGATTTTGTAAAGGGGATCCAATGGATTGAGTGGGATTATATGGGATAAAGTTCTTGAGAAAGATATATCAATTCTTAGAAGATCGATGAAGCATAAGTGATCCAAATATGTAGGAAGTAATGAAATGGGATAAAGATCTTGACTTTTAGTGTCAAGATAGAAGTAAAAATCATTCTAGTTTTCAGATCTAACAACACATGGGAGCTCAGATCAGGAGGATCAATGGATGCATTTTAAATTTGACAAAGATAAAGTTCAAAAGCATACAAGGATATGATGGAGAGTGGGGTCATATAAAAGATAAATCAAATGGATTCATTTTAAAGTTGACCTATTTGAATAAAGACCATTAGATCATGGCACCAAATACAAGATCAATGATCGATATTTAAAGATGTATTCAGTCTAACGATCAAATATAGAAACATGTAGTAACATGCAAGTAAGACATGAATCATGACATAAATAATGAGATTGATCTATGTAACTTATCAAATCTATGTAAGTGTACATGTGCATCGAAACTAGATTCCAACAAATGCTATATATAATAATGAGACTAGGAATCACGACATTGATGCATGAGTACTAGATGTGGGAAATTTGCAATTGAAGAGATGATGAACTGAGTCTAGAACAAAGTGTTATGTGTTTGTTAAAAAGTGTGAACATAATGAAGATATGGAATCCTAGATTAATTATTTATATATATGACATCTAGGACATAGGCAAACACTATTGGAAAGATTGTTATTACTATTTAGTAGAGTCAAATAGATAGAGAGAGAGGCAAAAGGAAAAGTTTTAATGAAGTGTGTCAAATAAATATATATAGATACATATAAATAGAGGATTATAGAGAAGAGAAGAGAATGTGTAGAGAATGAGTAGTTATAGACCAAACCTATAACAAAAATAGAGGATTGGATTCATTTGTGAATATATGTTGTAATTTGGAGTTATAACTCCATAAAAGAATAGGATAGGTTAGTGCCGTTAGACAAGTTGATTTTGTACTTAGTTAGGAATTTTGTCCTTCCTTAGAGTTGAAGCTCTTAAATAAAGATATTAGTGTCTCTTTTGGGTTAGTACCCTTAAATGTGTAGCCAGTGAGGTTTTGACTGAGGTTGGATTAGAATAGTATATTCTAGCAGCTATTCTCATAACAATTTTTCCCAATGATTTTTCCACATATGCATTATGTGTCATGTGTATATGTGTTTGTGATCTTAGCATAATTGATTTGATTTTCATATATCTTTTTATATACTTTAAAATTACTTTAAAGACTAGTTTTAACTGATATATCTATTCATGCCTCCCTTGTTAGTATCTAGTTGTGTTCCAATAATTATTATCAGAGATTTAGTTCTTTAGAAGAAGCTTAGTCAGCTTAGGTATATCTGTTAATGGTAAACACAAATGGATAGTCAAGAAGGATATTCATGAAATAAATCACCTCTCTTTGATGGATCAAACATCCATCTGAGAGCATAAGAATGGAAGAATATTTATCTTCATTAGGGTTTTATGTATGGATGTCTATGGTAAATAGATATACATTCCCTACTATAACTCCTACTAATAAAACTACCAAAAAATCATATGAGATCAATGTTAAAGCTAATAATGTTATTCTATGTGGATTGTCTAATTTGGAGTTTGTCAAAGTGATGTATTGTCAAAATTCATAAGATATCTAAAACAAATTGAAGAGGATCTATGAAAGAGATGATAAGGTAATTTAGACCAAGCTACAAATGTATAAAGGAAAGTTTTAAATATTTAAAATGAATGAGGAAAAGAAAAGTGCAGACTATCTCTTTAGAATGGATGAAATAGTCAATGTAATTAGAGGCCTTAGAGAAGAGATGAAAAAATTAGTAATTGTCAAAAAGGTCCTATGATCTCTACCATCAATGTATAACTCTAAAATATCTATAATAAAGAAATAAAGATATCTATATAAACTCATTGTTGATGAGTTTCATGGAACCTTCACTACCTATAAGATGAAAATGGGAGAAGTAGACAATTTCAAGAGAGAAGCTACATTCAAAGTAGCCAAGCATGTAAAAATAGAAGCATCCTCATCCAAATCTAAGGAGAATGATGAAGAAGGAAACTTCAAAAAAAATTGAGAAGAGGGTCTAAAAAGTACATAAATAAGTACCCTTTAAATGATTTAACTATGATAAAGTAGAACATTTTATTGTTAAATTCCCTTACAATAAAAAGCATAACTTTGAGCAAGTAAAGAGTGTAAAAAAGGTGAAACCCTACTATCCCAAAAAGAAGAACTTATTAAAAAAAAGGCTTATACACAAAATAAGATAGTGATTCAATGGATGTTAGTGATAGTTCTGATGATGATCATGGTTGTGCTTTTATGGTTGAGGAAAAGGAAGTCATATTCATGAAAATAGAATTAGCTTCTATGGATCAAGAAGTTGAAGAATCAGATGAAGAAGTAAAAGTGGATATAGATTGTGAACTCATATGTACTTTAGAGGAAATTAATAATCTAAGAAAAGAGATCTCAAAACAAAATAAGCTTAGACAAAAATAAATTAACAAAATGTCCAAAAGTCTTGATAAATCAGATCAAATGATAGTGATCCTAAAGACACAAGTTGAAGAGGATAAAATAATAGATGTAGTCAAACTTGAGTTAAAATATAAATCTAATGAGTGCATGAAGTTAGAATTAGAGATAGTGGCTTTGAGAAAAGACCTTGAGAAATCTCAAGGACAACTTTAAAAAAGTATAAAGTTGATATGAGGATAAGACATTCTTGATGAATTGATCAACTTTAAAAAGCCTTCAAAAGAGAGATCATGTCTTAGTTATGAAAAAGGAATTCCAAAACAAGTACATTTCTTAGCATATATTATGACAAATTCAAATTATAAGGATCAAAGAAAGAGAAATTTTGTAAGGACACAAAGACAGACACAAGTAGTGTTGAGGTGAAGAAAGTTGAATCTAAAAATAAGCTTGAAGAGAAGAAGAAGATAAAGGTAGATGATGCAGATGGATACAAAAAAGTGAGAGACTTGAAGAAGTTATAGTTTAGAAGAGTTATTCATACTACACCAAGAAATGTTATGACCAATTATTCCTCATATTTCTATGGTTATTTTTATACCTATAATCATTTTCATCATAGCACTATTGATTGTAAAATTATAGATAAAAGGAGAAAAAATTTCATAATTAGAAATTCATTCACTCCTTTCTTAGTTACAAATGTAATATGCTATAATTACAATAATTTTGGTCATATAGCTAAAAAATATAGAACTAGATTTGTCAAATTAAAAGTACATAGTGTAAAGAAATGTATGCCTCCCAATGTGAAAAAAGGTTTGAAAGTCTCTGAAAAGGAGAAAAATAAAAAAAATAATAAACCCAAGGATGTTTTGAGAGTGAAAAATCAATTGATGATTTCTCAAACTTCACTCCATGCCAAGGAGCAAAATTTGTGGGTAATAGATAGAGGTTGCTCAAAACATATGACTAGTGGTAATAGAAAGTTCATAAAATTGAGAAAATATATAGAATGATCTATCAGCTTGGGAGATAACACAAAATTAAATATCAAAGGTAAATGAAAATTGAACAGAGATGGGGAACTACCTATACATGGTGTATTTTATGTTGAAGGATTGAAGCATAATCTTCTATGTGTTCGCCAAATGTGTGACAATGGATATAAAGTCACATTTGATGTAGAAGGATGTAAGTTAAGGAGATCTGGAAGACTATTTATAGAAGGGAAAATGACTAAAAGTAATATCTATAATATTTTTTAAGTGAATGGTAATAGCTACCTAATAGGAGAGATTGATGAGAGTTAGTTATGGCATAGAAGAATGGGTCATGTTAAATGTGATAACCTAGTCAAAGTAAGCCCAAATGAGTGTGTCAAATAGATGACTAAGATAACCAAAAATACAAACACTACTTGTAAGGAATGTCAACTAGGCTAGTAGACAAGGGTCAAATTAAAAAAAAAAAATGCAAATACAAAGCTTTTAGAGTTAGTTCATAGTGATCTTTGTGGTCCGACTAAAACAAGAGGATATAAAGGAGAAAGATACTTCAATTTATTTGTAGATAGTTACTAAAAAATGACATGGGTAACATTTTTTAAGGAAAATTCTTAGGCATTTGAAATATTCAAGATCATTAGAGCCATGGTTAAGAATAATATTGGACAAGTACCTTGAATAATAAAGTTTCAATAAATGATGTACAGATAATAATTTATACTTCAAATTAGAAGGTGAGCATATGTTGATTTTTTTCAATATTTATATGGCATCATCTTTGGTGGTAGCAATAAAAAAATGTGCAAATAATTTTCTACACAAATGCAAAGTGAGTTTGAGATGTTTATGCTTGGAGAACTTTCTTTCTTCCTTGTTCTAAAAATAACATAAACTAATGAATGGATATTCATATCTTTAAAAAAGTATACTAAGGAAATAATCAAGAAGGTTGAAATGGAAGATAGAAAACTAGTTATTACTTCCATGATAACTATATGCAAGCTGAGAAAAGAGGATGAGTCCCTTGATGAAAATTAAACTATGTACAGATCAATAATAGGTAAATTTTTATACTTAACTGCATCAAGATCATATATCATGCAAGTAGTGTGCATGGTCTTAAGATTTCAAGTTACTCCTAAAGAGTCGCATGTCAATATAGTGAAAAGGATATTTAGATACATCAAGAACATAATTAACTATTTCCTATGGTATCGTACAAGTGAAAAGTTCACTTTGAAAACTTATATAGATTTTGATTGGGCATGAAGTGTGGGTGATAGAAGAAGCACTAGTGGTGGTGCATTTTTCCTTGAAAATAGACTTGTTTCATGGTTGAACAAAAAACAAGAGTCAGTTACTCTTTCTACATTAGAAGTAGAGTACCTATAAGTAGTGGCATGTTGCACTCAATTCTTTTTAATGACACAAACACTCAAAGACATAAAAATATAGTACAAAACACCTATCTCTATTATTTGTGATAATTCAAGTGCTATAAATATATAAAAGAGTCTAGTGATGCATTTTATAACCAAGCACATATCAATCATCAATTTTTAATAAATAAGGTTGAAGATTATGAGATCACAAAAGAATACATGCTAACTAAGGATCAAATTACAGACATATTCACCAAACCTCTTTGCAATGAATAAGTTGAGTATCTAAGACAAAATTTGGGAGTGGTGGCTCCTATATCAAATCACTAGACAATTGTGATAGGACATTAGTTTAGGGGGAGTCTCATAGAAGCTTTATTTATCCCTAGAAGAATAAAGAAAAGGCAACTTAGGTATGCATACTTTTCCAAAGTTTTAATGAGTTGATGGTTGCATATTCTTGGACAAAATCCTTTATTAAAACTTTGGAAAAGTATGCATATTCTTGGTCAAAGGGGGAGATAACAAATGCTCTCTATAAGATTTTGGAGAAAAAGTGAAAATGTCAAAGAAGAAACAACAAAAGTGTCCAAGTTGAGTATTAGGAAAATGTGCCATTACCTAAGGGGGGAAATTTTGGTATGAATAGATTTAGTTCATACTCATTAAAATATAATCCAAGCACTACCAAATAAGGAGGAGAATATTATAAGATTAGAGAATTTAGTTTTCAATGTATGACAAAGGGGGAGATTGTTGGCAGTATGATTGTCATTGATGTCAAAATAGAGATCATTGGCATTATGGATGTCATTGATGTTTAAGACTATGTATTATGATTTAAAGATGTACAAGGGATCCTATCAGAGGTCAAGGATGATTGTAATGCCTATGTACATGAATTTAATTCATCTAGTTCTTCATATTAATCATTTAGACACTTTGGGTATATAATAGGAAAATCTAAGAAGGTAGTTTGCTTATATCACCATTGCCACATGTAGATGAGCCTAGGAGATCTAGTCATATGGTTGTGATCACATTAGTTTCTAATTGTTATGCACTATATTTTATGTCATGCGATGAATTGTGGTAGAAGATATGGGGATGCAAAGTTGGCTACTCAGACAAAAATCACTAACTTTCTATACTTAGCCAAATTTGCAAAAGGGTACAGTAGAACCAAGTAAGCATATTGATGAGGTAAATGTTTATACATATGAAGGAGATGGGATAACATTATCATATTGGTTTTTTTGTTTTTGTACCTAATTTCTATGTGTTAAATCTCAAGTCACACAACATAGTGCAACAAAAGATATGATTGAGCAAAGTTAGGCTCCCAGGCATTTTGATAGTATTTTACAGCACTTAGTCAAATTTGTAGATTTCAATAAATAATTGAGGATGTATTTTTATGATGTCATATCTCACACATATGAAGGATTCAAGAAAAAATGGATATATGGATGGAATCCCCTATGTAGGAGGATATTCTGCACTAAATTGAAGGTCATCTGACTAAATGCGATAAGAGTTATGTAAGGACAAAGTTGGACTTCTAGGAAAGATTCAAGGCATAGCCAACTCTGTGACAAAATAATCTAAGTGAGCATATTAATGGCATTATATCTCACATGTGTGAAATATTTAAGATTAAATGAGCATATCAACTTTTTCACTATCATGCCTAGTTTATATGGTTCAAATTTTAGACCAAGTGAATGAGTGAAGCAAAAGATATAAAGATTAAAATTTATCCCTCCAGGCAAAATTGAGATGATCCCCATACTTTGGTAAATATACACAAGGTAAGTTTGATCAAGTCTCAAAGATATCAATGGAGTGTGTTGGATCTAGGATGCCAGGATGAATTGAGATGAGGATAGGTCATCAAAGTTTAAAGCTTGATCAATGGCTAGCACTTATTCATATGTTTAATATCCAATGAAGCATAAACAAAGTCAATTTATCAAAGGGACCTTTGTTAGTGAAAAATGTCATAATCTCAAAGCATTATATAATAAATATATGGTTTGGTTCAAAGTCAATATGTCAATGATCAATGAGAAGATGCCAAGTGTATCAATATCAAGAACTAAGAATAATGTAAGAAAGGAATGTGTTAATGACAAGTGTCACATTATTGATAACTAAGTAGAGTTAAAAATTGAGCTTATCAAAAGATCTGATGGTGAGTAGATGATCATGCAAAGGAGATCCAATGGAGTGAGTGGGCCTAGATGGGATAAAGTGCATGAGTTTTATCGACATAATGGTGACTTAAAGACTAAGAAAGTTTCAGAAGATTGATAGAGCATAAGGAATCCAAAGATGTAATAATTATTAAGATGGGATAAAGAGATTAATGTTTAACATCAAGACATAAGTAAAAATCATGCTAGTTTGGAGATACAATAGAACATGGGAGCTTGGATCAAGAATATCAATAGGCACATTTTAAATTTGATAAAGATAAAGTTTGGAAGCATATACGGATCAAATATAGAGCGTTAGCATGTTAGATATCAATCGAATAGACACATGTTAAAGTTGATATATTTAAATAAAGACCATCAGATCATGGTGCCAAACATAAGATCAATGATCAATATTTAAATATATGTTTAGTCTAATAGTCAGATGTAGGAATATGTACTTAAACCATGAATCACAATATAGACAATGAGATTTATCAATGTAATCAATAAAATCTATGTAAATGTGCATATGCACCAAAAATAGATCCATCAAATTCTATAGATGGGAATGAGATGAGGAATAATGGTGATGATACATGAGTAATAGAAGTAGGAAACTTGTAGTTGAATAGATAATGAACTAAGTCCAGAATAGAGTGTGATGTGTTTGGAATCAAGTGTGAACATAATTAAGATATAGAACCCTGGATCAATTATTTATATATATATCATTTGAGACATAAACCAATTTTGATAGAACTATTGTTATTACTATTGAGTAGAATTAAATAGAGAGAGAAGAAGAAAACAAAAGTTTAATGAAGTGTGTCAAATAAAGATATATAGAGACATAGAACTAGAGGAGCATACAGATGAATAGAGAAGAGAATGTGAAAAAAAAATGAGTTATAGACCAGACCTATAACTAGAGAATAGAGGATTGGATTCATTTGTGAATATATATTTTAATTTGGAGTTGTAGCTCCATATAAGAATATGATAGGTTGGTTCCATCAGACAAGCTGAGTTGGTGCTCCGTTAGGAAGTGGGTGCTTCCTTAGAGTTGAAGCTCTTAAATCAAGGGATTGGTGTCTACTTAGGGTTGGTGCCATAAAATTTGTTACCAGTGAGGTTTTGACTATGATTTTGGATTATAATAGTAGATTCTAGTAGTTATTGACACCATGGTATTTTCCAATGGATTTTCCACATATACATATGATGTCATTTGTATTTATGTGTGTGTAATATCTAAATATTTGATTTGATCTGAATATATATTTTGATCTTCTTTAAAAATAATTAAAGGATTAGTTCTAATTGATATATTTATTAACCCCCTCTTAATATCTAGTTGTGTTCTAACAAGGGGCTCAATACTTTAATATTATATTAGTCTTGTTAACTCATTTCCTATCATGGATCATATTATGATTAAAATTGTTTAATCTAAGTCTTTTTGTCTTGGTTTTTTTACCAAGAGGTGTCAAGTAGGTTAATGCCATGCATTATAATGGATCAAAACTCCATAATGGTCCTGATTATATGACTCCATGGGAAAGAAATAACCCATGCTTAATAAATTATTATTAGGCCATGATGGCCATAAAAGGGTTTGTGGTCTTTGGTCATCTATTATAGTTAAATAATAAAATTAAAAAATTAAAGTATATCTATTGATAAATAAAGAGATAAAGAAAAATAAAAATAAAATTTTAATGATTACGACAAATTGTGGTCTTAGGGGTTGACTCTTTACCCAAACAAAGGTAATCAATTTCTTTACTATGGAAAAATGTCATTTATTGCATTGGTTTATGGATAAACCTTAGAGGTAAAATGGTGGCCATGGATAGTAATGGAGGCTTGAAATTCTTCCTAGAAAGATTTAATGGCTTGGGAAAATTCATGCCTGGGTAAAAGGAAGAAAGATAGATTAAGCCATGGAAGAAATAGACAAATCTAGGAAAGAGTTTCATTTTTGTGAAGGGTAACCAAGGAGAATATTATTTTCTTATTTATAAGGTAGATTTTTCCCAAATTGGTGATGTTTTTATATTCTTTCTATAATTTTATCTTTCTATGGATGTGTAGGGTCAGATTGATTCTTTATACTAGTTTAAATGTTATAAATTACTTACTAGTTCAAGAGGAACTCATGAGACTTCCCCATGAACCTATAAGTCTATCAAAAACCATTTTAAAACTCACAAAACTATTTTGTTTTGGTTAAATTTTATTTTAATGTTGGTGTTTCATACCTAGCTATGGGTTAATATTGCACCAGGTGTATAGGGTTTAAAAATCAATTTTATTATTGAAACATCTTTGGGGAAAGAGTATTAAAACCCTATCTATTTATTTTATCCATAGATGGAAGTGTTGTCTTAAAATGGCATGTGGGGTGTTTTCTTTTCCTATGTTATAATTATTTAATGGCCACATGGGTGTCTATTTTCTATTGTAATTATTTTAGATTTAACCAATTTTTATTATTGTTATTTTTATTTGCCCTTGTTGGTTTTTATTGGCAATTTTTGAAAATATGACATGATCGTCAAGCTTGCATGTTTTTATTTTGGCTTATTTTACCTAGATTTGGGTACATTTTGAAGTATTGGTGTAAAGGTGTTGTTTTTCCTTTTTTTACCTCTTGTGTTGTAATTTCTTGGGTTAAAGCATGATTGATCCCAAAATAAAAAGTTTTAGTTGACAAATATTTCAAGAACACAAAAATAACACAGTAACAATGAATTCTCTAAGAAGAGATGTTTTACTACTCAAGATCGCAATACAACTATATGCTTATCTCTGGGAAGAGATGTCTGATTTATATTTCAGGTTAATATTCATTTATAGACATTTTTAAAGTATGGGAATGATGTGGAAGGTCACCAATATCAATGGAGATGATGTGGTTCAAATTCCATGATTTAAAACAATATGGAATTCAAGGAATTACTATTTTTTAAAAATTACTATTTTTAAACTGCACTATTAAAATTAAAATTTGGGGAACTTATATTGGGTTTCAGGGGTAATAATACATTTATAATATCTCCATGACATCTCAACATTTTCTCCTCATTTTTATATTTCCAATGGTTCAAACGGTGAGTCGATTGGAGCTACGGTGTAAAAGTTATGGCTCCCAGAAGTTCCATCATCAATTAGGGTGGAATAGTTACCCAAATTGTCACTGAATTATTGCTCAGATTAATGATTGAGATCATTAATTTATTCTTCATAAAATAATAAAATAAATATACATCTTAATGTTCTATTTTATATCAGATCCTTGATAGATTTGGAAGATCCATTTTTGTAAGTGCAACTTGTGAAGTTTTGTTGTAGTGTTGTTGTCTCTATTGGTACATAATGTTGAGGTTACCCTATTTGATGTTATTCTATAACTACTATAAATTTATAAATGATTGATAAAAATATCTTTCTCACACCTTCTCCCAATTCCTGAATGCCTGAATCTAGCACCCATCTAATGGTTGGGGTCATGAGAGGCACCGATTGGGGGGATCATAGGATGGGTCGGGCTGATGTATGGATCATTTGGTGGCTTCTATTTCATTATGGAGTTGAATGATGTGTATGTAAATTTTCTTAAATTGTTTTAATGATTAAATTCTTTCCTATAGCATGTTTTAAAACTACTCATTTTATTTATTACTCCTACAATAACCTCTTACAAATGTAAAAGAACATGTTGCATTCTTCATATAAACCCAAAATTGAAGTAGTTAATTCTCATAACTCATAGAGTGATATCAAAAATGATTTCTCAATTTTATTCTCATCTTTTTAACCTTTAAAATGCATATCTAAAGTATTTTTTCATGAGTATTAAGAAAGAAAATTGAGTTTTAATATGACTATATTTTGTTATTTAAAAAGATAAATATGTTGTAGTAATTAAATTTCCTTCCTATAGCATGATCTTGGGAGTTAATTTTTTTACTTCTTAATCATATACCATCCACTTGGAATGTAAAAGGTCATTAAATATTTTTATACTTATATACTTATGCCAATGGAAATATATGGGCATGCCTTGAGTGTCTTTGATTGCCATGACTGAGTAATTTTCATCTCATCATTATCTTATTGTTTTGAAATTAAACAATGATAATCTTATTTTATTTCTAATCTAGTTGATGGATACAAACAAATTATTATTATTGTCTTGATAAAATTAGTGGGATGGTTAAGAAAATCTAGTAAGCTATAACCAAGTTAAAATGAACTTGAGTTGGTTATTAGCTAGATGTATGAATTTCTATTGTCTTGAAATTTAGTTCCTAAATTATGTAATCAATTTATTTTGTTATTTTAGTGACTGTATTAAGAGTTTTTATTAATTTATATGGATGTAACAAGTGATTATATAAGTCAATTATATTTTCATTGGTGTTGGCACATGGATTTGTGCAATCGATATAGTAGAATGCTATTACATCAGTTTTTTGAGCACGGGTTATGTATAATAAATGAATTTTAATTTTTAATAGGAAATTTGTTAATAAATTAAAAAAATTAATTCATTCCAGTATAATTATAAAGAAGTGTGTGATTGTGAAACTATGCATGCTTGAAACAAGTGATTTGCAATCATAAAATTTAAAGGAAATGGTTACATAATTAATTAGTATAAGTTGTGTTAAAGAACTTGATGTTACAGTCATCCATATAGATTTTACAAGTTTGGATTTCCTTAAATTGATTAAGGCATGAGTATATAATTAAATCATACTCCAAATTATGTCTATTATTAAGTGTAAAGATTAAATATGGTGCAATGATCCATAAATTTATGAGATATTGGTATAAAAATTGATATAGGATAGTACCATTGCATGTCTCTTATATATATGAAGTTTAATGAGAAAGGACATCCTTGGAAGCTTATATATTCTTATATATTAATGTAAGCATGCCTTGTATTAGCTGATACAATTATGGTTAAGACCTAAATTTATTAGTGAAATGATTTTTTTGCATTATGATTCTTATCTTTTAAATGAAACATTATATGTTTTGATTACATGAGTAATGGAATAGTATATGAAAAAAATTGGAAAACTATTTTAGCATTATCTTCACCTTTAATAGTGTTTAAATGGTTTAATGACTGATACATAATGGTCTTTTTACATGTCTTAATTGAGGCAAGAAATGTTGTACCTAAATCAATAACCTCAATTACATATGTGTGAGTCTCTTACATAGGGTAAGGACATATAGATGGTCCTATTGGGATGATGTCTACTCCTATTCATTTTAGGGTTTATAGTTATGGATTTCAGGACTATACACCTTAAACTGCATGCATTTCTTAGAGAAATAATCTTCCTCATAAAATCCACTAGGGGTAATCACCCTAATTAATGGAATTGCTTATGTGTAACTCTGTTATGGGTTATGGGTGGATTACACAAATCCCAACTATGTATAGTGAACTATATTCATAACTCTACTTGTACTCTAAATGAATAGATTCTCAAAGTTTTTTGGGTTTCTTTTGAGGAAATTTATAGATGTAGATAATTTAAAATTATAAATTTCATCAATTGTTGTAATGTAACTATCTACATCACTACTCATGTAATCTCATGCGGAAGGATTAGAGGACCTAGGATGGTTTGAAATCCAATGAGGAGTAATAGAAGTTCATTCTAAATATTGTTATATTTGTGGAAAATGTTATATGTGTATTAATAATTTATAAGATGTTTATTGTGATGTTGATTGTATTTAAATTAACACCTTTTTCTAATATGATACTTGATTTCACATTGGTTACATTTGAGACTTTAGCATTATTTTTTAAATCGGTTCTATGTAAATATTTTTAATAGGTGAGAAAAATATAAATGTTATTTTTTTTTAATATATGCATCAATTCATTTAGGTTATAGATTTGGAGGAGGGGGTACCATATATTTTAGAGGCTACTCATATCTAATTCTTGAAATTTAGACCACTTGGTTGCAATGAATGTACTTTAAGCATCTATGTACCATGAAAGATATAACATGGATATTTGGTAACCAATTTAATCTTAATATCATGTCAAATACCATATTATATTTTATAAATAAAAAATGAGTGGATAATATAGTATGACTCATGTAAGTTGGTAACATAATATTTCCCAAAGTAGTTAGTTATTTCCCATTAAATCTTTTGAATTTTTAAAATGTTTATTGTATGTCATGTTGTGTGTAATGTAATGGATGTGTTAATTCCATTGTTCATTTTTTATAATTTAATTAATTATAAACTCATATAATATGAGTGGGTTTTGGATCAATATGTGCTCTTATACATAAAAAATGGAAATCATAATCATCATCCACTATCTCACTATCATCAAAGGTGATCATAAGACATGGTTGGAATATTTGAATAATTATAACAATAATTTTTTATAATATATTATCATATATATTAGGATGTGGTTGTACATATGAGTATGATTCCCTGGTGAATTATCCTCATTAGTCTCATGAGTTGGGAATAGCTCACTGAAAATATTCAAATTAGAATTTCCATTCTATTGAAGTTTAGTTTCCTTTGTAGGTGTGATTTAATCAATGGAATTTTCATCAATAAGATATTTAATGTGGTATTTGATCTTGATACATATATTTTTAGAGTGTCCTTATCATATTTGGAAATCATAATATACATTGACATCAAATTATTTACTTTGAGATCCAATCATCTCAACCTATATTGGTGGAGGTATATTAATGAGATTACAGTCAAGAATATTTTGTATCAATATATAAGATTGTTATGGTTATTTATAGAATTACCTGCTTGGTTGAGATAATAAAAAAAACTTATTTTATGTTGAAATGTAACATTGACTATGAAATTTACAACTTTTTAGCATTTATTGATCTAAATTTATAATATATCTTACTTTGAAACTTCATTGTGGAAGTTGAAGTAGATGTAGGTGTCAGTGTATACCTTATCTTATTAAAATTAATAATTTTGGATTCTATTTATCTTATTGTATTAAAAAATTACTCAAATGATTTGAATTCACTGAAAATAATGGATTCATGTAAAGGTGAAAGTAATTTTGTTTTAAATATATATTTTATTTCATTATCTACCAAGGTATTAGTTATTTTGGTAATAATAATAATAATGTAACAAAGTACATAGTCACTAATAGGATCATTAGTTCCTTTTTTAAGTTTAAAAATTTATGCATAAGAGAAATTATTGTTAATGTTGATATAAAATTACTTGAGAAACTAATTTGCTAATGGTTTGAATGCTTTGACTGATTCTATAGGTAAATCATAAAACTAATGCAAGGAATAATATTTTAAGCTTCTAGGAAACAACTTAGTTAAAAAATTATCACTAAAGTCATAATATATATAGACCACATGACAAGATCGAAGATGTTGTTATGGATTTCCTTTACCTTCATATCGTGGAAGTTTAGGTTATAATAATTTTGTAGATAAAGGATATGATGTAATATTAGGTGTTAAAATATTGTATAATAAGGCTTTTGTATCCATATATTTGATATCTTATGGTATACCTTGATATAATTGAAACACCTTAGCATGAAAAATTGAAACAATTTTCACAATGGATTGTGTTGTAGGTAATGGAGGTAATGTATTTTGTGTGTTAAATACCTTGACAAGTGTAAAATTTATAATATTTGGATGTACAATCATTAATATACATCCATATTCTATTCCCAAAATGTTTTTGGATAACATTCACATATGCAATGGGGGAATCCTTCTCCTAAATGGCCATGCCATCATATTCAATGCATACTTCACCTTTACACATGTTTCATATTTTTTATATCCCTTCCATTTATTATAGTTTCAAACCCATGTTTTTATATCCTAATATTTGTTTATTATTATTGATTAAACATCTATTTTAAATCATCTCCATGTGTTATTTATCTCATGATGGGTAGGTATTATATTTTTGTCTATCACACATGTATTTCACTAGTATTTATGAGTGTTATTCATAGCATGTAAATTTTACATGCAATTAGATGTTGGAATTTTATTTACCTAGGGACCATGCATTAATAGATAGATATTATCCAAAGGTTATAATATTTAAAAGTATTACCATTATATAAATCCTATTTTTTGTTAATCTATATGGGTCAAGGCATAATAGTACATCCCACCTTTTTGCATAAAGAGGCCACATAAACTTATAATATCTATTTAAATATATTGTGTTTGGGTCACTAATATTAATCAAAGAATTTTTTTTATAAATTATATATAAAAATATGTAATGAACATATATTTTTTTTTAAATTTTAAAAAATTATTTAGTTATTATGATTTATTTCTAAATTATTTTTTAAGAAAAATTTGGCTGCCTATTTGGACATATTATTATACATCAACCCATATAATATTCACAAATTTTTTGATAACATATATATCTTAAATTGTGTACATGGATATTATATTTTTTTAGGATATGATCACATTACATATATATGGTATGTATTATATTTCTATTTCTATCCTCTATTGATGTTATTTCTAGTACATAGTTAATAAACTTTACTTGTTTATTGTGTATGGACTTTGTCCATTGCATGTGATTGTGACATATTCATGTACATTAAATGAATATAATTTGACCCTATGTACAATAATTTATTGAACCTATGATATTTTTTCTTGGTATGTGTGAGATTTGAACATGTCCATTGATTATGACTCTTGGACTTATGTTTCAATGAAATTTGAATGTCCCTTGTTTGTGACATATTTATGTCTATTTTATGTGGCTTTTAGACCTTTGAGTGACATTGTGATTATTGATTTTATGTGATTGTTTAACTTGTTGATTTTTATGAGTATCGTGATCTATATCATGCACTAAGTATTATGTAGTATTATTCTACTATAACTAATATCATGAGCTTTATTAATACATTTCAATATATTTGAAACTTTAGGCTTTGCCTTATATGTTACATGCATGATTTTAATGATACAAATATTAATAGTATACATACATTTTCATGTATGATACAATATTTAATGATTATATATTGACACATATGATAACATTAACTTTTTTTTAGATGAGTGAATTTAAGGGCACATCCGTCACCTCAAAATGGGGTAATTTCACTAGAATTTTCATACATAAGATAATATTCTATGAGGATTAAAATTACTTCTAGATATAAAATATAGTTTCAAATAATCCATATTGTTAAAAATTTAATTATTGGTATATATTATGGGGGAATTGTCATTTATATGTATTCACATTATAGGAACATATTACAAATTCATACATTTTGGGTTTACATGTGCACAAGATTAAATTATAAAATATACATCTATATATAGTTAAAGATTTTAAATGTATAACATGGGGATAAGATATAAATTCATGCCATACTTTATATACTACTTATTATCGGAGGCCATGGTAGGAGCATGGATGTTATCCATTCTCTTTTGGTCATTCATAAATGATTTAAGAAGTAAAGTAACAATATAATTTATCAACCATTTGCAGTGGTTGATTTAGTTATTTAGATAATGCATATTGGATATTAAATTCCATTTAGTATTATAGCCTACAAATCCATTAAGGATTATAACCCATTTATATCCTAGGTCTCCAAAGAACAAAAAGAAAAATTAAGGTTTCTACATCTTTAATGGGTTATATTTTAGGTACATTATACGTTAAAAATGGGGACTGATCACCCTCAAATCACCATGGTAACAATAAAGGAACCAATCCCATCAAGTTCCACATGTTACACACCAATTATCTAATGATTAAATCAAGTATAATATTCAAGAAAAGTTACAATAAAGACACTAGTTTCACACATAAAGGTGTATTCCTTGTTCTTTAAAATATTTTTAAATTCAAGCTAAATTTAAGTTTTGAATTTCACATATAGACATTAAATAATTTTACATCATTGAATGATTTACTATGGAATATATTACACGTGTTTCAGTGAATTTTAGCTTATGATCTTTGAGAGAAAGAAAAAAGAAAATCGATATGGATATGGTTAAAAAACTTGTTTTGGTTGTGCATGCATTGAATCAAAGGATTGTGAAGAAATCCTCTTTATATTGGGAGGATGGCCTAAAAATAATACAACACTAAATCAAATGGTTGGCTAGATAGATAACTGAGTAGATTGCCTAGTGCTAACTAGGTCCTAGAAGTAAGATCTTCCTTGGGATTTGTCAATCCACACATTTTAAAAAATCAAGTTTATAAACATAATTATAAATTAACTGCACCAATAATCAAAAGGTAATAAAATTAAATACAATAAATGATTTATAAATAAATAGAATATAAATGACTAATATAGTGATAAGCAAGTCAATACTAGTGTTAAATAGGTCAAGTATACTTCATAAAATTAGGCAAAGGTTTGTGAATAGGTAGGAACACTAAAAACTAGATTTTTTTAGGGGTAAGAAGGTGAATATAACTTGTTTTTGTTTTCTACCATAGTGACCATCTATGGTTGAGGTGATCATCAGTTGTTAAGGTGACCATCGATGATTACTCTTTGTAGGTCTAGATTGGTAAATAACTAGTTGATGAGATCACAAATTTGGATTATGAGAGAGGGCTTGGTGCTACACTAATTACAAAATGGAAATAAAGTAAATGAATATTATATAACAAGTAATTATCTTGATCGAGGTTGATTGGGTGATTGATTGATGTGGTTAGCCTATTGGTGGATTCTAACATGATTTTGATAGACTAACGATACTTGACACTTTGGTAGAGTGGTGGAGGCAAGTTGGATCCTTGACATGATAGCTAGATCATTTTATTGATGATGATGATTGACCTACAAGACCTACAAAAATAAATTGTGGATTCATAAGCTCTTGATAATAATTGTTAAAGGATTTCACCTCCTTGCTCCTTTATTCTTATAGGCAAGGAAGGAGAGGTTCAATTCGAGGTTCAAATAAGATATATAATTATAATTCAATCATTAATGAATTTGAACATGGATGAAGACAAGTTAAATTTAAAAAATAAAGGTGGATGTTTGCATGTTGTTAGAAAAGGGTGAAGATGGGTAAGAAGGTTAGTTATCTAGGTGGTAAAACTGACCATGGTTGGGTTTGGTTAGGGGTCAAATTCTCAAATTGATCACAAGGGGGTAATAAGGTGGTCCAAGGTAATTTTGACATTCAGAATCATGGTGTGTAGATTTATGGTGTTTACACATGATTGAAGATTTTTCCCAAAGGAAATATGTATTGCACACACTCATATTTATCTTTCCTTTTACTCTAGTAATTTAATTTATATATTAAAAGGGAAAAAAAATTAGATACTAAAATTTTCTCATGAATACTTGATAATGTCAACTATAGCCCATATTTACCTTACTTGATGCAATCCCTTAAATTTATCCTATTTCTCCACCTCACTCTCTCTTAGGTAATTTTATAGGTCCATCCCTTCTAGTTTTTTGTTTTACACATATTAAATTATTATTAATTATTAAAATCCTCTCTATGCATATTTATAGACACTTCAAAATTATAAGATCAAAATTCACCTTTCTAAGTCATAATCAACTTGCACAAATAATGATTACTAGTCTATCTTGACCATTATGGGTTGATCCTAACCTTCACCCAAAAAAACTTTTTTTTCAAAATTTAATCCCTTATTTATAATTTTTCCCTATTTTAAGGATATATAGTATGAGGTTATACCCATTTGTATTTTTGTAAGTGCACATATAAGACACTTATTCTACTACTTAGAAACTTCACTATTTGGGAACACTTATAATATTTCACATTGAAAAAATATTTTCCACTCTTTCAAAATTCATTTTTACTCTCTTTAAATATACATTATCCAAGTCACAAGCCTATTTTATCTAATTCAAGTAAATAATTATCAAGTATTCAATCCATCTCTAGATACTGACATGTAGTAAAAGAACACTATCTCACTAATCCCTCTATGTGAGAGAACTATGTGGGATTGATTACCTGTTTGGATTACATTAAATACATAGATAGTGTTAAATCATCATGTGGGTGACTGGGGTAAATTCAACCCATTACACATCCCCTTATATTTTTGTATCTTTTTTATTATCAAAAAACCTTAATAGGATTTCTACCTTGAGTAGGTCATTTGTAGGTCATCTTCACTTAACTGAAGGTTAGAATTATGTATACAGTCTTATTTCAAATAGGTGAAGGTGACCACACCATCAATTTATTATTTTCTTACATAACTCAAGATTGACCCAAAGGGGTTAATAATGATAGTTGATCTTAACTATTTCGTATTAGTTCTAACCCATAATAGTGATAGTTGTTTTAGTTACACATGCATATTCATGTCTAAATTGATCATTTTAAGTAAATATGTATCAATACATAATAAATTTAATAGGTAGTGATAAATTAAGAATTCTTCTCTTCCTTTTACTTTCCATAGCTAACTTATTTCATTCATTTCAACTTCATCCATTTCATAATTTTGATTTCATTCTACTAGTTACAAGTCATTTACACCATTTTATACCCCTCAATTCATTTTATCTTAGTTATAGTTAATACACCAATTAATTCCAAGTTATAATAAAATGTGTATATGGATTATATATTAAATTATAATTTTTTTTTTGAGTTCACTAAAGTTAACTCCATGTAAATAAAAATCATGATCAAATTGGAATGAACAATGTTCATGCCCCCATCATAAAAACAATTTTTTGGTTATATAGTTTCACTCAATGTGGAATATAATGGATTATCAAAAGATAATGAATAATGTTCACACCCCCATCATGATTTTATATCTAATAAGTGTGAACTAGAATGAAAACCATTATCCATTCAATTATAAAGCATATTATTATGTATGTGCATGAACTAGTGTCTTACATCATGAATCTAAGAAAGTGTATATATGCATGAAATAGTATAATTCCCCCTAAATTTATGCCAATTGATATATAATTCTATACATATATGTGCTAAATTTTAAAACCTTTATCTCAAATGTACATGTATGTGAAAATTTATAATTTTTGTTGTTATAAATTATGTCCATATGCTCAAGTGTCCATAAAGTTAGCGCATATGCATGGAATAATCCCTTATAATATTTAACAATGTGACAATATATATCATTTAATTAAACCATATAATATATTTACTATTATGAATCTTTAAAATTTATACTTTGATTTTATTTTATTGTCATGAAGGCATATGTATCAATGGGAAGCCCACTATAATGCACCTTTTTTGGGATGAGAGATGTGTCATGTAATCCATTTGTATTTTAAAAAAATTTGTATCATTCCATGTATACATATATCATTATGTAATATCATGTGGACATGAAGATAATATGTCATCATAGTAATATGCATATAAATTAATACGTGTATGTAGCATATGTAATGTAGAGAATGTAAGTGTTATGTATAGATATGTGTATGAATGAATCACATGGTATAATGATGTATAAATAATATTAATCATGTTACCACTCAATATTAACAAGATAAAAAAATACAAGTGAAATAAATATGGTGTAAAAAATAAGGCCAAGGGCCTCAGACAATGGGATTTTTCTAAAAATAAGGGACATGAATGATGTCAGATCAAATAAGACTATGGGAAACACAAAATATATAATAAAAATGAACCTATAAAATAATATGGTAATAACATCAATCAATCATAAAATAAGGAACTAGTCTACAACATACATATGTATCGATCTCACATCATATATTAATAGAATATCCATGTATCATAATGTAAGATATGAGTAAGTAGAAAGGCATGTGTAATAAATATATGAAACTCAACATTGTATAATATTTCATAGAAATATATAACCTATAATAAATAAACTTTTGGAATAATATTCCCCTAATATCTATATGGCCGCTAGGTTGAGGAAAATACATCTATATGTCCATGTGTAGATGGTTGTTGATGTAAGTGTATCACAAGTAGTTATCAGTGTTTAAGAAACACAAATCATTTTTGGATTTATATAACCCAATTCATGAGTTATAGTTTGTGATAATACAATTGTCTATGGTGGAATAAAGGTAGAACAAGTGAATTATTTCAAAATATTAATAAAGTTTGGTTGTTGGGAGCAACCATGGATTACTAGTTAACATTTGAAAATGAGAGTAATCTAAGATAAATGAAGTAAAATATTCTAAAATAACTGAATCTAAGTCTAATCTAAGCTGAATATTCATAATGAAGTAAATATAAAGTGGATTGATAAAGGAAAAGGGCAAAAAGATAGGTAAGGTAGAGAAGAGATATATTCAAATTACTAATCTTTAACACATATATTAATGTAAATTTTAGATATCATCAAAATATGCACTTAAAACCAATATATAGGATGAAACATCATAAGCCCAAATCCTACTACACATTAGGCAAGCATATAAGGGAATGAAAGAATGCAAATAAGGACTTGGTTCACTTTAAACATATACCCCTATAAGTAAACAACATAAGCACATTCACATGAATGGTAAAGATAATGAAATGAAATAAAAAACCTTCATCCAACCTAGAATTATCTCAAGTTAACAAATTTTAATTTTAAAAAAGGGAACATAAAGAATCAACAATAACCATTCAAATCAAAATTGTAAACTATACAATTGAGAGAGAAGCCATGATAAAATCTACACAAACAAATGAGGGAAAATTTTATAATTCCTTGTTTGCATTAAATTTATCCAAAATTAGTATAAATTTATTGATCAAAACTCCCCCATTTTTTATAATGGGTAATACCTCTTTATATAGACAATTCTTGAGGTATGTCGGTTAATCATGTCAAATTTTAAGGATAGTTATCCTTTTACAATCATTTTAGAACATTTTAAACACTCGTAATGAATAAAATATAGGAATTGTGCTTTAAAAATTATGCATGCCTTTACAAAGTAGAATATTTTATTTTCAAAATATTACACATGTTAATTTACAAAAGGAATATTCTAAAATTAACTAGCTTGACCCTGAGGTCCATGAACTAATGAAGTGCCCGCTCATTATTATTTCAATATCTTTATTACCTTGTCATTTTTATCATATATTAACTTTAAAATGACAATAGGCTCCATGAGGAGTCCATCCTCCTGATTTTCTAGGTCTCTAAAGTATTTATCTTCCCTTTCCATGGCTTCTTTAACACTTCTTACATTTTTTATTCTTTCTTTCCGTATTTAGGATCGTATCCAAGATCCTATTGTTGTCATCCTTAGTCCTTCCTTGGATTTGTTTTCTTACTTCATGCATAACTTGAGTAGCTCTCAACTTCAATTCTTCATCAATGATTAGCCATGTGGGGTTGAGACTAGTGCAATTTTTGATCATGCTATCATGTATCACTTCTATTCTATCTACAATTACTTGTTATCTTCATGAATTTCCTCTAGGTACTTGGACCATTTACCTAGATCCTTGATTTTGTCCACCAATATTTTCATGGCCATATTTAGGTGAGCCAAGCTAATTGTGTCAAAGCTAGGAATTTAATCCTTTGTTAGGATATTGATCAAATTATGTACTTTGTTGCTTGATCTCTATCATTGGTGAACTATATTTTTGGCCTCAATTCTATACTGACTCACCACATTATATCTATATTTCATTAATTTCAAAGAGTTGAATATACCAAACAAACAGGCTTTAAACATCTTTATCATGGACTTTGGTACTGATAAGATAGCTAGGTTTTCCAAATTTTCTTTTTATTATTGCATCCATTTGATGGAGTATTGAAATTATTTTGATTTTGTTTAGGCTATCTCTTAGAATATGGGACTCTCAACAAGCATATCTCCTCCCACTAGAGTCAAATTAGTTAATGGTTCTAATTTTTAAAAAGGAATCTCCTCTCCACCAACCATGACTTTTTTATCTATTATTCTCTACAATCTAGTTGTCTTGGGGTCAAAATTGACACCAACTAAATATTTTGTTACCTATGGAGATGGGATCCCCATTTGTGTTCCACTTAACCCTCTTAGAGTATCCAACCTTCTCTCATCTTCTTCTTGCAAAATCACTATCTAAGGCTTCACTTCTTGGTGTACGATAATATGGATAGACTTCATGATCTCCAAAAGATGACGTGTAGTAGGCACTATCTATATTTTGGGTCCATAAATAAACCACTCTAGAATGGTTGGTAAATAAATCAAATTATATTCACTAAATAGGTTACCTTCACCCAAAGGAGGAGTGAAAGTCACCTTGGGATTTTTTGTCTTTACTAGAATAATGGCTAGCTCAATCTTTCTCTTTAGAGGGGTGGCAATAGGAACTAGATCCAATACTTCCTCTTTTCTTCCTTTGTTTCCTCCATTTATTCATCATTTTATTCATAGGAGAGTGATAAAATTTTGAGAGCATCCTCTATAGCTTCATCAAGGTATAATGCTATCATATGAATCTCTTCCATTGGTGATATTTATTCCTCTATTTGGGATAAAGAAGATGTAATCTCATCAGGCCTTCTTTCCTCTTTTCTTTGCTCCATTTTTATCTTATGTTTTTGCTTTGTTTTGGGTTGAGATGATGGAGGCTTAGTTGTTTTACTTCCTACCAAATGATACTGCCTAAGCCCAAGTTGGCACTTATCATCTCCTTTCTAGTTCCTCTCTAGTATAGGCTATGGTCTAAGGTTATGCTCCTTTAACCTCCTTATGAACATAAATTAGCTAGATGCCTTGGTATAAATAGGGTTGAAAGCACTAAGTTGATGATCATAGGGCACATAAACATACCCTTCATTTTTAAATGCTCTTTAACCCTTAGACAAGGGTCCCACTACCTTAACTCATTAATTTGTAGTTTGAAGGATATTGTTGCCTAGATCTTGATTTAATGTTCTTCCATTGTTTGAATATATTCATCCCAATAATTATTGGGAGTCTATGGAGGAGTCCTTTCTTCTTAGTCTTACATAGACCATCAATGCTATAGAGTAACTGATATGCTTCTTCTTACTTTGTTAGATTATTAGGGACATAAATGATTAACTTGAGTGGTTAGATATGAATTATTCAATTATGATGATTTTACAATCTAGATACAACCAAATATCTCCCATTGTCTCAACATACATCTTGAATAGTGGGTTGACCCTTTCCATGGGATTACTATTTATTGCCTCACTAAGGGCTAGATAGATGCAGTAAAAAATGAATTGAATGTGATCTCTATACTTGAATATGTGTAACTTTAAGTAATATTATGGAACTATCTATGCTCCACTAGGTGACCATTACCTTAGGTTGGGAATCTTTGTTTTGGCATAGAGAGCATCCAATACATATTAAATCATGTTGAAATGGGTTCTCTTCTTTTAATTGATTGTAAAAATCTATCCACTCAAAGAGATGCAGATAATTTCACCTAAAGTAGGGGTTATCTAATTTTAAATAATGAAATAGACTATAGGTACCTAGACCTAGTCTACATAAGTAGTAATTGCATTCCCAGACAATCTATTCATCATGGTCATAATCATCGTAATTATAGTCTATAATTAGCCAATTGGGATGTTCTTATTGAAGTCTAAAAAGACCTGGTTCCTAGAATATAGCCACAAGGCTATAATTTCTTTCAAATTGTTCTTTTGGGCTTGAGCATTGATTTAAGGTAGGTAAACTTAGGGTTTGGCAAATTTATAGTAGTTTTCAAATGCTACAAGAAAAATATAGGCTATATTTTTATGAGTGTGTTGATTGATTAACCAATGTTTATCTATTTTTCCATCCTCAAAAATTGAAGCAAGGATATTGATGTAGTGTAGTACCTTAGGTTTTGTTTTTGTATAATTTAGGCCCATTAGTTTGATTAAGACTATGTCATAGTATAATCTCTTGGCAGATACATTCTTATCTTCTTCTTAGTTGATGGGTTACTAGTTCTTGATGGTCCAAAACAAGTTTGAATTTTTTTTGTCTTTGATATTTATAAAAGTGGAATACAAATTTGTATCTTTTAAAATCACACCCTTTACATATATGCTTAAATATAACTCCACAAATTAATTTAAAAAAAACCTTCCTAGTTACCATGGTTGTAACCTAATCAAATTACCTACTAGTGGACTGGAATTTGATTCTAGATTGAATTATACTTGCACAAATGATACTTTACTTTTGTTTGGCTCATTTTCAATGATCATAGGGTAAAATTAGGGATTTTATTCATTCCAGGGATTTCTTAAAGGTCTTTATAGAGCTTTAACAATGGAATTTATTTGAATTATGTGGGCTTTGTGACTTAGATTTTGATCAAATTTGCACATTTATACCTTTGCCTTTCTAGATCCACAAAACCTTTTAAATTGATGTGTATGTCAATGTGGAATTGTCATGTCATTCTATTTATTAATTTTTAAAATGTGATCATTGCCTCGAGGACATATGTTAATACCTCATTGGGTCTAGATCTTTGAAAAGTCCACCTAGGATTGTACCATTAGATCTGCTTGCATGAATCAATATAGTTCATTGATCTTGATTTTGGAGGTTTTATGTCATAGGCTTCAATTTTATATTCCTCATAGTTTTAACAGTTTTCAATTCCACATTCATTCTAATTTTCATTAAGATGTTAACATTGATCTTGCACTATTGATCTTGATTACATAGATCAATCATGCTTCATCTATTTTTATCCATTGGGTCATGTCCCTCGATCCATGCACCACTGGATCTCTAGTACGGTTCCTAAAACGGAGACACTTTTCACCCTCTCACTCATACTAGATATTTATTGATGTTTTGACTTAATATGAATCATCAATCAAAATATGTAAATTCAACCATGTATTGTTCTTCAGAAACATGTTTGAGATTTAATTATGAGCTATGAGCTTGACACATATCACTTCCTCACTTGCTCTGAGTTCCTTTAAATTTTTAATGTTGATCTTGCACCATTGGATCCTCTTTGTTTGATCCAACATGCACTAATGAATCCAAAAGCTTGACTAATTAACTTCATACACACTGTTATATCTATTTTGCCTGATCGAACATGCACCATCGAATGCTATAGTCAATAAAATAAAGCAAGTAGGGTTCATGAAATATAGATACTAATGTTAATAAACATGAATAAGGAATTAATATAAAATACAAGCTATGTTTTAAACAAATATAAAGTGTTTCTATGTTTTTTTCAAACATCAAAACATATCCATGATGTATGTGTGCTTTGATTCCAATTATTTATTTCCATAGGATTCAAATAACAACTTC
This sequence comes from Torreya grandis, assembly GCA_037957365.1. Taxonomy (NCBI): domain Eukaryota; kingdom Viridiplantae; phylum Streptophyta; class Pinopsida; order Cupressales; family Taxaceae; genus Torreya; species Torreya grandis. Next base: position 104,553 of record JARHVA010001672.1, on the reverse strand, counting down.
TAAATTCATGACCTTGATCATTAATATTGACTTATATCATATTTAGATGTTCATTAAGAATCATGATTTATCCCAAAGAAGGTTTGGGCGTTGTTCTACTACTAGCCAGGCATCCATATTTGATAGAGATACCTTGGCTCCATTCAAGGACTTGATCCATTGATAGCTAGGCATCCATAGCCATAGTGGAGATTACCAGAATCACCTTTGTTTCAAAATATTTTGAATTCTACACTAACGCTCTTATTTTTGAATTATTCTAAGATATGGTTAGCTTTGTGACAAAGGTTGGGAACTATATTAGCTAGGTTTTGGGATTTGGTCAAATGATTAATTTTTTTTAAAAAAAAAACATACTTGGTTAAAAACTTTATCCTAGGTAATTAATTTTTTTAAAGTGAAAATGTGAATTTGTCTTAATAATTTAAATTTTAATATTACATAAGCAATAGTAACCAAAATTAGAATTGGATCAAGAATAGGGTTTAATATTTTAGGAAAAACCAATCTAGATATTAGTATTTACCAATTTCTCTAAATTATAGCATTAAGATCATTCAGGATCCATTATCAACCATTTAAAGAGTTCATACATGCATTCTTAATTTTTGGAGTTAATTTTGAGAAATTACATGCATTTTATCTTATGGAATGTCATGAAAAGACTTTTTGAAAGCAGGGAACAAAAAAAATGAAAGGAAACACAACATGCAAACAAACAACAAGAAGCAAACAAATACTTACATGCACTATGCACTATGCACAAGTAGGAAATAGTAAAAGAAACCTAATATATGCCCATATATAATAATATTATCTAGTCTTATAGGTTACTCCATGTGGTATTGAGATGGGGTACTAGAGAAGTAGTTCTTGAGATATTTCCCATTAGTTTTCAATGTGAACTTTACTCCTTGCAAGTCCTTGAGATTGAAGGTGTTGTTTCTTAGTATTTAAGTAATTTGATAGGGGATAATCCATAAAGGTGTGAATTTTCCATGCTTTCCCTTAGGTTTAGATACTTTGTACTAAATAATAACTAAGTCTCCTTTTCTAAACACCTTGATTTTAGAATATTTATCAAACCATCTCTTCACTATGGTTTGATGTTTGATGTCTACTAAATTTGACCAAAGCTTCCTCTCTTGCATAAAATTGTAAGTTGGAATCTTGGGTGTGATGGTGAATACATGTTATTCACCATATATAATTAGAAAAATTGATGCATTTAGATCCTGATTCACTCTTTTTCTATCAACCCAAAGGGCATACTCGATTAACTTATGCCAATATTTTGGTTTATCATCAACATACTTTCTAATAGGTTTCATCAAATTTTTATTGGTTGACTCAGAAACCCCATTACTTTGGGGGTAATAGTTTGATGAAAACTTGAGAACAATGTTGTTTTCATATGCCCACTCAATCATATGAATGGATATGAAGGCAAATCCATTATCACAAACTAGAGATACTATTGTTATAAATCTTGTACATATGTTCTCTTCCAAGAACTTTATCACATCCTCAGTCCTACATTGTTGGGTTATTATTGCCTCCTTCCATATAGTTTAGTAGTCAGTAACATGAGCACATGCTTATGTCCTTATGAATAATTAAAGCTAATGACCCCCATAAAATCTAATCCCCATTGGCAAAAGGTTTATCAATCATCACTGGCCTTAATGGCATGGCTACTTTAGGCTCTTTTGTGTTGAAAATTTGGAAATAATGACGCTTTCACATTCTTATGAGCATATTTGAAGATATTAGGCTAATATTAACTAGCCCTGAGGATCTTATGTGTTATTGTCCTTCCTGGTGGGTGTCCACTTCCCAGCTTCTCATGGAATGTGTTGATCGAATTTGACTTTTAGGTCAAATTGGGATGATTTTAGGTAAAAATATGACTTCAAGGTGTTTATGGGTCTAATATATCTTGTAATAGAATATATTATATGACAATTTATGTCATTTAATGATACATTAGCCTTGTTCATTAGTCTTCTTAAGCCATTGTCTTTATGAGTCATTTTAAGGGTCAAAATTGAGCATTTAATGAATTTTGTGGATTTATAGGGAACTTTGAAGGTTATAAAAGGTTCTCACATGTTTTGAGTCCTATGGAGTCTTTGGTAACTATTACTAACTAAAAATTGGCAAGTTCCTAAAAAAAGGGCGATTTTCTTGAAAAACATGAACATTTAATGAGGTGTACAAAATTTTATGGCCTCCTATAATTTTGGAAATTTCAAGAATTACCCTTAGTCTTCCATACACTAACTTTAGTTATCAGTTTGATCGTAAAATCCAAAAAATGAAGAAAACTTCTTATCTCTCCTTCCACTAGGCTTGGCAAGCAAAAGTAGTCTTTAAGTTTGTGCTTAGTACGGTTAGCATGAGAGGTTTTAGGGAAAATAATATTGGGGGTGTATTATATACTCAGTTATATTAAATTTAACATTTTATTTTAGATAAATGGTGGTCTTAGATTTATTAACTATCCCTAAGAAGTTGAACTTACCAATTTGCTTGTTAATTTATGCACCCCATAGGTTTTGATCTTTTATAGATGATTTTGTATGATCTAGATATTGGTGTTTCTTATAGATTATTTTAAATTTATCCTAAAATTATCCCAATTCTTGGTTTAGTGTTTCAATGTGTTTGTATATGCAAATCATCTCATGTTGTAAGAGGATACACCATTATGTGTTATAATTACTCTTGCACCATTTTCAAGGTCTTCAAGTTTTGATCATGGTTCTAGAGGGTTGTGATATTTTTATGATAATGTTTTACATGTATGATAAACCCATAGACTTTTATATTATCTTCAAAAGAAACATTCTACATAAAATTTTGTCACAAGCACTATTCAGTAAATCTGATATATGAATATCATACAAGTTAGTTAGGTACCTATAAGAGATCTAAATGTTGAAAATGAAGTGTGAAGACTTATTCCAGTCTTTTAATCACATTTATATTTCATGTTATCATCATAAAAGGAAATTAATTGGCATGGAATGTATTTTCCTTTAATACATGGTTCCAACTCACTATCTACCAACACATTAGAATATTCACATACAGGAGTCTTAGAAGATGATGCCATGCTATGGTGGGAGCCTTTGTAGTGACTTAAATCCCTTAGAAGGTGTTAGGAGTGAATTTTTAAATTTTTATATTGGTTCATAACTCATGAAAACTTGAAAATCATGCACACTGTCCACTTCATGTTTTTTTGCCTATATATAATGACCACCTAAAGGTAGCCTATTAGAAGGTTAAATATCTAGGTCAAGGGTTGAAACAAGATTTTGAAACATTTTTAGAATTACAAACATATAGTGTTGACCATGACATGGTTATTTTTGGGTCATGTTATCAAATTAAGGTTGAAAACCATGTTCAAAGGACAAATGATTGAGTTTAGAGCTTCTTTCCCTAAAATGAAGAAATAGAGGTCCCAACACTTTTTTTCAAGGGAAAAAGATAGGGTTATCATGTGATTTGAAGCTTATAAATGTGTCTACCTAGTATCCCCTAAATATAATAATATATATGGAATTTTTTAGGGGAATATGACCCAGGGAAGATAATGCTTGAGAATCCCAAAGTTGCTTGCAAATATACTAAATTCTTGCATAATCATCTATAGGTTTGACCCAAATGAGACCATTTTTCACATAGGGTTACAAACTATACCATTTACAACATGTTTTAATGATTATTAATGATTTAAAGGATCAATTTTTATCTAAAATATTATCAAGAGGACAACATATAGTGTTTAGACCCTAGAGACACCTACAAGTGTGTCTAAATTTAAATATCCTCACCTATAGTAGTAGCGAAGTGAATGATTGTTTAAGAGTGATAAATAAAGAAGGTAAAAGCTATGAAGTTTAATTTTAGTGTTTTTATAGGGTAATATGTTTAAATATAATCAAATTAAGTTGATATGCATGATTTCCTCCCCAAGATGGACCTACAGGGGTCTCTTCTTTGGGAAAACATCCACCTCCAACACTGTGAGACCATATGTCATCTTTGAAGGAAGTTTTACATGGAGACACCAATTGTTTATAGGAATAATGATCCTAATACCTATGTTAGATATAAAAGTCATTTCAAATTGTTTCCAAATTTGATTCACTACTATAATACTCTTTATTTCCCTAAGATTGGTATCTACAGTCAACCATATATTGCCATTTCCCAAATAGTGATTGTTTTAGGTCTTTGACATAACAATACATGCCATAGGTGACTCAAGGAACTATGAAATATGATTTAAGGTTTCAAAAAAATATTATATAAATTTAGGTGGCCCTAAATAAGTTATTTACACCAACAAGTATGTTTTAAAGGCTTCAACACAATCAATTACCTATGATTGATCTTATGAGCATTTCAATCTCCAAAGTGATGATCTAGCCAAGTACGGTGAGTGAAAAAGCTCAATTCACCAGTAAAATATCTTTTATGGTTTTAGGAGAAAATAAAAATTGTGTTGAAATCCTAATTCATTCAAAAGTACACCTATAGGAGTGGTACCTTGAGTAGGACATCATCAAAGTTTGCATATACAGTCTTGAGAGTTCAAGTTGTGGAAAAGAGTATGTGAATATTTGAAGTGATAATTAGACCCAGGGCACACTCATCATGATACCCATGACCAAAATATATCCTCATATCTTCAAAATTTTATAAAATAACAACCCTAACCATGCATCATATAGTCCGGTAAGGAAATCCTACATACAATCTTGATTGAGAGAAGGGTATAAGGATTATGAAGGGGTTGGAATGATAAATAATACCTATGAAATCATTATTTGGGACAATTATTACCTATATATGATATATTTAGTCTAAATAAATCTAACAAGATCTCTAAATAGATAAAACATAGTCGATATAAGGATACCTTAAACACAGTCTTTGACCATTAATCTATTTTGGTTTTTGAAGAGTTTGAAGGAAATTTTAACCTAATGGATAGATGAGTTTTTATTTAGGATGTATCCAAAACTTTTATAATCAATTAAAATACCCATGTTTATATGATGAAATAGGGTATTTCCCTCTATTTTGTCTCAAATAGAGGGCATTCCCCTTTAATGCAAACCCTAGAAGTTTTGGAAAAGGATGGTAAATGCATGGATAAGGAGATGTTTGGACATTTAAAGAGGGATTTATAAGATATATGACACCTATTCAAACATTTAAAATTAATCAATAAGGGATAAATCTTAACAATGTGTCCTAGTTCATTAGGTTTGCAAGCAAGCCTAGTAAGTAAAATTAAGGCCTAAGAACCAAATGGAGAACCATTTTCATTTATAGTCTAGATTGATCATTATATCCTATAGAGGCATGTTTATGGGATAAGTATATATGTTTTTTTATATATTATTATGCAAGGATAACCATAAAATTCCATTTTGAGCTCTAAGGTGTAGTCAAGCTAACTAGGCACGGTGAAGCCTAAAGTCCAAATGGGAGGCCATTTGTATTTATAACATGAGATATGCTTCCTAGCATATTGGATAATTATTAAATGGTAATTATAGGTATGTGAAAGATTTAATATTAAATAAAAACAAGGAAAGTTAATTTTGGCCCAAAAACAACTCAAACTTATGCAAAATGTGAAAACAAGCTTGATAGGAGAAGTTTGGAAGCTTACATATTTCATGAGGATTTTCATGGAGGTCTAATAAGATGTTTGGAAGTATTATATAGGTTCATTAAACACCTTCTTATAGAATTGTTTGGCAAATTCAATGTCATATTTTTATGAACAATGCTTAAGAATGAAAACAAACGTAAAACCCTTACAAACCCTCAATCAAGAATAATTTTAGTAAATAATAGAGATAATTCACCAAAATGAAATATTTTTTACATAATTATGGTTGGAGATTATATATGTCTCATCCAGGCTCCATACCATCAAAATTAGATATACAAAATCTATGCAGGCATGGTTTAATTGACTATTTTACGTATTTTGTAGGCTACAAGAGGTTTTAAGAGATGAAATCAAGTTTGTTTAGAATATTAGGACTTATAATAACTCCATATCACCATATAATTCTTTTAAAAAAATTTTAAATTTGAAAATAATATATCTCACCTTGGCCAATCAAAACTGGCATATTGGACAAGCTAGTGAGAATGGTGGAAACTTCAAGTGGGGTGATTTTAAGGTGTGCCTTATTATTATAAAGACATGGAGGGTATTGAAACTTGTCATCCACTCCATATTACATACTTCATGAGAAAATAGCCAAATTTGATGCCAAGTGTGCAAGGTACATGAAGGAGGATTTTTTTGGACTACAGATGATGATAGCTCATTCTAAGAGTTTTCTAATGAGTAGGACTAAAACCAATGCATAGAGAGGCATGCATGAAATCCTCCAATCTCATTATAATCATTAGACCTATCACTAGTCAGTTTTAGGATGTTCAAAAAAGGAAAATCATGAAGGTAGTTTTTTTAAGCCAATAAAAGGAGTTTCATGCCGCTTTGCAAGAGTTTTATGACTTAGATGGACACTCAAGCTTCCTAACCTTGTGTGGTTCATCCCACATCCTATTATCATGAATAAATAATTGATTCTCTTAGCTTGAAAAGTGTTCTTGTGACCCTTGGACTTATCTCTTCCTTTCTCTCTCTAAAATTCTATATGATCTACCATTTTCAGCCTTTGTAATCTAATACCACACCGGGTGTGATGAATCCCTACTTATTTTGACATTGTAATTACCTTAGATAATAAATTGAATTTGATTTTGAGTTAATTTATCAGATTTTAAAAGTGTGTGAAGAGATTTATGGTGAATAGTTAAGAGATATTTACATATGCTTACTTTCTCTCAATCCTTTTATGTTTGATTCAAGTGATTCCATGCCTAACAAGTCATATGAAGTGTTGTTAAATTTATGTAAATTTTTTTAAGTGTACAAGAAAGTATTAGAATTTATAAAATGATATATATTTCCACTTACCTTGGATAATATTCATGTAGGTAGCATTCATATTGAAATACTTATGTTAGTGCATTATAGGACTCTTAAATCTATGTTGTATGCCTTATCTCAAAGTGATGGAGTAAAATAGTCTTATGGAAAAAATATTGGTGCATCACCTCCTGGAATAGGTTTTATTTCATGAAAAATATATCCATTTTCTCCATAAACAATCAGTTAGTATAGGTGAAAGCATTTCAAGTGACATCTAGGGAGCTATCCCTTCATCTAGAGATTCATCTCACCAAATTTACTATCCACACCAAGTGATATTTTTCCATTATGCCACTTGTTATAAGAGAGCTAAGGAATATACTCAAAGGTTTAAATTTCAAGTGACAATAGTTTTTGACATGCCTAGTGGGACTCTTAGTCTAAGAGGTTGAAATATTTTTGGTGTTGTCTTTAAATAATCAACCTTTGGAGGCATTTATCTAAGCATCAATGGTGACTCCAAAGTTAAATAAAATAGTCAAGTATCCTAGGTATTCCTTTTGAATATTATTTATGATCATTCCTTATGTTATTTCTTGCTAATGAAGTTATATGGCTAACCTTAGTTTTGAGTTTTGTCTTACATAAGTTGGTGAGACATTTCAAGCTTGTTCCATTCCCTATCAACAAGAGAAAGTTATTAATTGTCCCATTCAAGAAGAATACTTGTGGGATTCATATAAACCTTCATTTACCTCTCCATATGTACACCATGTTGTTGGACAAACCTATGAGTAGGGCTACTAAGAAACCTATCAAGAAACACGTCTCTATCAATCCAACTATGAGCTCTATCCTTCATACTATGATGCCTATCAACCTCAAGAGTAATCCTATGAGTATTGTCAAAATAAATTATAGGTTTCCATGTATTACACACAATAAAATCATTGGAAAGGTGTAGCTCCTACTTATGTGTTTGTTTCTCTTCCTACTCAACCCAAGAATTTAATTCCTTATGAGCTTACTAGTTCTTTTATTTTTCCCAAATCCACTCATAAGCCTTCTCGTATCCCTCACACTCCATCTCAAATTCATAATATTTTAACTACACCTCATATTATATCTCCTTCACATGCTCTCATCTATAAACCTCCCACCTCACCCCTTCTTCAAGAAGAGCCTATCTTGAGAGAAGAAAGTGAAGAAGAGCAAGCTTACTTAATGATTGATCAAGAGTATCTCATGAGTGGGTATGATCAAGAGATCATCATAGGGATTCTTCTTAGTAAATAAAAGGATAATCACAAGATTTTTCCTCCTTATTTGAAGGGATGTGTATCCATGAGGAATGTGGCCAAGACCTTAAAAAGGAGGTGTTTGACCATTCAAAAACTGGGGTGGAGTGTACTAGCAATAATTAAGGTCAAATCACTTCTCAAGAAGTGGTAATCCTAAGATTTTTTCATGAGACTAAGGAAGAGGAAATAACCCTTGAAGTTTAAATTCATTAGGAATAAGATTTATGGTAGAAGTTCAATGCCATATGCAAAGAATTTGATAGGTTAGGTAAAGTTTTTTGTTCTAAAAAAGATTTCATAGATAATGACATGTTTAATAGTGAATCTAAGCATGATATTGAGTGTTATATCAAACATGAGGATGAAGTTCTTTCTGCTGATCAAAATCCTATTGTCATGAAGCCATTTAATGATGCTAGTGTACAAGAAGTTGTAGACGTGGATAATGATATCAAGACTAAAAATATTAACATATTATCAAATTTTTACATCAAAGACAAATTTCATGAGAAATATTTGGATAGAAGAGGAGTTCATTTCCTTGGTCAACCTATATGGATCTTATTGGTTCTAATTGAACCTCATGCCAATGAAGTTTGGAAACACCATGCAAAAGGAGGAGGAATCAATGCTAAAGGACAAAAGAATACATCTCTCACTAAATCCTTCATGTTATGAAGTAAGAAAGGTTTCAAACTTCCCATTTGATCCAAGAGGGACTTTTTAACTTATGTTAATTAGTGTTTGAGTTAGTTGTTTAGTTTGGTGTGTGTGTTCCATAAGTGTTCATGAAACACAAGTGTGTCTTGCTTAGTTTCTTGTCTTATGTGTTTCTTCTTATTATTTTTCCTTGTGTTTTTTATGTTTTCAATTCAAGGTATGTGTAAAAATTCATGTAAATTTGAATCCATATCCCAATGGACTTATAAGGCTACTGGTCTAGTTAGTATATCAAGCATACTACCCCTATTAGTCACCTATTTAGTGACCAAATTTGACTTTTTCGTCAAATTGGGACCCCTATAGGTAAAAAATTGACTTTTAGGTGTTCAAGGATCTAATATATCCTGTAATAGGATGTATTATATGTAAAATTATGACATTTAATGATACATTAGCCTTGGTCATTAGTCTTATTAGTCAATTTGTCCTTTTGAGTCATTTTGAGGGTCAAAATTAAGCATTCAATGACTTGTACAAATTTATAGGGAATTGTGAAGGTTTTGAAATATTATGTCACATTCCATGTGTCCTAGGGATCCTTTGGTAATTAATACTAACTAAAAATTATAAGTTTCTTAGAAAAAGGGTAATTTTCTTGAAAAACTTGAGCATTTAATGAGGTGTATGGAATTTTAAAGCCTCCTAAAATTTGGGGTATTTAAATAATGTCACTCAGTATTAAATACACTAAATTTAGTGATCATTTTAATTTTAAACTACAAAAAATGAAGAAAACCACTTATCTTTCATTCCACTAGGCTTGGCAACCAAAAAAATCCCTGAGGTTTGTGCTTAATACAGTTAACATGAAAGGTTTCAGGACAAATTATCTTGGGGATATATTATAAACTAAATAAAATTAAATTTTGTGTTTTTTGTATATTAATGGTGGTCTGAGATTTATGAACGATCCCTAAGAAGTTGACCTTCCCAATTTTCTTATTAATTTGTACACCTCATAGATTTTGATCTTGTTTGGATGATTATGTATAATCTAGTAGCTAATGTTGCTTTAATATGAGTTTCACTTCCTAATCAAATTATGACAATTATTTTTTTAGTGTTTTAATGTGTTTTTATATGAAAATAATCTCATGTTGCAAGAGGATACACCATTCTATGTTATAGTTAGTCTTGCACCATTTTCAAGATCTTCATGTTTTGATCATGGTTCCCTAGGGTTATGATAGTTTCACTATAATTGTTTCCATGTATTATAAAACCTTAAACTTTCATATTATCATCCAAATTAACTTTATCCATGATGTTTTAGTCATAAGCACCATTCAATCAATCTATTATATGACTATCATACTAGTCAATTAGGTGCCTATAGGAGATCCAAATGTTGAAAATGAAGTATGAAGAATTATTAAACTATTTAAATCACAATGAGGTTTACTTTTATCATCATAATAGGATATTAATTGGCATGTAATGGATTTTCCTTTAATACATGGTTCCAACTCATTGTTTGCCTGCACATTATAATATTCACATACAAGAGTCTTGGTGGATGATGTCATGCTATGGTTGGAGCCTTTATAGTGAATTTGATCCATTGGAAGGTGTGAGGACTGAATTTTAAAATGTTGATATTGGTTCAAAACTCATGAAATATTGAAAATCATGTTCATTTTTGACTTCATACTTTGTTACCTATATATAGTAAATGGCCACCTACAGGCAGCCTAACATAAGGTTAAAGATCCATGTCAAGTGTTAAAAGAAGATTTGAAAACCTTAATTTAAGTTCCAAAAAATAGTGTTGACCATGATAGGCCTATTTATGGGTCATGTTAGCCAATCAAGGTTGGAAACCATGTTCAAATGAGAAATGATTTAGTTTAAAGCTTCATTCCCTAAAATGAAGAAATATAGGTCCTAACACTTTCTGTCAAAGGAAAACAATAGAGTTATCAATGTTTTGAAGATTATAAAGATGTATAACTATTATAAAATACATAATACAATAGATATTAAAGTTTTTATTGGAAAATTACCTAGGGAAGATAGTGTTTGAGAATCCCAAAGTTGCTTGCAAAGATATTGAGTTCCTACATAATCATCTACAAGTTTGACCCAGATGAGACCCTTTTTCACCTAAGGTTACAGAATAGACCATTGAAAACATGTTTGAATGGTTTTATATGTTTTAAAGTATCAATTTTTATCTAAAATATTATTAGGAGGAGAACATATGGTGTTTAGACCCTAGACACACCTATAGGTGTGTCTAACTCTAGAAATCCTCAACTACAATAATAAGGAAGTGAATGAGTGTTTAGGAGTGATGAATCAAGAAGGTAAAGGATTTCAAGGTGTATTTGGGTGTTTTTATAGGTTAATATGTTTAAATATCATAAAATTTAGTTGATATGTAGGATTTACTCCCCTAGATGCACTTATAGGGGTTTGTTCATTAGGAAAACATCCACCTATAACACTGTGAGACCATATGTCATATTTGAAGGAAATTTTACATGAAGACACCAATGTTTGATAATATTAATTATCATAAATAATATTTATAAAAAATAAATTTTAAATTGTTTACAAAGGTTATTCATGCTTATAATACTCTTGTTTTCTCTAGGATTGGTAGCTACAGTCAACTGTATGCTGGCAGTTCCCATATGGTGATTATTGTAGGGATTTGACATAGAAATACATGCCATGGGTGATTAAATGAACTATTAAATGTCATTTAAGGTTTAAATATAACCTTATATCAATTTTATAATCTCTAAATAAGTGATTTATACCTATAGGTAGGGTCTAAAGGCTTCAACACAATTAGTTACCTATGACTGATCTTATGAGATTTCAATATCCAAAGTGACTATCAAACAAATTAGGGTGAGTGAACCAGTTAAATTATATTTTATAGTGTTATGAGACATAAAAATTGTGTTTAAATCCTAATTCATACAAAATTTCACCTATAGTAGTGGTACTTTGAGCAGGACATAATCAAAGTTTGCATACACAATCTTGAGAGTTCAAGTTGTGGAAAAGAGTATGTGAAGATTTGATGTGATTAAAAGACAAAACATACACTAATAATGATATAAATTACTTAAATAGGTCATAATATCATGTAAATTTTATAAAAAGAAAAACCCTGACCATGCATCATATAGTCTACTTAGGAGATCATGTAGATAGTCCTGACTGAGAGAAGGGTATAAGGAGTATGAAGGGGTTAGAATGATAAATAATACCTATGAGATCCTTATTTGGGAAAATTATTATCTAAAAATTATATCTATAGTGGAAATAAATCCAAAAATATTTCTAAATAGATAAAATATAATCCATATAAGGTGACCCTGCACACAATCTTTGACTAGTAATTTGTTTTGTGTTTTGAAGAGTTTGAAGGGTATTTTTACCTAATGGAGGGTTATTATTTTATGTATGATATATAAAAAAAAAATTTAATCCCTTGAAACATCCACATTTATATAATTAAATAAGGGGATTATAATTTGTTTTGTCTCAGATAGAGGGCACTTCCCTTTAATGCAAACCTTGGCAGTTTTAGAAAAGGATGTTAAATACATGGATAAGGAGATTCTTGGACATATTAGGAGGGATTAATAAGATATATAACACATATTTATAAATATAAAACCAGGTAATAATGGGTTAATATTAATAGGGTGTCCTAGTTCATTAGGTTTGCAACCAAGCCTAATATGGAGAATTACGGCCTAAGAACTAAATTGTGAACCATTTTAATTTATATTATATATTGATAATTATAACATATATAGGAATTTTTATTGGATATATATATATATATATATATATATATATATATATATATATATATATATATTATTATGCAATGGTAACCATCAAAATGTTATTTTTATCTCTAAGGAGCAATCAATCTATAACTAGGCATGGTGAAGCTTAGAGTCCAAATGCGAGGTCATTTGCACTTCTAACATGAGATATGATTCATATACTATTATTTAATTATAATATGGTAGTTACAGGTATTAAAATACTTTTTTGTTGTATAAAAACCACAAATAAAGTCAATTTTGGCCCAAAAAAAATAATTCAAACTTGTAAAAAATGTCAAAACAAGCTCAATAGGAGAAGTTTGGAAGCTTAAATATTTCATGAGGTTTTGCATGGAAGTGTAATATATTTGGAGGTGTTAGATAGGGTCCTTAAAAACCTTATTATATAATTTTTTGGAAAATTCAATGTTAATTTTTTATGAAGAATGCTTAAAAGTGAAAATAGACCTAAAACCCTTACAAACCATCAATCAAGACCAGTTTGAGGAAATGAGAGAGTTAATGTACTAAAATGATATATTTTGTATATAATTATGATTGGAGATTTTATAAAACTCAGAAAATCTCCATACCATTAAAATTAGTTGTATATAATCTATACGAACATGATACAAATAGGGTTTTATTGATTATTTTGTGTGTTTGTAGGCTACTAGAGGTTTCAAGAGATTAAATCAAGCTTGGGGGGAATATTAAGATTTTTAATAACTACCTATGTAAATTTTATTACTTTAAAAAACTTATAAGTGTGCAAATAATAGCTCTTATCTCAGCCATTCAAAACTAGCATATTGGACAAGCTAATGGGAAAGGTGGAAAACTTTAAGTGGGGTCATTTTAAGGTGTGAATAATGATTCTAAGGTGATGGAAGGTATTTAAAATTTTAATAAACTATATCCTATTGATTTTCATGAGTAATTAAAGATAAATTTGAGCCCAAGTTTGCAAGGTGCATGAAGGAGGGGTTTTTTGGACTATAGATGATGATAGCTCATTCTAAGAGTTTCTAGATGATTAAGACTAAATATAAGTCATGGAGAGGCATGTTTTGAATCCCTCCCTCTAATTTTAATAATTATACCTATCCATTTTCTGTTTTGGGATGTTCAAATAAGGCCAATCATGAAAGTAGATTTTTTTAGCCAACACAAGAAATTTCATGCCACTTTGCAAGAGTTTGATGACTTGGATGGACAATTAGGCTTCATAAAATTGAATGGTTCATCCCAAATCCTCTTCTCATAAAAAAATAAATAATTCTCTTAGATTTATAATTGTCTTTGTAACCCTTGGACTCGTCTCTTCCTCTCTCTCTCTCTCTCTCTCTCTCTCTCTCTCTCTCTCTCTCTCTCTCTCTCTCTCTCTCTCTCTCTCTCTCTCTCTCTCTCTCTCTCTCTCTCTCTCTCTCTCTCTCTCTCTCTCTATCTCTCTCTCTCTCTCTCTCTCTCTCTCTCTCTCTCTCTCTAAAATTCTATAAGAGCTACCATTTTTGGCCTTTGTAATCTAATACCACACTAGGTATGGAGAAGCCCTACTAGTTTTGACATTGTAATTTCCTTATACAATAAATTAAATTAAGGTTTGAGTTCAAATATCATCTTATAAATGTGTGTGAAGAGATGTATAGTGAATAGTTAAGATATATTTACTTATCTTTGCTTTCTCTAAATCCTTCCATGTTTGATGCAAGTGATTCTATGCCTAGCAGGTCATATGATGTGTTGTTAAATATATGGAAAAGTTTTTAAGTGTACAATGAAGTCTTAACACCTTCAAAATTATCTTTATTTCCACTTACCTTGGATAATATTCATGTAGGTCACCTTCATACTGAAATATTGATGTTAGTTTACTATAGGACTCTTAATGTAGTGTTATGCCTTGTCTCAAAGTGATGGGGTAAAATAGTCTTATGATAAACATCTTAGTGAATCACCCCATAGAATAGGTTTCATTAAATGCCAAATCTATCCTTTTTCTCCATAAATAATCATTTATTATAAGTGAAAGCATTTCAAGGCACATCTAGGGAGCTATCCCTTTATTATAGAGATTCATGTCACTAACTGACTACCCACAATAAGTGATATTTCCATTATTCCTATTATATGAGGGGAGTTGACGACTATTATGAAAAGGTAGGAATCTAAGTTACAAAAAAATGTACTCAAGATCTCATTTGATTCCTCTTTGGAAACACACCTTAGGTAGATTATTTTATAATTCTTACTAAAAAATACTCCATAATTAATCAAGAAATGAGTTACCTTGAGCCTTAAATCTCTTCTTTTATCCCCATTTAATATTATAGGATAAGTGCCATTGATTAGTAAATTAAAAAATTGAATCATACCAATCATTGGGTTTGATACTTTGTTATTCTACCTACACAATACTTAACATGGGATTAGTATTGATAATTAATTAAATTATCCCTTAACACTTTACCAATTTAGTAGTCTTAATTTATAGGTCATATTCTTGAAGTATATACATACATTTACCTCTTCTTTCCCCTAGTTCACATTGGATAAGCATGATCTTAATGGTAGGGTCTGGTAGGATTGCATGAACCTTATTTCTAAGGATATAATGCCTAAATGTTTTCACTACCTTTAGTAAACAAATGTCTACTTCTCTATCAGGGAGTAGTTCAACTAAAAAAATTTAAATTTAGTACTCATGAAAGTAATAGGATGGTCACAACCATCTATCTTCTAAGTTAGGATAACTAAAACTATATGGTTAGAAGCAAAAGAATAAAAATAGAAATATTTTTGAAAATTAGTGCTTATCAATAGTAGTGCTTACATTAATACCTATTTTATGTCCTTAAAGGCATTTTTGGTTTATTTGTTTCATGTGATCTTCGCTTCTTTCTTCAACATGCCATTCAATGGTCTTACAATCTCTGCAAAACCATAATTAATCTTTTTTACAAATTTGATCTTCCCAAAGAAAGATATTAGTTACTTTATACTAATAAGGGGTTATATTTTTGATATATCATCCACTCTATGATGGTCTATATAAATCCCTTATTTATTTATAACATGTCCTTATAATTTTCCCTTAGTGACATAAAAAGTACTTTTCTTTGGGTTGAGAGAAATTTCATAACTCCTACATATTTCAAATACCTATTGTAAGTGAATGATGTGGTTCTCGCTTTTTTTGAAAAGACAATTAGGTCATCCATGTAAATGATAATTAAATTACCTATCAACCCCTAGAAAGTGTGGTCCATATCTTTTTGGAAAGTTTCACCTGTGTTTATTAGTCCAAAGGGCATCCTTTTCTAGGAAAATGTGCCCCACTTAGTTATGAATGCAATATTTAATTTATCTTATTTGTTTATAGGCACTTGGTTATAACCTAAAAATCAATCAATAAAAGACATCATTGTTGAACCACTAACAATTTGAATAACTTGATCAAGAGAAGGAAAAGGATAGTTTTATTTTTTAGAAGCTCTATTTAGATTTATAAAGTCTACGCATAATCTTATTTCCCCATTTCTCTTCCTAATTAGCACTAGGTTAGATACCCAACTGGAATGTATAATTTGAAACACTATTTTTTCATCTAGTAGTTTCTTGAACTCCTTATATATCAAGGGTTCTATGACAAGGTTAGCTAGTCTCTATTTTTGCCTAAAAGGTTTACATGATTCTTTTAAAGTTATGGTGTGAGTGATGATTATAGGATCAAATATATTTAAGTCCTCATATGGCCATGTTACAATATATTCATACCTAGTCAACATATCTTTATCTTTTCTTAACTCTTCATTAGTGGTGGTTGTACCAATATTCACTAGCTGGGTTGACCTTATGTTCCTAAGTCAACTAATTTATAATATTTCCCATTCACCTTGGGAAATTTGGTATTTTAATCTAGTTTATCCATGTCAAATAACATTTATATAGAAATTATGACCTTAGGAATCTTATTGTCACATAAGTTTACAATTCTGTCATCAATGCTGCATTTATCAAGAGCATTTTACATTAGCTTCATCAATGATATTAGCTTTAAATACTCTTGAACTATTCATGAATTCTAAAATCTATTGGTCATCACTGAATACCTTTAAATTGTTGATGTTATCAGGGATTAAGGGACATGGGACCAATTCAACACAAATTTTGCCTAATTTAGAGTTCTGGTTGGGCATAATATTAGCTGCAGCTAAGGATAGCTCATTAACAAGATTATTTTCTTCCTTATAAATGGAGACAATGTTGAAACGATAAAAATATTATATCATGTCCCAAACTCTAAATTTATATTTCTTAAGGTTTGATAATTTTCATTGATACTTACTTCTCACTTGAATGACTATTATCTTTGAATCACCATGAACTAGTATTTATTTAATCTTATGTTTGATGACAAATTATAAACCTAAGAGTAGAGACTCATATTCTACTATATTATTAGTGTAAAAAAATTGAAGTCTATATGAAGTTGTAAATTATTTTCAAAGGGGGTTACGTGAAATAACCCCTACACTAGAACTAGACTTGTATCTTGCACCATCAAAATATAAATTCCATATCCCAGGCATATCATTAGTAGCATAAAAGGATTTGGTCCATTCTCTGCTCAGCAACATCCCATAAGCATCAAGAATATCTACCACTTGGATCTATATAAAATATTGTATCCTTAGCTCAACTACAATTTTCTTGTGGACATTCAACAATTATTTAATTACTTTCACCTTGGATTTATATAATTGATTATCTACATTGTTGTATTCAATTAGAGTCAAACCTAGTTTCTCATAAATACCTATAGGCATGATTTTAGTAGATTCACTTGAGTCTAATAAATAATTATGAAAATTCTTATAAAAAATTCTAATTGTAAGTAAGAAAGGTGGGACATCTACTTTGTTTTTGTACATAGTGATATTAGCATTTGCATCTTTGGGTGACTTAATAAGTTTCTTAGATAAATATTCAAGTAAAAAATCTCTTTCCTTAGTTATTTGAGTCATCTCCTACGAGGTGATGTTAGTCTTAATCATTTTCATGTCATCAACTATATTATACCCACCTTTAATATAAGTATTAGAAGAATCAACATTAGGCTTAGAAGTAATTCCCTTTGGAGTTTCATGATTGCTATCAGTTGTAAGATTAGGAGTGTCAAAGTTAGTTGGTGGATTAGATGTTTTCAATGGTTTCTTCTATTCTTTATTCCTCAAAGGATAGGTCTTCTTAAAATACTATTGAAAGGTATGCAATTCTTCAGAAGTATCCTTAGGATCATTCTCTTCTTGGAATGGGAAGTCAAAGGTTTCCACCATTAAGGTTGTATCTAAAAACTTCAAGGACTTGGAAGATCTATATGTACCTACATAATTATCTCTATGAGATCAACTTTCAGGTGTATTTAACTAATCTTGAAACAAATTAAAAGCATTATAGAATTCAATGTAGTCCAAATCACCATGATTTGAATTATTTTGAACCCTAAAATATTTAGCTAGAGTAAAATCACAAATATTAATCTTAGGGTTATTCTTGCTTTGTGATGACTCATTACTATTATTTTTATTTCCATTATTACCATTATAAAACTATTTGTTAGGCCTGTTGAACCTTTAATAAGATTAATTTATATAGGAGTTCTCCACAGTGTTTCCTACCTAATTTTCTAACTGAAGGAAGTTAGTACCCATATTTTTAACCATATTAAGTATGGATTCATTCTCATTCTTTGGTGCCTATGAATTTTAAAATTTATTTTTATTACTAGTTGTTTGCATCAAAGCTCTCTATTCATGTGGATGAAATCCATTTATATCATTATTCAAGAATCTCAAATTTTGGATAGGATGAGGATGGATTAAGGGTAATTTATTCATGATTGGTTTCTTATTTAAGGTAGGTGCATTCTGATTGGAATTGAGAATGACATTCAATGTAGTAAATTAGGGTTGACATTTGGGATGACATATGCAAGCTGACCTCAAGGTTGCATTTGATCATTGATTGTTATAGCTTTAACATAGGCTAAGGATAATGTGTTTGTGACTTAAATAGACCTTTTAAGAAACACATAAGTCATGGGGTCCAAATCATCCTTATATATTTATAAAATGAAGGCTTCATCATATATATATAAGGAGTTATGTTTCTATTGAACATCTTTTCAAATTTGGCATTTAAGGCTCTAATGGTCTCACTAGAATCTATTTTAACATGGTGATTTACTAATAAAAAATGAAAGGACTAATTATTTGGATAAATTGATCAATAAATATCCTTTAAAATCATTCTAACTAGTTATATAGTTCTGTAGAAGGTTAAGAAACCACTCATGCAAAATATTTGAAAGTAAATGGAAATAGACTACATGTTACATCATCATGAACTAAATTCATTAATCTTAAATACAATTTGAAATATTTAATATGTTATTTAGCTATGACAATACCATATGGAATAAAATATTGTAAATATTTTTTAGGGTTCCTAAGTAGATCATGTACCTGACTAGGCACATTGATGGAAGAACTGCCTAACGAAGCCATACCTTGATAAATATTAAAAATAATATCACTTTAAATAAGTGAAGTAGGATAATATTCAAAAACCCTCCACTTATATTTTTTTCTCTTGCTTTCCTATGATCTTCTAATGAAAGGAGAGGTAATCTTGATTCAGACCTTGACTAGTCCTGACTCTTGTTAGTTCCATCTTGAAAATCTTGAGCCTTATCCAAAATATGAATTATAAACCTTATTTTCACAAAGATAAATGACATTTATCTCATTTATTTTCAAATAACTATCCAATCCTTACCTATGAGTATATTTTCAAGTTTAAGATTCCTGAGTTAGGCAAGGTTTGCATAAATTTATGTAAATCTCTTCAAAGAAGAACTACCTTTAACTAAATAATCTCAAAGATATATCTAATCTTGAGACTATCAATGATATTTAAAAGTCTAAGTCCAAATAAACCTAAATTTTCAAATAATAAATAAATCTTTGAGAAAATTTTCCATCACTAATTCTAAACAAGGAAGAATCACTAAACTAAAGCTACCTTTGCAATAATTTAGCATGAATCTTCAAAAAATGACAATCTTAAGAAAAATGAGCCCAAAGATTGGTCTTAAACCATGTGCATCAATGATATTTATACATATATTCTATAATAAAAATGAATATGTAAAGAATTCACCAATATTTGATCAAATTTCACTAAAACTAGCGAAGATACCATAAATTTACAAAGATTTAACTAAGGTCCTCATTTTAGCACCTACAGAATGGGCTTTCCTATTGATGCATGTAAGTGTATCATATTGGTTCTGAGTGTTTAAGAAACTCTACTCATTTATGGATTCATAGAAACTAATGCATGAGTTATAGGTTGTGATAATCTTATTATTTTTGGTGAAATAGTGGAAGAACAAGTGAACTATTTCAAAATATTTATAAAGTTTGGTTATAGGGAGCAACTGTGGCTTACTAGTTAAAATTTGAAAATGAGAGTAATCTAAGCTAAATGAAGTGAATTATGCTCAAAGAACTAAATCTAAGTCTAAGCTAAGATGAATATTCACAATGAATTTAATTTAAAATGGATTGATCAAAGAAAAAGGCAAAAATAAAGGTAGGGAAGAGAATAGATATATTTATATTGATGATCTTTAACATAGATATTATGATAAATTTTAGATATAATTAAAATATGCACTTAAAACCAATGTATAGCATGAAATAACATAAGCCCAAATCTTACTACACATTAAGCAAGCATCTAAATAAATTAAAGAATGCAAATAAGAACTTGGTTCACTTTAAAGATATACCCTTTCAAGTAAACAACATAAACACATTCATATGAAAGGCAAAGATAATTAAATGGACTTAATAACCTTCAACCAACCCAGCATTATCACAAGTTAACAAATCTAGATTTAAAAAAAGTGCACATCAAGAATTAATAATAACCATTCAAATCTAAATTACACACTGGATAATTAAGAGATAAGCCATGATACAATTGACAAAAACAAATGAGACAAACTTTTCATAATTTCTTGTTTATATTAAATTTCTCTAAAATTAGTACAAAGTTCTTGCTCAAAACACCCTCCTCTTTTACAATGGTTAATACCTATTTATATTGATAATTTATGATGTATGCTAGTTAGTCATGTCAAATTTTAAAGACAATTATCATTTTATAATCATTCTAGAACCTTTTAAACACTCCAAAGGAATAACCTATAGGTATTGTTATTTACAAATGAAAATATTCTCTTTTCAAATATTACACACGTTAAGTTACAAAAGGAATATTCCTAAATCAACTAGCTTGACCCTAAGGTCCCTATGCTGATGAAGTGCCTTGTTGCTACTATTATAAGGTCTTTATTACCTTGGCATATTACTCATCTATTAACTTCAAATTCATAATACGATTCATGAAGAGTCCATCCTCCTAATTTTTCATGTCTCTGAAGTATTTTCTTGACTTTCCATGGCTTCTTTAACATTTCTTACATTTTCTATTCTTTCTTCATCATTCAGGAACATATCCATGATCCTACTATTGTCAAACCTAGTCCTTCATTGGCTCTAATTTATTACTTCCTACATAACTTGAGAAAATCTCAACTTGAATATTTCATCAGTGATTAGCCCTATCGGGTTGAGAGTAGTGGGATTTATGATCATGCTCTCAAGTACCTATTCCATTCTCTCTATCAACTACTTTCTATCTTCACGAGGTTCCTTTAGGTCCTCAGACCCTTTTCTCAGACCCTTGATCTTATCTAGCAGTATTTCCATGGCCATATTTATGTGAGTGAAGCTAATTATTTCAAATCTAAGAATTTGATCCTATATTAGGATATTGATCAAATCCTTTAATGTTTTACTTGAGTTCTATCATTGGTGTAGTATATTTTTGGACACAGTGCTCTACTGACTCACCACATTTTGTCTAGATTCATTGCTTTTAAAGAGTTGAACATATAAAAAAGGGCTTTAAAAATCTTTATCATAGCCTCCGATACTAATAAGACAACTAGCTTTTCCAAATTCTCTTTCTATTATTGCATGTCCTTGAGGGTAGCTTGCAATTATTCTAATTGTGCTTGGGCTAATTCAAGCATGTTATCTTCAAATATGGGACTCTCACTAGGATTCTGTCCTCTCACTAGAGTAAAATTGGTGAATAGTTCTACTTTTTCAAAGGTAATTGCCTCTCCACCAACCATTACCTTTTTATCTATTATTATTTACAATCTAGCTATCTTGGGGTCATAATTGACACCAACTAAGGATTGTGTTACCTATGGAGCTAGGAACTCCATTTGTGTTCCACTTTATTCTCCTCAATCATCCAAAAATTTCTCATGTTATTCATGGAAAGCCACTATCCAAGGCTTCACTTCTTGGTGCATGGTAATATTGATGGCCTTCGTGATTGCTAAAGGATGATGTGCAGTGGGAACTATTTGTAGTTTGGGTCTATAAAAAAAACACTCTAGAATGTCTAGAACATAAATTAGATTTTTTTAATTGAAGAGGTTAAATTCACCCAAAGGAGGAGAAAAATTCACCTTGGGCTTCTTGGTCATTACTATAATAGTGGCTAGACTAGCCTTTATATTTATAAGGGTGGTAAAATGAACTAAATCCAATACTTCCTTCCTCTTTCCTTCCTTTAACTCCTCAATTTCTTCATCATTTGATTCATAGTCTAGTGATAGAATTTTGAGGGAATCTCATATAGTCTTATCAAGGTCTAAAGCTACCATTTGAATCTCTTCCACTGGTGATCTTTATTCCTTTATTTGGGTTGAAGATGATTCAATCTCATCAGGACTTCTTTATTATTTTATTTTTAATTTTGACACACTCATCAGGCCTTCTTTCTTCTTTTATTTTATCCATTTTCCCCTTAGTTTGGTGCTCTATTTGGGGTTGAGATGATGGAGGTCTAGATGTATTGCCTATCAAATGATACTACCTGGGCCCAATTTTCTACCTATCATATCCATTATGGTTCCTCTCCAGTTTGGGATTAGGTCTAAGTTTCTGCTCCTTCAACCTTCTTAAGACCTAAGAGTAGCTAGATGCCTTGGTATAAATAGGGTTAAAATCACAAGGGTGAAGATTATAAGGCACATTAAGCATCCCTTTGGTTTTCAAATGCTCTTTAACCCTTAAAAAAGGGTCCCACTACCTTAAATCATTAATTTGTATTTTGAAAGATGTTTTATATCTATATGTTGCTTTAATGTTCACCCAATATTTGAATATATTCCTCCCAATAGTTATTGGGAGTTTATGGAGGAGTCCTTTCTTCTTATTATTACATAGGCCATCCATGCCATGGAGTAATTGATATGATTCCTCTTACTCTACTAACTCATTAGGGACATGGATGGGTAGCTTGAGTAATTGGATATGAGTTCTTTTGATTCTAATGATTGTACAATCTAGATATAACTAGATATCTCCCATAGTCTCAACATACTTCTTGACTAGTGGGATAACCCTCTCTATGAGATAACCAGTTATTTCCTTACTAAGGGGTGGATAGATGCAGTCATAAAAGAATTGAATGTGATCACTATACTTCAATATGTGTAATTTAGAGTAATATTGTGGAACTATCTGAGTTCTACTAGGTCACCATTCTCATAATTTGGGAATATTTTGGCACAAAGAGCATCTAATAGATATGACAACATGTATAAATGGGTTCTCTTCTTCTGCTTGAATGTAAATATTTTTCTACTCAAAGAGATGTAGATAATTTCACCTAAAGGAAGGGCCAGCTACTTTTAAACCATAAAGTAGACTATAGGTATCTAGACCTAGTCTATATAAGTAGTGGTTACATTCCCACATAATCTACTCAACATGGTCATATTCATCCTAATTTAAATTTAGAATTGCTTAAGGGATGTTCTTGTTGAATTTTGAAAAGACCTAGTTCCTAGAATATAGACACAAGGCTATAATGTCTTTCAAAATATTATTTTGGGCCCAAAAATTGTTAGAAGGTAAGTCAACATGGGGTTTGGGAAATCTATATTATTTTTCAAATGATATAGTAGAAATATAGGCTATATTTATGTGAGTGTGTTCATTTATTAACCAACCCTTATCTATTTTTCCATCCTTTAAAATCAAAGTAAGGATATCAATGTAGTGTAGTACCTTGGGTTTTTTTATGCATAATGTAGGCCCATCATTTGGATTGTGACTATGTCATAGTAGAGTCTCTTGGCAAACACATTCTACTCTTCTTTTTGGGTGATGGGTTGTTAGTTCTCAATGGTTCAAAAAAAGTTTGACCAATTATTATCTCTGGTACTTAGAGTAGTGGTATCAAAATTTATATCTTTGAAAATCCTACCCTTAACATCTGTGGTTCAATATATATCCACATATTCTTTTTAAACACCCTTTTTAGCTTCCATGGCTGTGAAATGATCAAATTTCCCATTACTATATTGTAATTTGATTCTAAATTGAATTATCCTTACATAGATAATAATTTGCTTCTCCTTGGATCATTTGCAATGATCACAAGGTTAATTTAGGGATTATTTTTATGCCAGTGCTTTTTTAAATACCTTTATAGAGATTTAATGATGGTATCTATTCAAATTATGTGAGCTTTATGACTTATATTTTTCTTATATTTTCACATTTAAAACTTTACCTTTTTGGGTCCACAAAATATTTTGAATTGAAGTGTATGCCAAAGTATAATTTTCATGTCATTCTATTTATTAATTTTTTAAATGTTACCATTACCTCTAGGACACCTCATTAGGTCTAAATCTTTGAAAATTCCATGTAGGCTCGCATTATTGGATCTAACAACATAGATCAATGTGGTTCATTAATCTTGATCTAGGAGGTTGAATGCCATTAAATACTTTGATATAATCCCCATGGTTATGATATTTAGCACTTATGAATTAATTTTGAGCTTCGTTAAAATGTCAGTGTTGATCTCACACCATCGATCTGTATTTCATAAATCAATCATTCTTCATCAATTTTTATCCACTGGGTCTTGTCCTTCACTCTGCATACCATTAGATCTCTAGTAGGGTTGTCATGATGGAAAAACTTATCATCCTCTCACTCATACTATAGATTCATTGATTTTTTAACTTAATACACACCATAGATTAGAATGCGTATGCTCAACCATGTAATACCAAACTTTGGGGACATGCTTGAGCTTTAATCATGAGCTACGAGCTTGACACTTGTCACTTCCTCATTGGTTCTATGTTTCTTTGAATTTTTAATGTTGATATCATACCATTTTATCATCTCTTCCTAATCTAATTTTCACCATTGGATCTAAATTCTTGACTTATTAACCTTGTATGCACTGTTAAATCTACTTTGCTTAACTAAACGTGCACCGTCAGATCGTATGGTTAATAAAATAGATCGAGTAAGGTTTGGGAAATATAAAGAACTTATGATAAAATTTTAGACTAAGGTTTTATTCATGTTAATAAACATGAATAAGGCCTTAAGATAAAATATAAGATAAGTTTTAAATAAATATAAAGTGTTCCTACAACTTTTTCAAATTAAAAAGTCCTAGGTTAAAGGACATTGTAAGGTATAAAACCCTAGGTTTTAACATTGTTTACTCATTAATTAAATCAATCCATTAAAGAAATAAATATTAACAAAAGGGTCAAATTATCATTTGATGTATGAAATCCTAAACATTGTGCATCCACTTGAGACTTCATTAAACTAGCATATTGAAAACACATGAACTAACCATTAGAAAAATTAGGCAAAATAAGACAAAAATAAAATGGAGACATTCTATTCAAGATAAATTATAAATATGTGTGGGTGATATATAAATAAATAACTCAAATCAAGTGGCATTTTTCAATTCAAATCACAAATTTGGAAAATTTTGAAACAAGGGTCCCCATTTTTAGAAATGGGGGTATGTTGACCTCAACACCGATATGTTTTGTATAGCATTCATCTACTATAAAATTTATGTGTATTAAAATAATATTGGATGTAATTTTTTTAATAAATAACATATGTAAATAATTTAATATATAAATCATGTCACACTTATGTCTTGATTTTGGATTTTTTGAATATTTGAATGTTTTTCATTTTTTGTTTATTAGAATACTTGAGATTCAAAAAATAAAATACAAGTGGGAATATTTTAAAAAATATAATATTGGTAGTGATAAAAATAATCTAAACCATGTGTTTAAGGAAAAAAGTGCACTAAATGTGATAATCTGACTATGTGAAGAGAGTGAAAGTAAGCAATATGCCCTCATTATTTATATGAATAACATCAATGTAGCTCAAGAACATATATGGAGATAAGGAGTTTCATACCCCTTGTGGTAAATATTCAATGTGTGATAATGTAAAATGTATATATAGATATATATGATAATGTATACTCAATACAAGCCATAAAATATGTGCACTAGATCATTGTAGGATGTGTCATTGATGTCTCAATCAAGGTGAAAATCAAGTTGCAAGGGCCAAGTAAAAAAAATCTAATGAATACAATAATGTTCCATGTGATATAATATGTATAGGATATATTAATAACCAAGGATTATCCAATAAAAAAATATGAAATGAACCTGAAACAATCGATAAAAAACATTCCAATCATGGATTGTTAATTAGGCAACAAGCCATTCTGATAGTTAAAATATGAATATACATAAAAAGGGACCAACATTTTTTTTCCTCTCAATTCAAATTTACTTCATATGAGATAATCTAAATTCAAGATTATGGTATCCCTTTTTAGGAAATTAGTAACATGATTAGTTGCATCAAGGGGTTTTAACCATTAATTGGCCAAATTATAGATGACCCAATCATTAAGGTTTATTTGTGGAGTATTTATAAATAGTTATCAAACTATATTCATTAACAAAATATATTTTCATACTTTATAAAGCTTATTTAATTTTACTCTACAACCATTTCAAGGTTGAAACCCAAAGTGAATTTTATTATCATGAAATGAATCTACCCAACAATATTTTATTAGAATTATAGTCTTGAATAGTTTGTGATATGATAAGTATGTCAAATTAACAGATTGCTAATTTCTAATAAATTATTGATTC
Organism: Torreya grandis; assembly: GCA_037957365.1. Taxonomy (NCBI): domain Eukaryota; kingdom Viridiplantae; phylum Streptophyta; class Pinopsida; order Cupressales; family Taxaceae; genus Torreya; species Torreya grandis. The sequence continues at coordinate 77,565 of JARHVA010001672.1, read as the reverse complement.
AACAATGTTCCAACACAAATAAATAATAATGAATCCAACTAATGAATTAACTCATAAATCACTATTTACATTAACTAATGAGGGATGATAATATACAAGGACCAATAATCATAACTAGGCATAGTTAGTAAGAAAGGAGAAATTACATTAAGGAACTAATTCCTTTAAACTCAGTCTTCATATTAATCAAGTTACACACCCAAGTTATATAATCAACTTTCAATGAGTTTCCTCCCCAGTAACAAGTGAAGGCACTATACCATATTTCAATTTTGACACGCTCCACAAAAATTTACACCTCATGTAAGCATATGTTAATAATCTACAAAGATGATGTTATAACTTATAACTAATTCTTCATATGTAATTTGACTTAGATAAAATAAGCTCACTTTTTATATATTTGTTGAGGATGTAATTTTAGTTCTAGGAAGGAATTAAACCATTTGTAAGCTTGCTCCATCAAGGAATATGGCACCTAAGAATAAAATCATTGCATCAAATCAATTATTTTTGTCTGAGTCCTAGATTAAAGTGTCAATATGGGTCAACTTACAGCTATAAAATCACATACTCACTGCTAAACATTCTATCACTAAAATCAATAGAAATATGGAAAACCTACCACACACCCAAGCTTGAAAAGATTTTTATTAAAGAATTATACTCACTCAATAACTTAATAAAATAATTTATTCAGAATATTATGCTTCTAATTATAGATAAATTTTCAATAAGTTTTAATTTCAACATAACCATGATTATTTACTTATACATTAAATGATACAATTCTACCAATTATATTTTAGATTAGATCAATATCTAAATTAATACTTTAATAGTTATTAACTAAGGAGGTTATGTTGAAACTAAAATATATTAAAACATCAATGAAATGTACAAATAAAAAATCACTCAATCTGTGGGAAGGGTAGGAACATGATTAAGTAACTTAACCTAATGGATGACACTAACACAATATATTGACAAGTGAACACCACAATAACAAATAACCAAAATCCAATAATTCAACATCTCTAATCATATTTAAAATCAACATTTAGTTTGATATAAAAAATCTTAATCTTCTAAATAATACATTCTAAACAAGAAAACACAATCCATGATTAACAAAGGCCATAAAAAGTCTACTATAACTTTCCAAATCATTAAACACATAGAGAAATATGCTCTCCACATCTCCAAAATGGTGCTTTAGAATAACATTGGAATATTAAATGAATGGGTAGCAATAAAACAATTCCCACAAGCTTCTAAATTCATCCAACTTCAAAATCGAAACAATTTTTTACCATAGAGACAAGAGAAGTCACATTTAATAGTTGCCCTAACCAAAAAATCATAGTACAGACAATTTAAATGACTATCTTCATCTAACAATAGCCTTCAAGAATAATCCAGTGATAAATAAAATACCTAATCTCTACCTAAATATAAATATAAACCTTAAGATGAGGTAAAACATAGTACAATATGTAAACATGTTTGTGATAACCCATAGTTCTCACATAGTACCTCTAACTTATGGCCAAGAGTCCCAAAAATTTCAAAAAAAAGGATAATATTCAATACATAATTATTTCATCAAGGAGGGAACAATACCATACAACTAAAACTAAAAATAAATAGGCAAGACACTCTAGTTCCTAATGTCCTTACTTTATTTACACAAATTCATCCATTAGAAATAAAATCAATAATAAGATCCTATCAAACACAACCTACCTTCTTATGGACTAAATTTCACTATAGTGTTCGAAAAATATTACCAAAAATGTTTCTTTATAAAACAAGTCATATTATATATTTTTTAGGCATTTCCTTGGATGAAAAATAACTAAAATTTTCCTTTCTATGATTTTTAAAAATCATCCTTTCATCATAAGGATTACGAATTCTCAAAGGTGTTGGTAATTTGATCCTTTTAATAATGAACCAAATGAGGTAGAGAATATACCAAAGACAAAATTAAGATAGGTATTAAAGAATTTTACCATAGCATTTTCCATCTCAATAAAATATCATAAAAACATCTCAAAACAAAAATTTAACCTTAGGAGAGTATCTAAGTCCAACCAAATATAAAATAATGGGATGATAACAATACAATGGTAGAATCAATCTCTTAGCTCAATCTAAAAAATTCCAAAGTTAACATAATTGATCAACTAAAAATAAAAACACTCATAGTTTTCAACAAGCTAAAAAGTAGAAGTCTTCTCAAATAGGGAATTAGGTGGAAGCTTGGAAATGGCCAATAGATTAAATTCTGGGAGGATAATTTGTTAAGGGACAAGCCTCTCATCTCCCAAGGAAACTATGGAGAAATTATAGACCTGACTACTCAGTTCTTTGGTGATAGGGTTAGTGATTATATGGAAAATAACAATGGGATAAGGAGCTGGAAAAACCTTTTAGATTGCTATGTGCACAGGTCTGAGCATATCCCAAGAATTTGGGAGATCTAGCAATGTGTTCAAGAGATCAAAATCCCACTCTACCCTCGGGAGGATGAACAATACTGGTGGCCGGATAAGAATGGATCATTCTCTATCAAATCTGCCTATCATCTACTTACACCTGAAGCTCAAAATAAGGAGGTATGGAAAAAGGTTTGGAATCATAAAATAATTCCAAATATTAACTTGTTTTGGTGGGATACTACCCATAACAAAATCCTTACTCAGGACAACCTTCAAAAGAGGGGGTTTACTTTGGTCAACAGATGTTTTCTATGTGGTTCTAGAGAGGAATTATTTTCACACCTATTCATACACTGTGAGTTTACCTGGGATTTATGGGGCATAATACTTAACAACTTTGGCATTGAATGGGTTTGTAATTTTGACGTTAAAGAAGTAATTCTCAACTGGAACTCAACCTTCACACATCCCTAGATTAAGGAATTATGGAAGCAAGCTCTGCCATACTTGAGCTAGACTTTATGGAAAGAGCAAAATCACAAAATTTTTAGGGACACTGCTAGAAATGATACTCAAGTGTTTAAATCCTTTGCTAGGACCATCTTGGAAAGTGTTACAATAGCTCATATTAGTGTTGCAAAAAAACCCCTATTTGAATTTGAAAATCAAATTGCTGCCAAATGGAAGGTTTTAAAGCTTATCCCTGGGCATGATAATTCTAGAATTCTTCAGAGAATTCATACTAAATGGACACCACCTAAACCCAATTGGATGGAACTCAATTTTGATGGGGCATCCAAGTTGAGTGGTAAAGCAAGTGGAGGAGGAATAATAAGAAATGAAAAAGGAGGGATGTCTGTTGTTTATGCTAGTGGCATGGGTTGCCAGAGTAATAACTTTGCTGAAGCTATGGCCTTACTTTTAGGATTAAAGTTAGCTATATCCCTAGGAATTATAAATTTGAATATTTAGGGATATTCTAATTTGGTCATAGATGCCAGTAATAAAGAAAATAATGTTGGTATCCATCTAAAAGACATCATTATGGACATCTAGTTTCTTTTAAAAAAGTTTTCCAAAGTTGATATTACCCACACCTATAGAGAAGGTAATAGGGTCACTGATGCTTGTGCCAACCTTGGTCAGAAATTCTCAGGATGGAGGGTATGGTGACAAGGGGCTCATATACCCCCAAACATTAGAGAGATCATTTATAAGGAGATGATAGAGCATGAATGATGCACATTGATGATGAAGATAGCTTTCAAAGGCAGTCCACATGGAGAAGGCCATTATGGATCATGAAAAATGATAACCTTAGTACTTCCTTAATTGTCATGATTAATTCCTTGTATTATGAGGTGGAGGTGTGAGAGTCGCATCATGAAAACCAAGGGGGAATTATTTTCAAGCATGAAAGTAGACATCACCACGGTGGGCCATTTTGTAAAATGAGCCTTCACATCTACATTCAGTGCAAATGGAACTGAGGGCTTGTTACTTATTCAAAGATCAAGGTGGTAATTGGGTTATGAAGAGGTGGAAAATCAATAAATTTTGGAGGACACTGGTGGGAAACAGGCTTCTCAAGTTTTTGAGGTCACTAAAGAGTAGGGTGTTGATTCTAGGGGAACTATTGATAATAAGGAGAAGATGCATGTAGAAGAAGCTGGTGAGGGTTCAGAGAATGTGAATGATTGTAAAATAGATATTGGGGCCTTGAAGGTCCACATTCAAAATCTAGAAAAGGTCTTCGCCAAAGGCCTTCAAAATAACATTCTACTGAATATGACTATGTTGGAAGAGGTGGGTAATCCAGGGAGTGGTGACAATGTGGACAATGAGAATCTTAAGGATCTTGTTAATTCTATAGTTATGTTGTTTTGTCATTTCTAACTCTAGTCTTTATAGTTTTTTTTTTACTTCTATCTTTATTTCTCGGCTATGTCATTGGTTTGGTGCTGGCATCTTTTGTTTGCCAGCCTTCCTATCTTTTCTGATTGTATATGGTTCAACCCCTGGTTTGCCACCTTAATTAATCAAAAATAAGCTACTATTCCAAAAAATGAGTTGGTAAAGAAACATAGTTCAATTAAATCAATTCAAATAACCAATTAAAATACAATAAAATATTAACACTTATTATAATATAAATAATAAGATTTACATTGGAGCGTATCAATTTTAAATCACACTAGTAATTTTTACTTGAGTATTCTCACAAGGTAAAACACATTTATTTATCTAGAAGCTCCAAAATTAATGGGTCAAGCTCCTTAAAAATGTAATAAAATGTAGAATCAAAAAATCCCTCATTGACAGATTTAGATTCCATACAATATAGGCTTGCATAATCATATTTACATACACATCTACATGCATGTATTATGACTAGGGAAACCATTAATTCCCATAATGCTATTCATTAAAATGCTAAAATTTAGAGCATAAATAAGGTAACATGACTTATAAAAATATTTCATGGCTTTCCTAAGCATCTTCCTAACCTTCATCAAAATGAGATATTTGAAAAAGTGTATGGTCATATATGAAAGAATAATTAAATGTAGAAAAATGTCATATGCCTTATTGTATACAAAAAATGTGGAAGCATACACATGACCAAATCATCATACATAAACCAAATCCACTCCCTAAACACTTATCATGGATGTAATTGAACTTGGCCTTCTATATATCACCACACCACCTCACTCCTCTTCCTTACCCTTCTTGGATAAGAAAGCTTCTACTTAAATCTAGTAACCCTAGCCATTTCTCAAAATTGAATTTTAGTGGATTAATAACAATGATAAAACATAATATTATCATGATTTTATTATTTAATTTTTAAATTTTTTTAAATAAAAATAAATTTATAATGATACCAAATAATTCCCATAATGTGGATAGTCCCCATGCCTTACACATTGAACAAGACCACATAGAATAGTTTTAATATGTCATATAAAATTTTACCAAAATAGAACATTAATAAATAAAATAAACATTTAAGTATAGGTTTACATACATATTTTTTATTTTATATGGTAAAAACAAATTTTTACAGGGATCCTGCAACCACCAAAGTGCAGTGCAAAAATTTTAAACATGCCAAACAAATGTTAAAGAACTAAAATAATAAAAAAAACTATAGTACTAAAATAAGAGCCATAAGAATAGAAAACCATAAATAAAATTAGTAGGAAAGTCCCTCTACTGGTTCTTCATCTTTATGATTATTCATTGGGATGTTCTATTTGACCTTAGAAACCTTTGTCTGAGTAGAGTTCCCAGGACATTCACTAGCTTCAGTAGGGGAGATCAACAAGGTCACTTTTGGCTTTTAACCTAGAATGTAGACTACTTTGGGGGGACCCCCTTGGGGGAACCTAAAGGGAGGGATATCAAGGTTCTAGGTGACTAAATGATAGGGCATAAGGAGGGTTGGGAAGACTAAAAAAAATCCTAAACCATGGACTCAGCCTATTTGGGCAAAGAGTTCAAGTCTTGAATGAGATTTGCAAATTTCATCCATGCTTGTTGAACCTTGAAATTGGATTTCTCTAGTTTTAATTTGTTTCTTTCCATCTCATCAATCAAAATGGATTTATATTTATGGGTGGTCTCCACTAGGGTATCCACTTAAAGTGTTATCAACTTACGTTTAGGGATGAACAACTTAAGGGGGAGGCCATTAGGAGGGGATATGGAAAGGATGACCTAGGGGGTGCATTTATAGGTCTAGTGGGATCTTGATGTGGGGTCCTCCACTAAGGAGTCCTCCCCAGAGGAGGATCCCCCAAGGGGAAACTCTCAACCCTTGGTGGAGGATACGATTAGAGTAATTTACTTGATGTAGAAAAATAGTGCTTTCAAGAGAATTAAGAAGAAATAAAGGTAGACTAATTTTGTAGACATTAAAATGATTCAATATTAGAAAGTGGTGGGAAAATATAAGAGTGTATTTACCTTTAAACGTTATGTAGCACATGAATTTAAGAAAAAATTTAGGCTAGTAGTGTAGGAGATCTACCCATGGGAAGCCTTTCATATCAATCTTCATAAAGTCACTCATCAAGAAGAAGCATTATAGGAGATCTTATTCCTTTATTTGGTCTTTAAATGCCTTGGTTCCTTCACAAGACATACCAATTACTTCACCAATGTATTTATATGAAATAGTGATTTTGATTCCATGAATGGTCACTTTACATTTATTTCAAGATGCAGCAAAATCATGCGCAACCTCTACATTGTGCTCTGTGACTCACTCCATGAACTTGGTGAGTCCCCCCCATTTTATTTTCTTCTAGAGTTTTTTCTACCTACAAAAATCTATGCAAGAGATGGGTTTTAATCTTTCCCTATCACCTTCCATTGAATTAATGTATGAAGAGCTATAGTGAGTAGGAAGAAGTTTCTAGATGGAGTAGATTTGAAAAGTGTAAGTGTATTTTGGGAAGCCCATGAAAGACACATTATAACAATTATGCCCCTTCCTATAGGTATAATTATGGATCAACTTAATTAATATCCACCCCTTTAAAATAATATTATTCATATGCATAGAAATGATGTTTTAGCATCCATTGGTAGATTCATATTATAAGGCATTAAGAATGTTATTAGGGACGTTGATTGCATCATAATAATTAGTTAAAATGTTGATTTCAACTCCAATGTTAACACCCCATTGCCTTCCCTATAGGTATGGATAAGTCGAATGTGAGACATGCCCTTCAAGAATATCTTAGCATCATCTATGATGTCTTTTATGGTGTGAAAGGGGATTTTTTTCCCTTCTAGGAAATTTAAAATATTCATTGAATCACCCTCCAAAATAATCTTATTATAATTGATTCTAGATGCCAAATATATACCCTAAAGAGCTGCCTTGGCCTTTATGAGGTGGTTATTGGGTTCCCATAAGACTTCTATAAGAAACCAAATATCCCATTTTGAATTTATTATAGCTCCACCTTCACCTAAAAGACCTATATTTCTTTTGTAGGTGCCATCAAAGTTTAGTTTCACCTAGCCTTCTAGTGGAGCATTCCACTTAGTGTGCTTGTGGATTAAATCTTTTGAGGGAGAACATAACACCTGCATAATATCATAGTTTTTAGGATCTAAAAGGTAGAGGGAGAGGTAGGTTCTTTGTGTTTGGAGGATAAATATTTATAGTTTTCCTAAATGGTTTAGCAAAGGTGGAGGAATATACCTTTTGATTGGTATATTGTTTTAAGGAAAAGTCCATCATTATGAATTTTACAGGCACACTAGAACCAATGTGGTAGATCAAGATGCAAAAGAAAGATAAGGTAAGGAATATTCCAAGGGAATTCCATTACATAATGAGCTCGAAGAGTTTGCTTAGTTTAATTTAGGTCATGTTAAGGTGATTAATTAGCTAGTTGAATATTGTCGAGCTGATGGGATGCTCAAGGAATAGATGGTGGACTAAATATTTCATGCTATGAAAAATTGGGCATCCATTATGGAAAAGTAATCCTATTTTGTCTATATTTTCCACCATCATAATTTTATCCTATGATACAAGCCAAAGAAATAGATTAATTTTGGGATTCAATTGATTTACCCAAATTATTTTCTAGAATTTCCATTCACTTTCCAAATTAAATTTGATGGCATGCCTTGAGGCCACTGAGTAGGAACTTTCACCTTCTAGATAAAATGATCTTCCTTATACATGGAGGGGATATGAACCCATCTTAATGATAGGTTTATGGTCTAAATATCCTAGGATTCTTCCAGTGATAGTCCATCACTATGGAGGACTTTCCATCACTTTACACCTTCCTTTATTTCTCAATAATATTTTATTTTGGATCCCCATATTTTATTGAGACGTCTATACCACCCAACACAAATCCATTGGGTGGAGAGGGGGGTGGGATATAGATACGGCATATTTCCAAAATTCAATTTTCTCACTATTGCCATTTTCACATAAGATACATGTTGTCACAAGATATTGCACCCTAGAAGAAGTTGTTCAAGCTTATTCTAGATTTGGGAAACATGGGAACATTTATAGGTATGTAAGTGTACCTATAGTGGAAATGAGCCTCTATATTTAAGTTATATCTCCTTTAATGTATCTTGAAATGCTCTTATATATATTGAATTATTATTTATGGGGAAAAGAGTTAGATAATGCATTTTATATTCAAGGACACACTCTCAGGATTGACTCATTAACACACTAATAGACTATGAATAAAACTAATGAAATGCATATAACTATTTTAAAGAAATATTGTTTCACCTAGAGGTTTATTTGATGGACTTAGGATAGAGGGTGATGAGGGTAAGGCTTTATTAAAATCACTTATAGTCAACTATCCACTCTACATCTGAGACATCAACCTTAAGACACTCTAGATGACCTGCAATAAAATTTATTAACACTTAGGTTGAACATGGACGTGCAAAGGGAAGATGAAAAAAAAATTCATATAAAATAAATATAAATTCTAAGCACATATTAGAAAAAAAATTCAAAAAATACTTTATTTATTACTCTAAGAGGTGTAAAATACAAATTCTAGTAGAGTCTAGTCATACCAGCCTAAGGGATGACAATCAATAGATCAAATGTTATACTTATAAAAGAAAATGGATTTAGAGAGAGATAATTTGGAATTTAAAAAATAAATAAAGAGATCAAATATATTCTAACCATAGTTACAAATAATTTTACAATTTTTTCTCATTCAGACCTTTTAATTGATCCAAGTCAATTCAACTGGTTGCACATTTACATTATTCCTTCCTCGATGCTCCTTGATGGTTACAATGATGGGACCATGTTGCTCTAAGCTAGGTCCCAGAATTAATGTGGTTATGATAATCAAATTAATATATTATATCTTTGCCGTAGTCCTAAATACTCTTCATTGGTTTGTCGTGGCATGTAAAAGTGGAGAAAAGGGTCCCCTTTATGCATTTGGTCCTAGAGAGTGAACTATTGACATCTACATGTATGATTTCATGAAATCCTTTGAAATGATATATCTTGTTTAATATGGATGATTCTCAATCTCATCCCCATGTTCATAGGTCCACTATAGATGTAAAACTAATCTTAGATTATTAGTTTTCCTATAGTTGTCAAATTAATGCAGACTTATTGACTATATAGCCCCTCTCTTAATTATAATAGGTCCAAATAGACCCTCTTTGTCTTTGTAAGAACCAAGGATTCATCATATTCATATCTAATTTTAAAAAATGGTGAACATAGTTTGATAAATAACCCTACATGATATAAATATTTTAACTAATGGCCCATATTTAACTTTGATGATATCCTGTTATGTTCTTTATACTTGACTGCATGGTTATGTAAACTATTTGGAATTTGATTGATCTCTAATGGTATATTGATTGAACCTAAAATACCTATTTTATTTCATTAAAAAATGGTCTTTGGATCAACTTTGTCCATTAAAAACTGACTCAGACCAATTAAAATACTCCTAGCTGTCTTTATTCCCATTGACCTCACAGATCCCCATTACTAGATCTTAAAATTTTGAACTTATGTATGTCATTTATCTCTTTAATATGACTAAAATAATTCCATTGATTTCCTACCATAATGAAAGTACTTATTCCACTTGTAAATCATGTATTGATCTTAGTATCCTATTATTAGTCTATTAACCTTTGTGTTTATAACATATGGTGGCATCTTGAACTCCTTGACATTTTGACTCATCTCACACTAGTAGATCTATGCTAAGTTGATAAACACCATCATATCTTATCTAACTTGTATTTCTTTAAATGGATTTAACCTAGGGACCTTTTGACTCATTTGACCTCAACACAAACCATTACATCTCAAATGTTATCCTGGGAGGTCATGTATACCATTATATCTTGATCAACATTAAACCTTTAATGACATTTTTAGTTGAAATAGTTACTTTATGGAGCTCAAAATTGATGTTAGCATGAATTTATTATGTTTCAGGCGTAAGTTTAGAAGCTTATAAGTTGAGCTAGAAATCTCACTCAGATATGGAACTTTCAAGATATGATCTTATCATGAAGGACTCCATAGCACTATAATCTTTTGGATCATGTGGTTTACTAAGTGAAGATAAGAAATGCCATGAAATATATCAGCACATTCCTATTTGACATGTAAGAGGCCTCATTGCTTAGACTCCTCAAGCTAAACTTTGAAGGATCAGACCTTGAGATAGAAGACTCATTGAGGTATGACACTTGTAAATAGTGATCTTGGAACTAAGGACCTTGATCACACATGGTATACTAATCATGTGAGGATTTCTAACCATATTTATAAAATTCACAAGTGAACTAGTCGAGTTTGGTTTTGATGGCATCCTGATGATGGTATGGTCCCTTTATTTAACAAAGTCATTTTGATTCAATCTTTCAAGGTCTTGATGTGTTTATGAGATTGTGCCAAATTGGTCCATGTTCTTGTGAGCTTATGAACATTATGGGATCCTAAATGGATGAATTTTGAAGGCTTGGACAAGAAATTCTTTGAAAACATTCAATTCTATTGGAGCTTTAGATTGGCATGTTGTCTCAAAGATTTTATACCAAACACTTTATTTGAAATAATGATGCCTACATGCCTTTTGTGTCAAAAAAAGTGTCTAAAAAAATGACTTCAAGATTTGGGCAATGATCTTTTTTCTTCATACATTTTGTCCAAAAGAATAGGTTTTTGAAAGGATTGTCTTGTATAATTTATCTAAAAGAATTATCTTTGTAGCTTTTGTCAGAACTTTTGTGTCGAACAATTTATCTAGAAGAATTATTTCCTATAACATTTAGAAAAAACTTGAAATATTTCCAAAGTGTAAACTTAGGATTTTATGGACTTATTCTTACAACTTCTCATCACTATGAAAACATGTCACTAGCGTATATGATTAAAAAATTACCCCTAAGACACCAAATGGTACAAGGACTGAGATAGACTATGAAAAATGCTATAATGGCATATGAAATGACATCAGTTGAGATACAAAATACCCTATAACATTAAAACTTTCCCTATACAAGATTCTAACTATAGGGGTTGACCCATTTTGGCTTGGGGTAAAAATGGTCAATATCCTTTGCAATTTGCTAAGGATGGCATGCTTGCTAGCCATAACCATTTATCTAATCCTCTCCATTAGGATATGGATTAACATATATATAAGATTGGCATAAAAATTGCCTTTGAACACACCAAAAAACATAAAACAATAGGAAAAAAACACAATATATAAATGCACATGTGCTTCAAGAGCATTTATTAGAATACAACACAATAAGAAAAGAAACACACACCTAATCTAATATTTATAAAATTGACCTTAGGTTTTAAATATTAGGGTTTTATATGTATCCCATTCATAGGGATAGGAAAATTTTATCCATTCATCCTTGATAACTAAAAATATTTTCTTTATTTTCACTTGATGATGACATACGATCTGATCCATAGGGTATCAAATTTGGTATGTCTCCTTGGTTTTGCTCTATCTTTAACCCATTTAAATAATATGTCACCTTTTTGAAATGATCTTGGAGTTTACTTCTTGTCAATATATCTCTTTATTAGTACTTGGTGATTCTAGATATCTTGATGAGATTTATATCTAGCCTCTTTCAACTCCAATAACTCTTTCAATCTCACTTCCATTGGATTGTTCTCAAGAAACTCTAGTTAGTGTGTTAACTCTAACATAGTTAGCTCTTGAGATATAGACAACCTAGATTACCTTACATAGATAATCACAAAATGAGAATTCCCTATTAACTTGGGAGTTATTCTATCATCCCATAAGGTTGTCTTCAATTTGGTGTACCAAAGTCTTTGGTAATGCTCCAATTTTATCTTCGTGATTCTGATTAGGTTCTTTTTAGTAGATTTATCCAACCCATTACCTTGAGGGTAATAGTTAGATGAAGTGATCAATGATATGTTATTACTATTTTCCCAATCAATTATCTCAGCACCCATAAAATCAAGAGTATTATCTGAAATAATATTAAGAGTGACAAACATTGTTATGATGCTCTTATATAACTCCAAGATAACAATATCATTAGCTTCTTTCAATGCTCCTTCCTAAACCCATCATTGAAAATTATTAGTTGTTGTGAGTAGTCATTTATGACTAACACTTGATGGGTGATTTTTCATGCAAATAAAATCAAGATCTCATTGCATGAAAGATTGATCAACTTCTATGTGCTTCAAATGAAGAGATGCAAGCGTCTACTTTCCTATAAAGAAAGCACATTGTCTACATCTTCTCACCCAAGCATAAAAATCCTTAAAGAGGTTGGGATAATAATATCAATCCCTCATGATCTTGTCAGATGTGGTTCTTATAGATAATGAGCTCTTGATATCCCATCATGAAACTTCTCAACCAATACCCAAAAATGATCACTATGAATGCATCTCAATATCACACCATTGATGCCCCTACTAAAAATCACACCATACAAAAGACAAAATGGAATATATTTCAATATAAAATATCTCCTTTGTGATCTACTCATATTATTAGGATACTCACCATTTCATAAAAATCTGATCACATTTTTTGTCTAACTTTATGGAGGCAATGAACTAACTGATTGGGAATAATCATGATTGACTAGAGCCTCTCCATTTGAATCATGAAGATCTGAAGCTAGATGTTCATAAAGGAATTTATTCCTTACCATTTGTTTTACTTTTATATCAAAGTCACACTCCATTACCTTAGTGATCCACACTACTCTATTTTCACTAAGATCTTTGATCAAAATAAACTCTTTGGTGTTAGGATGATAGACCATAACATGAATTATATTATTTGAAACCATATGTCTAAACTTATTTATTCGTCTTACAATATCAAGGGCCTATTTTTACATAAAGGTGTACTTGACTTCAAAATATTTTGAACCTTGGCTAAAGAATGTAATTGGATGTTCCACACCTTCATTATTCTTTTACATCAGCATGGATGAGATAGTATCAATGTTAGAAAATGCATAAAACATGAAGTATTTAGTAAAATTAGGATTAATAAGAGTAGGGGCTTTTGCAAAGGCTTTATTTATGGATTTTAAACTAATCTTACCCTCTTTGGTGTAAGAAAAAACTTGGTTCTTCCTAAGCATACGTATGATATGTTTCACCAAAGATGCAAAACTAGGTATAAACCTCCTTAAAAAATTATCTTGCCTAAGAAAATTTTAAGACCTTTCACATGTAATGGGAATTATAAGCCTAGAATATCCTCAATTCTCTTAGGATAAATAATCAAACCATATTTAGAAATAATATTTCCTAAGAGCTTACCTTTATGAATAAAAAGGATTCTCTTCTTTGGATTAAGAGATACTCCAAACTACCTACATATTTCAAACACTTAAGTGTTTCATGTGTTCATCAACATATTTAGAAAACACTATTATATCATCTAGATAGTCGAATAACATCTCATTAATCAAACCTTTGAAGCCCATCTCCATTGCTCTTTGAAATGTGATACCGACATTAGATAGACTAAAAATAATCTTCTTATAAGGAAAATTCCCCCATTTAGTAGTGAATGTTGTCTTAAACTAATCATATTCACTAGATAAGATCTGATTATATCTTGAATATACATCTAGAAGAGAAAATTGTTGAGAACCTTAAACCATTTGTAAAATCTACTCCATTGAGGGTAGAGGATACTGATCTTTGAGTGACACTCTATTAATATATCTAAAGTCCACACAAATTCTTATCTACTCATTATTATTTATAATATGCATAATGGTAGCTACCCATGTTTAATTTTTGATGTGAAATATTATCTTAGATTTAAAGAGTTTGGTAAGTTCTAACCTCATCAGTTGCTCAACCTTGGGGTTAATGGGTCTTTACTTTTACCTAACAGGTTTAACTCTAGGTTCAAAATCAATGGTATGGTTTTCTAGGATAGGATAAAATCCTTTGAGGTTCTTATATTACCAAGAAAATATATCATTAAACTCTCTACATATCTCGATGAATGCTTGCTTCTAAAATGTTGAACATACCCTACCTAGTTTGAGGAACTTGTCCTTGAAGATCAAGACCTTTTCATAATTATCCTCTTTTGTATAAATACTCACTTTATCCTTATTATTTTTATCATTATCATTTAAGATAATTTATAAGGTCACCAAACCCTTAGGTATCTTATTGGCTTTTAGTTGTACAATCTGGTCACCCAATTATTCTTGGAGCCTCTTTTGATTCTTTGAAGAAAATATAGCCTCATTTTGTAAGAAGTATGCAATGTGTTTATCAATATATAACACTTTATGAGACACTTAATTATCAGGTATAAAAGGTATGATAATGACCTTAATATGAAACTATTTTCCCTCCTCTTTTATGGTAGTTAGAGTATCAAATTGAGTTCCTGTGGCAGCTAGTCTATCAACATGACTATTCTGCTCCCTTGGGACTAATTAAATATTAAATGCATCAAAGTTTTCATGAAAATCCCATAATTTTTTCCTATATGAATTAATAAAATGTTTTTTTTTTCAACAACCACATTCCTCACCTGATCCACAACCAATTCACTATTTCCATATACTTACAAGTTTTAGATTCCTTTTCTACTTGCCCATTAAAGGTCATGAATTATACCCTCACACTCAACCACATTAAAAGTAAAACTGAAATGAAATATATATGAATAATAATAATATTTTTATATGGGGATAAAAACATAACACTAGCCCTTATACCAAATTTAATTCTTGAACCATCAAAAAACATCTTTCATAGCTCATCAACTTTACCCTCGTCCTTAGAAAGTAGAGGTGTTGGTGCTCCTTATTCATGTAGACAATACACTCCTATATTAGTTTATTTCATGAGATCATTAGGATATTTATCATAATTATTAGTACCATATTCATCAAGAAGCAAATCTACAATTCCCTCAAGCTTGGAAGAAGTGCCATCATCTACAATAAAATCCTTTTCTTCATAACATAATTCAAATTCGAACATGTCTAAATGTAAGGTTCTATATGAAAATTTGTAAGGATTTATGTCCTAATTATAACCTTGACCCCATACCTTGTTTTATACACCAATAAATACCAATAAACATAGAGTTATCCACCTATATTATATCTAAATTCCCTTGATAGGTAAATTGAAAAGTGCACTAGGAGATCAACCACACCTATGTCTTACAAGATAGGAAAACTAGGAAAATCATGCAAGAAACTAGGACAATTATATTTGTAGGTGTACCATTTAATTCAAATACCCCTTTTCTATGTGCCTCATATTTTAGGCCCAAATTTTTAGCTACAACTTTGGGCATGATAGAAGTAGAAGCTCCACTATCGACTATCTAATTGTGTACCAACTTGTCACCTATAATGAGGGTGAGGTAGAATGGTGAAGGTTTATTATCCCTATTAGATATTTAAATAATGGTACTTTGCTAATTTTAAATATCAACATGGCCATGTATTTAATTTGAGGGTGAGACACTAACAAGGATAACAGATAACTACTTTTGTAGGAGTTCTTTTTTACCAGGCATATGAAGAACATCCCAAAGAAAAATGGATGTTTTAGTGCTATTAAAATAATATAAAATGTTTAAATAAGAAATAACTAATTTATCTTGGGATATTTTAGGCAAATAATTACTTGGAACTTGAGGAATAAAAGAAGACCTTAACATATTTTAACTTGATGGAGATATAGAAGTTTTTAGAATTATCACAATTATAGTTATGTCTTGTTGCTTTCTAGGAGGATTGGATGAGCCTATGCACATGATACTACCACCTCCTATAACCTTCCTCTACAAACTTATATTATATATTATAGAGTATCCTTGATTTATCATAAAAGTGTCTTCAACCAGGAAATTGGTGAAGATTTCTCCTTGAGGTTACCAATCCTCATTAACTTACATCATCACCTCATCTTCAATTGATAGGAGGGGAGTAACTATTCCTTGACCAACCAAATGTTTCTCTCAATTATCATTGCTATCCATGAATTGGTGTTTCTTCCAATATTCTCTCTATACCAAATATCTATGAATTGGTACCATCTCCCTTGTATTGTTAGTAGAGTTAGGATTTTATACATTAACAGGCCTATTGGGATTAGGTTACCATTGGCCTCTTCCTCTTCCATATTGTTTACCATATGGTTGATGATAGGTATAAGGATGTTTATATGCACCTTGTTGCATATTATATTTCCAATTTTGAGCCTCTAAGGCCAAGAACTTTGATTTCTAATCCACATTATTTCCTACCTACCTAAGAGCAACCTTAGTTTTAGTATTGGCATTAATAAATTATGATACATATAGAGTATTAGTAGAATTATGAGAAAAATGAGGCATAGAGAGATTAGGAATCAATATTCCATCTTTGATGAGATTATTTTCATCTTTGATACCAAGATCATATGCTTCAAGAAGAGTAGAATCTCCCATAGATTGAAGCATGACAATAATTTCAGTCCCAATGCTTCCAAGTAAGTACATAGCATAAATCTAGTAGGTGGTGTCATAGAGGGAGGAAATATATAGTAAGTCTTCTAAAATCTTTCATCAAAGTCATGCATTATTTGTTTGGATTCCCTTTTTATCATGTTGAGCTGATGTATGAGAAAGGAATGCTCACTTTCATTTCAAAATATGGAAGTCAACAAAACTCCAAACTCATCCCAAGTTATGATGCATAAAAACTATAGAGTCCCATACCAATCAAGAGCCTTCCCTTTAAAGGACATGGCAAGGAGTCTAATTACAATGTTCTCTTGAAGAATATTGTGTAAACTGCAAAATTTAGAACATATCTAATGTGGTCACTAGGTTTGACATGACTCTCACCATTGAATATGGGCACACCTTGCATGGCGTTAGGAGGAATGACATCATATCCATGAAGTTGAATTGGATTATTAGTATTAAATACAAGGAAATAATGAGGCTTAGCCATGTCTTCTTCTTCAAGATCTTTTATTTCTTTGATCTCTTTAACCTCTTCCTCTCTAGAAAAATCTACTCATTCTTCAAAGGGGAGATTAGATTGTGGATACTAAATTATAAGAGGGATTTCAAGTCCAATGTGTGACTTAATGGGATTGACTATTCTATTAAAGGATGATCTAGTGAGGACCATGAATTTTGAGGGCATGTTTATAAAAAAATAAATGGCCTTGAACTAGATTTACAAAGAAGTATTTACTAAATGTTGAGTATAACACCAATTTGTAGTTGATGTTTATCAAGACTAACATTCACCTTGACAATTTATCTTGAAGACAATGTATCTCACTAGGTGTGCCAGAATTGTTGTCACCAAATCTTGTAACCTATAATATTTTTTTTCAAGATTCTTATAGATTTGGGCAACATGGGAACATTTCTAGGTATGTGGGTTTACCTATAGTAGAAATAAGCCTCTAGATTTAAGGACTAGCTTCTTGAATGTATATTTAAATGCTCTTATATATACCAACTGATTACTTATTGGGAAAATAGTTAAATAATGCTTAAATTGGATTTAATTTAAAGGAGGTGATGCATGAAATATTTAAGGACCCACTCTCAATATTGACTCATTACCACACTAATAGACTATGAATAGAAACAATGAAATGTTTACAATGATTTCCAAGTAATATTGTTTCAGCTAGAGGTCAATTTGATGGACTTAATCTCAAGGATAATGATGGTAAATCTTGATTGAAATCACTTATAGTCAATTATCCACTCTACACCTAAGATAGATACCTTAAGACACTCTAGATGACCTGTAAGAAAGTTTATTAGCACTTAGGTTGAACCTGGACCTAAAAATGGAAGATGACAACCACTTTTGAATATCAAAAGGATACAAACACTAAGAACAAATTACAAAATAACTATAAAAAATACTCTATTAATTACTCCAAGATGTGGAGAATACAAATTCTTGTAGATTCTAGACATACCAACCTAAGGGATGATAATCAATAGATCAAAGGTTATACATAGTGAAGAAAAGGGGTTCAAAGAGTGAGACTTTGGTTTTCAAAGAAGAATTAAAGAGCTTAACTCTATTATAACTATAGTTACAAATAATTATATAAATTATGATCATTCAGACCTTTTGATTGATCTAGGTCAATCAAAGTGTTTACATTGTTACATTATTCCTTCCTTCATACTCCCTAACAGTTCCAATGGAGGGATAAAATTGTTATAAGCTAGGTACTAACATTAATGTAGTGAGGATAATCATATCAATATATTATATCTTTGTCTTAGTGCTAAATACTCTTCAGTAGTTCATCATGGTGTGCAAAAGTGGAGAGAATGGTCCCTTTATGCAGTTGGTCCTAGATATGGAACTATTGAGGTCTACATGTATGTTTTCATGAATTCCTTTAAAATTATAGCTCTTTTTCAAGTTAAATCATGCTCGAGATCATCCCTATGTTCATAGGTCCACTATAAATTATAAACCAATCTCATATTATTGTTTATACTATAGTTGTCAAATTCATGCAAACCTATAGACCATATAGACCCTGTCTTGATTATATTAGGTCTAAATAGACCAACCTTATCTCTAAAAGAATCAAGGATTCACCATATGTATATATCCTCTTTAAAAAGGTGAAAAAAGTCATAGAAATAACCATGCATGATACAAAATGTTGAGCCAAAGGCCCATATTCAACTTTAATGTCATCCCTTTATGTTCTTTATACTTGATTGCATGGTTATGTCCACCCATAGCATTTTATTGATTCCAAATGGTGGATAAATTTACCTTACAATACTTCCATCAAAAATTGGTTTTTGGATTGACTTTGTTCATAAAAAACTAACTCAGACCAATCAAAATGCTCATAGTTATCTTTATTTCCATTGGCCTCATTTATCCCAATTGTTATATCTTAAACTATTGACCTTATAAACACCATTTATCTCCTTGGTATAA
The DNA here is from genome assembly GCA_037957365.1 of Torreya grandis. Taxonomy (NCBI): domain Eukaryota; kingdom Viridiplantae; phylum Streptophyta; class Pinopsida; order Cupressales; family Taxaceae; genus Torreya; species Torreya grandis. The sequence goes on along the minus strand of JARHVA010001672.1, from coordinate 58,096 downwards.
GAAAAATAAGTCCATTGATTTACTACCATGAATAATTTACTCATGCCACTTGTTAATCATGTATTTATCTCAAGATCTTATTATCAGTCTAGCAGCCTCTATACTTGTGCCGCATGGAAAAATCTCAAGATCCTTGACCTTTTGACTCATATTGCATCATTGTATCTCTAAAAAATTGACCCTCATCATTAGATATTATCTAACTTGTATCTCTTTAAAGTGCTTTAACACATGGACCTTTTAATTCATTTGACCTCAACATGAATCATTGGATCTCAAGGGTTAGCCTATGAGCTCATGTGAACCATTAGAATTTGATCAAATTTGAAGCTTTTAAGGACCTTTTGAACCCAAATGGTTATTTTATAGAGATCAAACTTGATGTTAGCATGAATGTCTTATATTTTAGGTCCAAATTTATAATATTATAACTTGAGCTAAAAATATTGTGTAGACATGGAACTTTCAGGATATTATCTTGGAATGAAGGACTCCATGGTGATGTACATTTTTTTCTTGCATATTTTCTTAAATGAAAATAATAAATTCAAAGTAAGAATATACAACTCATTTCCATGTGATGTGCAAGATGACCTAGTTCTTTAGACTCAACAAACTAGACTTTTAATTCTTAGACCTCAAGATAGAAGACTCATCAAGATATGAAACTTGCAAAAATTGATCTCATCACTAAGGAACTTGATCATGCATGGTATAATATTCATGTGAGAATTTTTGAGCATATTTATAAAATGCCCAAGTGAATTGGTCCAATCTAGTTTTCATGACATCTTGATGATGGTCTAGTCCTTTTACTTACCCAGGTCATTTTGATTCATTATTTTGATGTCTTGATTAGTTTTTGAGATTGTGCCAATCTGGTATATGTCCTTGAAATTTTATAAATACTATGGGATCTTATATGGATCAATTTTCAAGGCTTGGATAAACAAATTATCTAAAAACATTCAATTCCCTTAGAGCTTTGCATTAGCATATTGTCTTGGACATTTTGTCTTAGACACTTTATCTAAAAGAATGACGTTTGTGGATCTTTTGTATCAGATAAAATATCTGAAAGAAATGACTTTAGGATTCTGACAAGGATCTTTTCCTTTGGACATTTTGTCTAAAATAATGGGTCTTCAAAAATATTGTTTCAGACAATTTTTCCAAAATAATTATCCTTATACATTTTTTTAGAACTTTTGTGTGGATCAATTCATCTAAAATAAATATGTCCTCTATCACAAAAAAAATTTGAAATATTTATTAAGTGTAAACTTAGGCTTTTCTATACTTGTTCTTGCAACTGATCATCTATACCTTTCTTTAAGAGATCCTTGTAACTAGTTATGGATTTTCATAAGGTGCATCCATGTGTCAGGCCTTCTTCCCATATAAATTCATCCACTTTCACTACTTCCAAGTATTTATCTTTGATAGTTCTTTCCCGCTCTCCATTTTACTTCATCAGATACTAGCCCATTTTTTCTAACAAGCCTTTGTTCATGGATTTAATGCTTTTCAAGGCAAGACCTCCATTAGCTTTTGGAAGGAAAACTTTTTCCATAGTAATAAGGTTATAACTGAATCTTTCTTCAATGCCCCTTCATATTATGTTTTTTAAATTTATTTAATTTTAGTGGCTACTTTGGAAGGAATTCTAAAAATAGGCATTTGGTAGATAGGAATGCTCTGAATTGAGGCCTTCAGGAGCTGGTATTTCCCTACTTGAGTAAGAAGGTGACCCTTCAAACCTAATAGTTTTCTTTGTATGTGATTACTTAATGTGTTCAAAAGTTTGGAATCTATATTTCACTCAAATAGTGGGATGATTAAGTGTCTTACAAAAAATTTCCCCACTTGACAGTGCAAAATTTTGGTGATTCTTTTCTATTGAAGGGGTGGAGTATTGATAAATAATATGGAGCTCTTTTGAAAGTTAATACACTGATTGGAAACATTTTCATTATTATTTAATATGCATTTTAATTATTTTACTTCTTTAATAGATGCTTCTCCTAAGATGATAGTGTCATGAACAAACTATTGGTGGGTGATATGATCTTTATGAAGGGCCACTAAGATACTTTTAATCAATCCTTGAGTGCAGACACTCCTTAAGCTTATTCCCAAGATTTTTAATAATATGATGAAGAGGTAGGGAGAGAGGGGGTCACCCTGTCTTAATCCTCTTGAATCACAAAATAAACCTTTAGGAACATCACTTAGAATAACTAAAAATTTGGGAGTGGTGATACAATTATAGATAGTTTTCTTGGTATCTTGATTCATTCCTAGATTTTCCAAAATCTACATAAGGAAATGCCAGGAGACCTAATCATAAGCTTTTGACATGTCCAACTTGAGCAGCATGCCTTACCTCAAGGATCTAGATCATTATGGAATTAACATGAGTTCTTCTTCCTTTGAAGCCATAAGATCATTATAATTTACAAAGGTACAAAGCTATTCAATTACTAAAATTTCTACTTCAAGAGCCTTTTTCTATAAGAAGATGTTCTCAAATACTTCCTTATTCTATATTTTTAGCTTGGTTTTGAGTGAGGATAAACATGGTGGAACCCAAGATGGTTTATTTCCACCAGTCTTTTAGGGATTATATGAGGTTGGGGTGATGAATCCACATGTTTTCAAATATTAAGGGGTTGCATTTGGGTTTAGATATCTTTTCTACTTCAAACACCAAGGGATTATGATCAAACCATATCCTGGGCAAGGAAGAGAGCCTACTAAAAAATTGGATATCCCAGTTTAATTAGATTAGAAACTTGTCTAGCTAGAATTGGATTAGATTTTCCCTTGGTATTCTATTAGACCATGTAAATTAAATACCATTAAGATCCACATCCACTTGGCATATATTAATGATGATGTTGTTGAATTCTAGCATGTTATTTATTGAGGTCAATAAGGCCACCCTTTTTATCCCTAGGAGTGAGGGGGATGTTGAAGTCACCAACAATGATTTAGTTCAAATTTATATATGTCCTTCAAATTTATAATAAGGTTTTCCATAGAATATTCTTGGTAGGTTTAGAATTTGGAGTGTATATGTTGGTTCAAATCCATTTGTCATTATTGTCAAGGTTTATAAACAAAACCATAATCTAGCTATTGGAATTATACAAAAGGTCTCCTCTGAGGACATCAATGTTCCAAAAGACTTCTAGACCACCTGAAGTGCCTATAAACTGGGAGGAGAGAGTTTGTACATTATTCCATATTCTTGCCATGCTAGCTTTAAGGATAGAGTCAGACATTTTTATTTCTTAAATGAGTAGAATAGAAGGATTGACCCTTGTAATAATATTACCAAGGGTCCTTTATTTCTTGGGGTTATTTAGGCCCCTTCCATTCCATGAAAGGAATTTCATTTCTTATGATGATGGACCTTAAAGACATATTTTTTATTTATTATACTTTAAGTTAAATTTTATTTACATACTTTAATAATGTTTGAGTGGTTTTGGACCTCTAGGAGCTATAATGCAAATTCTATATTTTTGAGATCCTATCATATTTTAGACTTAGTTAGATTTCAGGGTCTCAAACTAGCCATATTATATTTAATGATTTCCATAATCTCATGGTCCATGCCTTTAGAAAGCTTAGTGTAATACCCCTTATAATCATAAAAGGAGATTAATAACATTAGATCATAATAGACTTGTCTAAAGAAAATCCTATACCCCCAATTAGCATTTTTAATAAGCCACTTTCCAAGTAGCTAGTTATCATAACATAGTGGTCTTTCATGACCAAACTACTAAAATTCAAATTGTTTAGATATTTTTTTCAAATGCTCCAACATAACTCAAGTAGGTCCCACACCTTATTATGTGAAATAAACCAAATCATATAAATTTTAACTTTAATTTATACAAACTAGGTTGATATTTAGCCATCAAGAGGAACTAAAAATGTAGATGTGACATCTTTCTCACCTTAAGAAGGCATCATCCCAGTGTTTAAGGATAAAAGAGTTATCCCACAGTCAGGTTTACATCAGTAGGGATTCTTAATTATAAGTAAACACCCTCAGATTATTTTATAGGGAAGAATGTTGTTCTGAGAATCATATATAGCTCAAGTTGTATTAATGTGTGGGTCCATATTGATAAGATCTAAGATATATAAAGGTACTTTACTTCCCAATAAGATCACATAAAATTCTTTATCCCTACCTAAGTGTCTTTCTCCATTTAAGAATTTGTTCAACCACCTATTGATTTTAATAGTATAATTTTTTATAAAAGTACAATAATCAAGCATAAAATATGAATTCTTAAACTATGAGAACCATTATTCTACACATTCTTAATGAATATTTGAAAATATCCAAGATCAATAAGAAAAAATTATGCCATAGTATATAATAATAATCATAATTTCAAATTTTAAAACATATTAATATTTTTGAACTTCACACAAGCAAAATTTTTGTTTTTTATCACCATTACTTAAATTTTTGGATTCCTACACAGATTTATAACATAATTCCAAAAAATTCATAAGCAGGATTTTTGAATCTAAAATAGGTTCATTTTAAAATTTTCATCATACTATGAATATATTGTTCATGAAAACAAAAATTCCATAACCAAAATTTTATTAATTAAATGTTTAATCCTAAATACCAACCTATAATTTTATGACAATAACTAATTTAACATAAAATAGCTAAATTTGAAGTATAATCCACATTTAGGTTTGACATTTTCAAATAAATTTGGTTATGTATTATTTAAAACTTTATAAAATTCACCATAAAATGTAAATCATTGTAGTAATCACATTATTATGGGGTCCTTTCACCACTTTTGATTATGGTCCATGCATAATTCTTTCATTAATCCTTGAATTAAATCAATAAAAAACTAACTATAATGCTATTGTTGCTAGAATTACATCATTTGTGGGTTAGTGGAACATCCCACACCAACCAAAACAAATACTAGAGAAACCATCTTGGGTATTCACATGTAAACCCTCTTACATGGCTTCTGACATGGTCTCTATTAATTTTGTGAGCTCACATGATGTTTCCAAGGATCCCAATCCTACTATCATCCTCCACTTACTTCTTGGTAACATTTAATAACATTTAAAACTATCTGATAAGAGATTTACATTATTCCTTCTGAGCATAAGCATGCATTTGAGTCATGATTTTTAATTATAATATGCATTCTATAATATTATTCTAGGTATAAATACGCATTACTTATTACTAGCATGGTTGCATTTACAATCTAATACATGCCTACATTACAACAATTACAACCTTGATATAATTCATAAGAATCCCACTTATATGACTAATTAGAGTTTCATAAGGCTACATTAAGGGAATTACATAAGGGTTGTTTTTACAACAACCTCCAAGAGATGGGTAAGGAAACACTTAATCCACAAGGTGACAATTATACATGAAGATCCCATAACCAAATTGTGGCATTGATGGTGCACACACTCAAATGAATTAGGTGGCTACATCATATAAAGGGGAAAAGTGGGTTTTCAACCTATGATAGGCTCCACTTCCTAGCTTGTACCCAGTCTAGATCAATGTGGATATAGTACTTATCCACCCTCAACCTCACACTTGAATCAAGGCTCACTACTAGAGATATGATGTGGGGTTACACTACATAATACAACACTATACCCTAGTAGATTTCAATTTGGTAGATATTATTTTTGAGATGGAAATTTACATCATAAAAGTAGTGTATGATTATGTTACCACATAGTAACATGTTAACAACATAAGGTCACACTTAATTCATGACATAAATACAAATATTTGTACAAAATATTTGGTCACATAGAGTCATTATAGGGTTTGCGTGGCTGATTACCTTCATATATCATAAAGGGGTTACACAACATATGACATTCTTCATGCATGAAAGAACCATAAAGACTATGCCACACATGCTAATATAAATATTTGATAATTTATGCCAATGTATTTTCACATCACAACAACTAATCACACTTATATATGAAGCACAAGAGTTTGTTATTTTCATTAGTTCAACTAAGGTTCATATTCCATACTAGATGACATTAAATATTTAATAATTTTTTATATTAATAGAATATCAAAATTTTAGCTAGTAAAATCTTATTGATCTTACCCAAACAAGTTATTCATATTCACCCCCTCTTGGCTCACTAGGATTGAGTCACACCCCTGGTCCTCCCAAAGATGTCATACTTCAAGTATCATATGAGGGATAATTTAAACAAGCCATCATCAAATACAAGGCATTCACCCCTTTACTTCCAACAACAAGATTTTATCATCATAAACCTAATTGGCCTAAAGAAACCAACTATTGACTAGTGTTACTTATTCTACATAGCATGTCCTTGGGAATGGTGGATTCAGTCAAGGCTCAGGGTGAATGCCATATTATTATCATGGAAATCATGATTTCCCACAATCATTAATTCAACTTAAATGAATAGATTTTTTAGAACCTCCATATTATAAAACATAATACTTATTCCCTTTTAGGTTTTATAATGGTTGTAATCAACCAACCCTATCATCATTTTCAACCATCAAAACCTTTCACACATTTGCTTATAAGTCCATAAGAGTTGGAAAAAATAATGCTTCCCAAGCACCATTACATTACCTTTAAAATTACATAGTTGTAACTAGTCACCTATAGTGACATATAAAATTAAGAAAATGGATACAACTACCTTCCATTTCTTCCATCAAATACAACTGCATAAAATCAATAATTAATTATTATTTTTGTAATAAATTACCTTTAATTTCCCAAGCTACATAAAAAATAATAGCAATAATATATTTTATATCATTTTTAAAAATTCCAACATTACTTAATAAGGTTTTCTTAATAATTTTATACATTTGACCTTATTTACACCACATTTTGGCCTTCCTCGAGGCATGTTAACCCCATTCTATAAAATTCATATCATGATTTTAGAAATTATTCATGAAACACAAGATTATAGGTATAAAGAGTGTTATAACAACTCAATAGTTACCCCTCTTGGTTTGTTATCCTAAGATTATTTATAAATTAGATTTAACTACTTAGTTCACAAATTTAATATTTCCTACTGCCCCATTAAAAAAATTAATTTTACTCTTGTAAAATTGTGTTGAAACATAAGCCCATGTAGATCTTTAATACCACTCAAATAATATGCACTTAAACATAGACAATAGGCTCTATAATTAATTCTTCTAACCAATATGGTGGTTGTATCCCTCATTCATTATATTATGTTCATGATTATATGGGATATAGGAATGCATAATGGATAGTATTATTGTATATCCAATATAATGTCAATGGTAATCATAAATCATCTATGCCTAACAACCTAGAAAGCTCAAATAGGTCTCCTACTAATGAAGATTCCAAAACGATTTTATTTACCTAAGTAAATCAACTATTATCTCCTCAAGCCATCCACACCCTTGGTCCCTATTCAGACTTAATGTCCTAAGAAAATTATGGTGACCTACTCACGAAAATCACCAACATTGAAAGAGTATAGATTTTGAATTCCAAAAGTGAACTTTTATCACATTGGATCCTATTAGTGCACCCATATAGGTCAAGTTATAGTCAAGTGAAGTCCACCTTAATGATACATAATTTTGGGAAGAGATAAATTCATCCAAGGTTATAAAGATCAATATATTATTGTCAAGGAATTTTTAAGAGACCATTGGGTTATGAGGTAAGTTAGTGTCATCTGACAACTCAAGATTACCCATCAAAAATATATCCCATTCTAGTCACATTTAGGAAACATGTTTCAATATGCAATGGGAATTTTAAATGAAAACCTTAGAGCATATGATCTAATACCAAATGAAATGAAGCCAAAATAACTGACCAAAAAAATTCTAATCAAGGATTCTTACCTAGTTAACATTTTTTTCCTCTCAATAGAAATTTACTTAGCCAAGATATTTAAATTCAATATTATGGTGTCCTTGTTTAGGAAATTAGTAACATGATTAGTTTAATAAATGGGTTTTAACCATTAATTTATCACATTAAAATTTAACCTATTTTTTAAGTTGTCATAAACACTTCTCAAACTATATTCATTAAAAATATATATTTCCATACTTAAGTATGCTATTTGAATCTAAAACCATTTCAATCTTACAACCCAAATTAAATTTTATTATCTTGGCATGGATCGAGCTAGTAATATTTCCTTGTAATGATAGTGTTGCATATTTTTTGATATTATAATTATGCTAAATTAATAAAATGCTAAGGTTTAATAAATTGTTGATCAATAATTTTCCAACATAAAGAGAGAACAATGAGTCTAACTAATGAGTTAATTCATAAATCACTATTTCCATTAACTGATGAGGGATGATAATATAGGATTAATAATCACAACTAGGCATAGTTAGTAAGAAATGATCCATTACATCAAGGAACTAATTCATGTAGATTAAATCTTTAGCTTAATCAACTTACATACCCAAGCTACATAATCAAATTTCTATGAATTTCCTTCCTAATAGAAAGTGAGGTCACTATACAATATTTCACTTTTGACATGTTACATAAACATTTACACCTCATGTAATTTTATGTTTATAATATACAAAGATGAGACTATAATTTATAGTTGCTTCTTCATATGCAAGTTGACTTAGATAATATAATCTCATTTTTGATATATTTGTTGAGTATGTAATTTTAATTCCAGGAAATAATTAAATCATTTGTAAACTTTATCCAACAAGTAATATGACACCTAAAAATACATTGCTTTCATTACATAATTTCTTTTTGTTTGATTCTTTCACTAAAGCTGAAAAGTCATATACTCACTGCTAAACATTGTAGAACCAAAATCAATAGTTATATGGAAAACATACCAACCCCCCAAGTCGGAAAAGTATTTTTTTGGATGAATTATAATCACTCAATAACTTAATAAAATAATTTATTCACAACATTCATATTCCAATGATAAATAAATTTTCAATAAGTTTCAAGTGAAACATAACCATGCTTATCTACTTACCCATTAAAGGATATAATTATACTAATTAAAATTTGGAATAGATCAGTATCTAGGTTAATGCCTGATTAGTTATTAACCAAGGGGGTTAAGTTTGAAATGAAAGTTTGTTAAAACATCAATGAAGTGTCCAAATAAAAAATCAATCAATTTTTGGGAAGGGAGGGAGCATGATTAAGTGATTTAACCTAATGGATGACACTTAAACAATAGACTAAAAAGTGAACACCATAAAAAATAAATGAAAATCAAATAATTTATCATCTTTAATCATATTTAAAATCAGCATTCAATATAACAACATAAATCTTAGTCTACCAAACAATAAATTATAAACAAGAAAACCCAACCCATGATTAACGAAAGCCATAAGCAGTCAACTGTAAATTTCCAAATCATTACACACATAGCCTATTACACTCTTCACAACTTGAAAATGGTGATTTAGAACAATATTGAAATACTAAATGAATGGGTAGAAATAAAATAATTTATAGATGTTTCTAAATGCCTCCCACTTTGAAATAAAAATAAGTTTTTTAAATATAAATGAGAGAAGTCATAGTTAATATTTGCCCTAACCAAAATCACATAGTCCAAGCACTTTAAATGACCATCTTTGGCCAATCAAAGCCTTCACAAATAACCCAATTATAAATAAAATAACTAAACTCTACCCAAATATAAATACAATCATGAAGATGAGGTAAAACATAGTGTAATATATAAACATGCCAACCCCCCAAGTTGGAAAAGTATTTTTTTGGAGGAATTATAATCACTCAATAACTTAATAAAATAATTTATAGTTATATGGAAAACATGCCAACCCCCCAGGTCAAAAAAGTATTTTTTTGGAGGAATTATAATCACTAAATAACTAAATAAAATAATTTATTCACAACATTTATATTCCAATGATAAATAAATTTTCAATAAGCTTCAAGTGAAACATAACCATGTTTATCTACTTACCCGTTAAAGGATATAATTATGCTAATTAAAATTTGGAATAGATCAATATCTAGATCAATACCTAATTAGTTATTAACCAAGGGGGTTAAGTTGAAAATGAAATATTGTTAAAACATCAATGAAGTGTCCAAATAAAAAATCACTCAATTTTTGGGAAGGGAAGGAGCATGATTAAGTGATTTAACCTAATGGATGACACTAAAAAAATAGACTAAAAAGTGAACACCATAACAAATAAATGAAAATCAAATAATTTATCATCTTTAATCAGATTTGAAATCATCATTCAATATAACAACATAAATCTTAGTCTACCAAACAATAAATTCTAAATAAGAAAACACAACCCATGATTAACAAAAGCCACAAGCAGTCAACTGTAAATTTCCAAATCATTACACACATAGCCTAATACACTCTTCACAACCTGAAAATGGTTATTTAGAACAATATTGAAATACTAAATGAATGGGTAGAAATAAAATAAGCTATAGATGTTTCTAAATGCCTCCCACTTTGAAATAAAAATATATTTTT